>JARHVA010004553.1:85000-117500 GCA_037957365.1 Torreya grandis
TCACATGAATTATAAATGTATGATAGGATTTAGAGCATTCCATTTAGTCTATGGGATTTAAGTTGTGATGCCCATAGAATATGTACTTCCCAATCTATAGGTTGCTAATGTGTTGCATATGGGTGATCCAAAGTCAATGACTTATAGATTTTGGACTTAAATTGCATAGATGAAGTAGGATGTAGAGAAGTTGGGCCCAAGAGATAAACAAGTGCATCCAAAAGTCATGACATGATAAAAACCTATGAAAATAGACATTCTAGGTAAATCCACTTGTTCTTCTGTATGATAGCAAGTTCAAAGATTTTCTTAGAAATATTTACATCTGGTGAAAGGGTCCTTACATTATTAATGAAATTTTGTAACCTAGAATAATGGTCCTACAAGATTTGTAGGGGAATATCTTATCAAGTAGGCAAATGCATATAGGTGGAAGTGTTACCACAATTAATTTAGAATAATATGGAATAAAGGTGATATATGTACCAAAAAGATTGTAGATAGTTTGAAAGGTGTTGTTTTAAGATTTTTTACATTTTATGTGTTTATTTCAACAAATATCGATAAATGTAAGTGTGTGTATAGTATATAAATATAAGTATCCATGCAATAGTCAAAGGTTTAATTATTAAAAATAAATTGGCAAAGTTGGCCAAGTGCATACAGTGTATAGACAACATTTAATTCTAAAAAATACATGTGCATCTAAATCTTAAAAAGATGGTGTAGTTTAATGGTTAAGTAGTTTAATTTAATGATTAATTATGAGGTGGGATATTGAAAAATATCTTTTGAAAAGTGATGGAGTTATGTCAGAAATGGAATAAGTAATCTACAACCAAAGACCCATTAATCTAATAGGTCAAAAACAATCAATCATTGCTGTAATTAAATGTCACATCAGCCAAATTCCTACCACATTAGTTGATTATATCCATTTCATTAAAAGCTCATGTGTGAAGGATTGAGTTATAACATAACTCATCAATATTATTACCCATCAAAGGTAGTGAAAGTTGTTATAAATCAATCATTGCTGTAATTAAATGTCACATCAGCCAAATTCCTACCACATTAGTTGATTATATCCATTTCATTAAAAGCTCATGTGTGAAGGATTGAGTTATAACATAACTCATCAATATTATTACCCATCAAAGGTAGTGAAAGTTGTTATAAATCAAGCACTCAAGTGAATCTATTCATATCCATTGTTAAAAATATTGAGGTACTATCCAAATTATAGGAAATTTTTAATCTTTACTTTTCAATTTCCATGCATTTGTTACAAATAGAGATGTGAAATGGCTGGGTTTGATTAATTCCAACTCATAAAAGGGTTTACAAAAACATAGAATGAGGATATGGGAATTAGTGTGACATTATGCCAAACATTATTCATAAATCCAAATGGTTATGAGTTTACTCATAATGTAGAGTTTTGCATGTTTATTATAGACACAATTGAAAGAGCACACCCAGTCATGTTAGTGACACCATATAGGCTCTGTAATATTGAAGTCAAACATTTGATATGATTACCCACTTTTGGGCAACTTGGTGATGTCATGGAGGTTTTATTAGGACACTATAATAAGAGAAAGATTTGTCTTTCCCAATATATAACCATCCACATTACTATTATTATGTTATCTAGGGTAAGAAGACTACTTGCATGAGGGAGGTCAATTGCACATTAAAAATTATGAACACCACCCATTATTCTAGAGATAAGGGATAAATATTCTCATAGTTCTAGAGGAATTCTCCTAGAAGATATTGAATATGTGTTGAAGCACATTCTGGTTGAATGCATTTATCACCAATTCTAGAGTATAACTAAGGATGGCAAACAACTACCAAAGGAGTCATCAACATTGCCCATCAGATGATACATTGTAGTGAGGAATTCAAATGGCTAGAATTTTTGGTTAATGAATTCACTTCCAATATCAATAAAGTTTTGGTGACTACAAAAAAAACCTTCCAATACCAATTTTTTGGTATTATTTTTGGTGTTTATGCAATGAAATTTTCCTAAGGGTGAGGTTCACCCTGATGTTGACTACTAGCTAGATGTTTAGTTATAGAATCTCACCTAGATCCATGAGATTACATACTTTATACATCAATCCAAGTTAGTAATTTGGTAGGATGAGTTGGTCAAACTTATCACAACTAACCCATGCATACAACCTGATGTCATGTAGTACTTGAAACAACATGTAATTTTTACAAAGCTACCAAAAGCCATTGCTATCAGAGTCCATGAACAACTCAAGGATCTAGGTCTACCTACTAAATACTTTATCAACATGAAAATAGAGTAGATCAAGGTGGATAAGTATAAAGTGATCACAATAATGAGATCCAATACATTATATATGGTACCACCATCTATTATAGATCTTGTGACTATAATTATGTAGCCTTCAACAATAACTACTCCAATTCAAAATTCTAGGGAGCATAAGGTACTTGAGGGCCAAAGATCTCCATATCGTCCATGGTGGAAGATTCATATCTAGCTCACATGGTTGGATGACCTAAGAGTTCCTAAAATCATAGAGCTTTATGGTTTACCACATCTAGGTACTAATGAATAACAATTATGTAGGATGATGATGGCCAATATGGATAGACCTTTATGAAAGGGAAGAAGAAAAATAGTACTTATTCTAGAAAGTGGTATGCACCATTTAGGTGCAAAATAAATTTATCAATAATTTTTTATTAGAGTTACCTACTTATTCAGCTTTTATCATCATCGACACAATAGCTAAAGAAGAAAAATTATAACAAATCCATCAATCAATCGAGGTAGGAGGATAAACTAAGTCCATCATAGTTAGGAGCCACCAAAATGAGTCCCATAGTACTATTATTATGAAGTAGATGAACTCCACACAATAGTCAATAATATGGGGTTGAAACCTCACCTATTCCTACCCATGCCATTAGAGAGCCTACAATGGAAGCATCATCTGTGTAGGAAGTTCCACCCCCCAAACCTAAAAGATGCCTAGTTTGTAAGGGGAAAGTTTCTCAACCAAAAGTGAAAATGATTATACTTAGCTCTTCTACATCTGAATCTAAGGAGGTTGTAAATGACATAGAAGAATTGACACTAGAATCTTAGACTATTGAGGAAGAATAAATCATACGTGAGGAAGTGCAAAGAGTAGTTGAGCATCGCATATGCCAAGAAGAACAGTTCAAGGTAAAGGCTAAGGTTAAGCATAAGGAAGAAACCATGTGTCAAGAATGGGAGGAATATTAATGGTAGGTTAAGGAAGAAGTAACTTGAATGCTAAAGTAATCCACTAAAAATAAGTGGAAAATGCTAAGACAAAATTATAGTAGGAAGTCACTATTGACACATAAAATTAATAATAATAGTTCAAAGCCAATCAATAATGTAAGGATGCTGAATTGGAAGTGGAGTAAAAATAAATGAAAGATACTGAGGAGTTAGAGAAGAACTAGATTACATAGGGGCAAGTGTAACAACAGCCCAAGGACCAAGCATGGTAACATAAAGTGTTAGTAGTGAAGGCTGATCAAATAGTGAAGGATGATTCCCAATAGAAAACATAGGTAAAATAGGACAAAAATGTGTAAGAAGATGTTGCTAATCAGGGATAAGAGGATGTTGTGATAAAAAGTGTTAAATAATCTCAAGCCAATTCTATGATGGTTCCATCTATTATAAACACCAAAAATCTACACATGATGGTTTCGAATGTCTCAATTCCCCTAGACCACTTTAGGACTCCCTTGGGCCCAACCATTGGCCTTTTAATTGACAACTAGGCCTAACCTAAGTCAATTTACCTTATAGATAAAATTGACCTTTTTACCAACATTGCCTTTGACCCTTGATAGCTGATGGTCACCTTGACCATTGATGGTCAGGTTTCACCATCTGAACCAGTGTAACTCACTTTTAACTCCACCTTATTTTTTTACAATTAGCTCATCTAAATCTACATGTGGTTTCATGCATGATGAAGTTACAATTAAATAACAAGTTAGACCCCTTGTTAACATCTTTTTGAACCTCTCCTTCATTGCCTATAAGAAGAGAGGAATAGGGGGTGAAAAGGGATCCATCCATAACTATCAAAATATTTTGAATCTAGAGCTTATTTTATAGTTATCCTTCAAGTGATCTAGCCATTATGATAAAGAGACAACTTATTGTTTCCCCTTAGATGATAGCCAAGTACCATTAATCTATTGGAATCATGCCAAACTCTATCAAACAAGCCAACCACCTCAACCATTCATCTAACCAACCTCCAACAATATAAGTATTTATTTTTCATTATTCAATTACTTTATCTATATTTTCTAATTAGCCTAGCACAAACCTACCTCCTAGAATTACCTTTTAAAACCTCATCAATTATCCATTTATCAAACCAAACCTAACACATAATAACTTCTAATGGTCATCCTACCATCTGACAGTCTATCCAACTGTCGATGGTCACCTCAACCACTAACGGTCACATCAACCATCGATGGTCACACCAACTACTGATGCTCACTATGGTAGAAAATAACAACAAGATATTTTCTTTTCATATACCTATTCACAGACCCCTAACCTATTTTATAAACCACAACTGATCTGATTAACATAAGTATTGACCTATTTATTTCTATATTAGTCATTCTAAGTCTATTTCTTTATCAATCATTTATTGTATTCAATTTTAGTAGATTTTGATTATTGATGCAAGTACTTTGTATTCTATTTTCTAAACTTAATTATTTAAAATGTGTGGATGATAACCCCTGAGGAATCTCTTGCTTTTGGGATCTAGTTAGCACTAGGAAGTCCACCTAGCTATCTATCTAACCAACCATTTGCTTTAGTTTTATCTTATTTTTAGGTCATACTCGCAAGCCAAAGAGGAGTTATTCACAATCATCTGATTCAATTTAGGCACAATCAAATAGGTTTTTCAACCATACCCATATCTAGTTTCCTCTTCTTCCTTTCTCAAAATATAAGTTGAAATTCACTAAAACATTATGGCATGATTGGTGGGACCCTTGAGTGTCTATATGGGTTTCAGTTTTTTGCATTTATATGCTCTTCTCTCTATTTTGTGCTCATAAATGAAATTGAAATTTATTTTAGGCTTAAAATCAATTACATACATCGGTTGCTTACAAGTGTATCTCACTTAGTTAAATTAAATTCAAGTAATTCAATCGTAACATCACTTGTATCACACACTAAAACAAATCACCTTCATCAAATAAAACATTAAAATAACTTAAGACAAGGATCAACTATGATTTCATTACCTAGTGGTCATCTTACCCTTTCTTGGTAATCCTACTTGGAGGTTATTGCCAAGGGGAGAACCAAATCAGCTATTTGCTTAAGTATAAACTCTAGAAATCAATATATATTAGTTAAGCACCCAACACCCTTATCAAAGTGGTGTGTGAAGTGATAGGGTAGGCCCCAATACCAAGCCATGTATTAATTTCCAATATAGATCCTTTTGAGAGCTTAAACACAACCTAAAACCAACCATAGACTTATTTTCTAGTACCCATTCTATAAGCCAATTTCAGTCACATAGTTCTTACAAAGCTTAAGGCATAGGCCAAAAGAAAGACTAAAAATAAGTTTAGGATTTAACATAATTTTAAGTGCATGTTTGATTTCCTTTCTCATTTCTTGTCTTCTCTCTATTTGAGTGGTGAGATTGTTTTTGTATTCCCTCTCCCTTATCTTGTATGGTTATAACATATTAGTAGTAAAAGAACCTAGTAGAGTAGAACCCATCACCAAACCAATCAACCTCTTCTATCTCCTCATCTATGGAGTACATCTCTAAACCAAAATATTATCCTCACCCTTTGAGAAGTCCTTTCCCTTAGGTAGTTCTCATAGGAAATGTATATTTTTCTACCTTCTTAAATAGCAATGCTATGGCCCTTCAAAATTATCTTAGCACCATGCCTCATGATACCCCTGCTTTAGTTCCTCCTATAGACCCATCTTATGGCATGACTTGCCACCTTATGGGAAACACTTCCATTTCCATAGTCACCACCCAAGCTTATTCATCTATGAAAAACTGACCTACCCAACTGACAAACACACTTATACCTTCTACCCCTACCAATAACTCCTCTACCTTAGGAGAAACCCAACCACTAGCCACATATAATCCCCTCACCATGGAAGTAACTACCACTAGCATTGCCAACCTTCCTTCATCTAACTCCAATCCATGAACCACTACCCAACTTTAAAATCTTGTGGTGCCTATACCTTCTACCTTACCACCAATCAGTACAAAGGTCACCACTCTTCCTTTAATCACCAACCTAACTATTGTTCCTACCCAATAGGTGCCCATTGCACCAAACTTAGGTTACATCCCTAACCCATAAGGGCATGTAACTTTACCCAATACCCAACCACCTATATCCACCCATACCTACACAACATCCACCCAACCACATGTGTCCACATATTAGTATGTGATAGCTTTTCAACCTCCCACCAACTATCAATACATTACCCAACTATAACAACAGTATGCACCTTACAAATGTTTAGGCACATAGCCCCAAATAGATCTATTGAAAATTCTCATGGATAAAATGACCACATTAGAATCATCCATTTTAGGAGCTCACAACATCTTGTCATATGACCAGATCTACAATGATCCCATTCACCATATATCCGTATCAAACCATATCCTCCTCAATGGGAACTTCCTAAGTTTTCTAAATTTTAAAGTAAGGAGGACCCCCAACAACACCTCATGGCATTTAGGAATACATGTTATTTTATTGCCTATGAGGCCCTCCTTATTGTACCTTCTCCATGCCCCTATCTGATCCAACATTAGATTGGTATAGTTCCATTACCAAACATTCTCTTCTCTTTCACCTTGTTGGCCCAAAATTTCTTGGATCACTTTTCAATAAACATCTCCAAAAACATTTCCATCACCAACCTTTACTCTATCTATAAATTTGATGATGAGTCTATTTCTAGTTTTATATCTCATTGGAGGAGCTTAATCAATCAAATTTCTTTCTCTTTACCCCAACCTAAACAAATAATTTTTTTTCTCAAGCATGTGCCAAGCACATCTCTTCTACATTGCATGTTTAGAGATTCAAAACCTTTGATGAAGATATTACCATAGTGCATAATTATAAAATAGATCCATCGATGAAGGAAAGTTAAATTTGAAAAAAAACTCTACCTATAAAACCAATGAGGCCTTTTCCTCTAAACCAAGCAACCAAACTAATATTGGGACCTAAAGCAAATGAATTGTGAATGTGGTTGTACCTAAAACTGCTCCTCTACCATCTATCACTTAACCAAACTCCTCTAACTCCTCAAAAAAACATGAGAAACCAAAAAAGAAACAATCATAATAAATTTACTCCATTTTGGGAATCCTATGCTTTGATCCTAGAAAAGTTACTGAAGGGTAGTATCATACAACTTCTTCCTATCAAACCTTCTCAACAATTTGATTCTTCTCATCTTGTACCTAGTTGCTACAATGAGAATGACCTATGGGATTTCCATCGAGTGGTGGGGCATGACATTAGTATGTGTAATACCTTCAAAAGCATTGTCTAAACCCTCATTTACAAGGGGGAACTTGTGTTGGATAACCCTAATGCATCTCCAAACCAAGCCTTTGACATTTTTTGACAAACTTTTCCCAATCATGCACCTACCAAAAATGAGAATAACAAAGTTGAGTGTTCTCATGATGCCCATACCATCAATATGGTTCTTGACATGATTATTATCAAAAACCTACCACCCAGTCTACCTTTTCTTTTCCCCCTCCACTTATTGAGTTGGTGGAGTTACCTTCTCCTCTTTTGGAGTCCCAAACCAAAGAAGCACCCCTTTTCCTCCTCCACTTCTTGAGGTATTGGAGTCGTCAATCCCTCATTCAACTGAAATACCAAAAAAAAAACCATCACCACATTTTCTTCTCCCTTACATTACCAAATAAGAACCTCTAACCATAACTTTGGTAGACCAACCCACCACTTCTATCATCCAAACCCCTATCCTATCAACCAAACCAATAAAAAACTCTACCAACCCAACCATTTATCAACTATCCAAATAAACCAAAGCCCAATTTAGCAAATCATCCTCTATCACCTTAACCAAATCAACCAAAAATCTTGGCATCTTCCCTATGCACAACTTTAATCACCCATTCTTGAAATTAGAACTTACCTTACTAGACCCATCAAAAAAACACCAAGCCAAATCAACCAAGGAGGAAAATCAAACAAAAGTATAGAAGGCCAAACTTATACCTCCCTCAACCTTTCCCTCTATTTTGGGGCCTCATTCCTCTACTTTGATTAGGAAGTTGACTATCTCAACCAAAACCCAACTATCATTGTTGGTTACACCAGCACACTTGAATAACCAAACTACCTACCCTAAAACCTCCTACCTCTTCTTTATAAACTTCCACCTTAAAAAAACCAAAACCATCAACTAAGAACACCACCTCACCAAAAATTTTTATCACCAAGATTATTTATAACTAGACTTCCATCTCACTAACCAAGACCAAAACTTCTAAACCCTCTCCATCTTTAGCTAAATCCTACTTGGCTAGTTTCCAAAGTTTTTTATAAGCCTCTTATTTGACCTTACCTCCTATCAGACCATTTGATCCTCTAGGCCCAAAACCCATTTGGTATAATGATTTCCAAGTGTGCTCCTATCATAGGACACCTAGGCATGACATAAAGAATTGCAAAGCTCTCAAAACCATTATCCATCAACTCTATGATGAGGATAATATATTAATAAATGAACCTCCACAAGACCAATATCAATACAATAACCAAAAAACACTACCCAAAAACTACTTACTCCCCCACTCTCACCTTAGAGTGACGAGGAACCAAACCAATCTCCTACTCTAACTATTCTCTCTACCCATAATATCCATGTGGTCACCTAATCACACACTTAGCAAAAGGATAAGGGGAAGGCGAAACTATCCATCCCATAGACATACCCATATTCCACTACCCAACCAAGTCAAAATAAAGTGCCTTAACCTTCAACCAAACCCAAGGAATCTATCTTGGGTAACTCTCAATCCAACCCCTTCAAATCAATTAGGAGAGTGGTGCTCAAACAACTTCACTAGACCCTGATGAAAATGAGCCTATATGAGTTGATTTCTACTTCACCTCATCATCTTCTAGCAATGATAGAGGCATTAAAATTAGTATAGGTCCAACTAGAAGACTCTTAATATTTGGCATCCTATGTTAGCACTCTCCAAATTTTTAACCTTGTCACCTTCAAAGATTTAAAAATACCTTTTGTCCATCTAGATGACCTAGATCCCTCTCTTTTCATCACTACCTATATCAACCAAATATATATAAAAAGAGTCATGATTGATGGGGGAGATAATATTAATATCATCTCCTCCCATACCTATGGTCAACTTAAAATACAAGATAATGTCATGTCCAAGACCTTGGCCATCCTCTGATCTTTTAATGACACCATGGCCACTACTTTAGGAACTATCTGTTTAGGACCTCGCACAATCCTAAAGCTCTTATATGTAGTGGAAGGTGAATTATAGTATAATGTCTTACTAGGATGACCTTGGATTTTATCCATGGGTTGTGTACCCTCTACCCTTCATTATTCTATCAAATTTTAATAGAAGACTAGGTTATCACTATACAAGCTGACCCAAGTTCCTTTTCATCATGAAACATGACTTATCGACCCAACAATGTCCTCCTACCTCCATCTAGCACACTCTCATCAGCCAAAGACAAGCCCTCAATTATGAAGGATTAATCCATATCCTCTTCCACCAATGAGGCATCAACTAGCTCATCCATTCCTTAAGATCAAATCCTCACCACATATCACTTGAAATCCACGTTCTAATGCCTTTCACTAGGGGAATATCGACTCCTCACCCTTGATAATTTCCCTACTCCCTAAGAGTATGAGAAACCTGATCACCAACCTGGATATGACCCCAATATCATAAACATTATTTCATTTAAACCTTAACACTATCAAACCCATTTCATCTATGGGGGACTTGACAAACCACATGATGATTCTACCAACTCTTCTTCACCTTGACTATTCACTTCTAGCTTCTCTTATTTGGATAACCCAAGTTTTGCCAAGACATAATTCCATAGATGTGATTAGAAGGGATTTGGTGTTAGATGATATGAGTATGGCCCACATGATTTTATTTCCATTGAAACTAAAAATCCTTATGAGAAACATGACCTCAGTTTTATTCTACCGAACAATAGGAAAATGAAACCACCTACCACCACCATTGTTGAGGAAGACATCCCTTCTGCACCAACCTCTTCTCCACCTGAGTGTGAGGAGGATGACTTCATTCCCCCTACATTTTTTTCATCAACATGATTAGCCTTGGACCCCTAAATTATCAAAAATAAGGGAAATTGTAACCATCCCTATGACCCATCCTGAGATTATAGGAGATGACTCTCCTATCATTAATACCATTCAGTGTCAGGATGATGATTCCATTTTCACTTATCTTGGTGCACTAAATTCTTCCATCTAAAATCCCTTCCTTTTGAGACTTCAACCATGTTGAATAAATCCACCATGGATATCAACTTGGGCACTCTGGACAACCCTTGCATTATCAAAATTGGCTAATATTTGAATTTTGAAGAACTTCAAAACTTCCCCTCTTTCTTCTAAGAATCCAACATAGCATTTGCTTGGTTTTATAGAAATATTCCTAGAATTGACCCTACTATTTCCACCCATAACATAGTCACAAACATGATGCCAAGCTTATCATGTAAAAAATTTGATGAATGTACCCTTGCATAACCCTTATCATCAAAGAAGAGCTTTAGTGTCTTCTATCTATCAATTTCGTTTAACCCCTTGACTATCCCCAATGGGTCTCAAATGTCATGCCCATCACAAAATCCATAGGGAGACTACACATTTATGTGGAATTTCATGACCTCAACCTTGCTTTCCCTAAAGATGAATTTTCTCTACCAAACATTGACCAACAAGTTGATCTTACAACTAGCCATGAGATGTTATCTCTCATGGATGTATTATTGGGTTATAATAAGATCTTAATTACCCTAAAAAATTAGCACAAAAATATATTTATCACCCCATGGGGGACATCCTACTATAGTGTCATGCCTTTTAGACTAAATAATGCTGGTGCAACCTACCAATGTGCTATGACCTACATCTTCCATGAACTTATCCAAAATCTTGTCAAAGACTATGTTGATGATCTCCTTGGGAAATACAAATATTGTATGGATCATTTGGCCATTTTCAAAATTATCTTTGAGCACCTCATCCATTACCTGTCCACCTTAACCCCAAGAAGTGCATTTTTGACGTCTTGTAAGGAAAACTCCTTGGCTTTATCATTTCCCTTTAGAGGATAAAATTTGATTTTACCAAAATCAAAGCCATCTTTGATATGCTTTCTCCAATTAATCTCAAGTAACTATGTAGTTTGTAAGGGAAGCTCCAATCCATTCATCTATTTATCTCCCAACTTTTGGATCAATGCCAAACCTTCCACCACATTATGAAGAAGGATATATATTTTAAGTGGAATAGTGACTATCAAAAGGCCTTTGATTCACTCAAAAAGTACCTTTTGCCTCCACCTATCCTCACACCTACCAAAAATGACCAACCTTTATACCTTTATATCTCTACCACTAACCATTAGCTAGGGGCAATGCTTGATTATTGAGATGAACACTACAAAAATCAAGCCATCTACTACATTATCCACATGCTTAAAGAGTATGATACTTGATACACCCATATTGAGAAACTTTGCTTAACATTAGTCTTCATGGCCACTAAGCTTCACCACTAACTTATTAACCATAAAACCTATGTCATAACCAATACTTACCCACTTAAGTATATACACTCCAAGGCATACCAAATCCAACGTATGGTGAAATGGATAATGATTTTAGTGGAGTTTGACCTTGAGTTCCTTTAATAAAAGTTAATTAAAGAGCAAGTCATTGATGACTAATTGGTTTAAGTATATAACCAACCTCTTTCTATTGAGTTCCCTAGTGAGTCCATCATGACTCTCTCTCAGGTGGACTTCACCTATCAAGTCACCATGTTCTTTGATGAATCAAAATGTTAACATGGTGGGGGAGCTGGTATCATCCTTATTCCCTTTGACAATGTACCTCTTCCCTTGTTTTTCAAACTTGACTTTGAATGTACCAACAATATGGTTGAGTATGAAGCCCTAGTGATAGGCATTCAAACTAATTTCGCTTTGGGTGTCAAAACAATCAACATCTTTGGAAACTCCCAACTTGTAGTAAATCAAAGTAATGGTTCTTACTAGTGTAATAATGATGTTTTGTAATAGTACAAATAACTAGTTGACAAATTCCTAACATCATTTGAATACTACTGCATCCAGTCAACCCCATGATCTACCAACAAGTTTTCCAACATGATGGCTTACCTTACCTCTTAGATCTTGTATTCACACTATGAATCTAAACCTTTTCTCATTATCTATAGACTTGCCCAACCTTATTATGTCAAAAAATATTCTCCCACCATCTTTAATGTGGAATAAACCCAACCTAACCTTTGGTATCCTCAAACCTTTGACTATTTTAACCTTGTCATCATTCCTTTTAGGATTTTCAAGAATGTTTAAAGAAATTTTATCTAGAATACCTCATGTTACACCATTATGGGAGGAACTCTTGATAAATGTGGCATTGATGGTCTCCTCTTCCACTACCTACACAACCACAAAGCCTCTCATGCTAGCAAGGAAATGCATGATGAGATATGTGGGGGACACTTTAGTGTCCTAGACATTAGTAAACACATCCTCCACCTTGGATATTACTATCCTAACCTCAACCAATACTGCTATGATTATGTGAAAAAGTATGTTAAATGTCAACACCATGTCAATCTACATCATGCACCTAGCTATAGTCTTCTCATATCCACTGATTTCTGGCCCTTCTCACAATGGAGTCTAGACCTTATTGGTGAGATTAACCCCCATTATTCATAGTGACACCATTTTATCATCACCATGACTGACTATTTTACCAAATTGGTAGAGGTTATTCCTCTAGTCTCAACCAAAGCAAAAAATATTGTCAACTTTATCAACCATCACATCATCTACCATTTTAATGTTCCTCATCAAATCATCACTAACAATGGTAAATATTTTAAGAACAAACAAGTCTAAGGTATTTGTGATACATTTAGTATCATGTTAATTTTTTCATCACCCTATCACCCTTAAGTGAATGATAAGAAAAAGCCTCTAACAAAACTCTTAACAACATGCTCACTAAAATGGTCAATGCATCTGTTCGGGAATAGAATTTACACATCCCTTTTGCCTTATGGGCATATCGTACTAGCATCTAAACCCCTATCAGTGCTACTCCATTTTATATTGGGTTTGGAGTGGAGGATGTCTTACCTCTCAAAGTCCAAATCCCATCTCTTCACATATCTTTACAAGATCTCATTTTTAAGACAATTATCATCAACACTACTTAGACCATTTTGAGCTACTTGACGAGTATTGCTTAGCCTCCTTTACCCATCTTCATGTCTATCAAGAGGGAATGAAACATGCCTATAACAAACACCTTGAAGTTTGAGAATTCAACATTAGGGACCTCATCTTAAAGGAAAATAAACATGTCACTAATATGGAAAAAAGCAAGTGGGGCAAGTTTGCTTTTAATTGGCTTGGAACTTATACCATAACCCAAAAGTATGGATTAGGAGCTTACTGATTGTCCTCTCTTAAGGGAAACCCAAAACCTAAGCCCCTCAATGCTTCACATATATGTCCTTTCTTTTCTTAAGAAGGATCAAGATCATCTTTTTTCTGACTTAAGATCATCCCTTGGTTACAAACCACATTCATCTCCCTATTTTAGGGGAAACTGATTGAAACTAAATCATGTGATTATCCATCACAATCATAGCCTCATCTTGAATAATGGGTACCATGACTCTACCTATGGCATAATTCTGATGGTACTTTCCACCCCCTTTTATAGTATGGATTCCCATTATCATTATCACCTAAACCTCTTTATACCTACTCAACCTTCTTGTGCTTTTTATTTTTACCTTAATAAATGTGAGCCCTTAAACCTATATAAGTAAGCCTATGTCAATAAAAATCAAACAAAGTACAAACTAAAATATAAACCAATAGTAATCATGGGTTTTTCTAGCATTCGTATATTGATCCCTTTAAGGATAGATGTTGAAAACATATTTAAAATTGATTAAAGTAAGGTGGACTACTCCCTTGAAGAACAACTATCAAAAGCATTAAACAAAGCATACAAACTTAAACCACTCACTCAAAGGATGGCTAAGTAAAGATTTATCAAAACAAGAAATTTCTTGGAAGCTTCCTACATCGATCAGCTTCCCCAACCCCCAAGCAACAACAAAAAAAATCAAAAGATCCATTATCAATAAATAGTAAAATCAAAATAGTTTTGAAATTTTTAGTCAACTCTCATAAGAAAATTAATTTTTAAAGCCACAATTAGCTTTTAAAATTAGACATCCTACATCAATAAATCTACACATTATATGATATAGAATTGTTTATATTGACTCTTTAGTAGCCTCCAGAAGAGACATGCTAGCTTCACAAGAAGGTTCCATTTTCATCCATCTCCCCTTTATATACTATAAATAAGGGATTTTGAGCTCACTTGACATTATATGATCAAGATACCTTTTTAACCAAATGAAAAATACTAATACAAAGCATTCAAAGGGATTATGTTCCTTAAGCCAATCTAACTTTGGTTTTGTTTTAGTCCTTGTCAAAGAAGAAGCATCATGCCCTCTTCTAATTCTCTCATAATGGGCTGATATATCCACTAAGATGTTTGTCTCTTGGTTATATTACTTTTATCACATTTGGTGTTGTTATTTACCTTACCTTATGTGTTTTACTTTGAGAAAAACTAAACATGATTATAAAAACTATGCATCAACATATATAATAATAAAAAACATACATTTTTAGCATATTCATCATCATGTCAAAATCAAACATCCACAAACAATAAAGCAAGGAACCATTTTCACCACATGTCTAAATCTAAATAAAGAAGAATATACTTATTTAATTTTAGCATAAACATAATCATCATAACCATAAATACCATAAGCATCATCAACATAAATAAAAGCCATCACATCCTTAGCTAGATGAGTCTGCATCATTAGATATCATCATGAGCATAATCAATATAACATTCATCAATAATCCACATGAACATCAAAACCATGAATAATAAGTAGTAAACAAGGATCATATATATAAATCATGAGTCTAACATCATAATATATACACCAATATACATGTCACCACATCATCTAGTATGTCATAATCAAAATGATATACAACAATATATAATATACCTAAACTATGTCATAACTATGCCCCTAGGGCACCACTATCTCCTAGAGCACTGCTGCCTCTTAGTGCCTATCCTCTTGAGGTACCTTCTTTTCCTCCTAATGTACCTATCTATCCTCTATAGAATTATCCCACTGACCTGGTGTCACCACATTGTCACTACCTACCAGATTGGTTCTATACTTTCCCCATCAGGGCTCATCTAGACAACACCTCAAGACTATACCCTCATAGTAACACAATTCCTCCAATATGGCTAGGTATTATGCCATAAGGATGGTGCTTAGTGATCCTCTAGGTGTTATAGATCTTCCTTCTCTCTATCTTAAGGAGTATCTCTCCTAGGTAACTAAGTCTAGTTAAACTCTATCTTGGTCCCTCTTTCTTGTGACTGTAACCACCTAACCCTATAAAGCTACCACCTAACCTTATAATGCTACAACCTATGCTTGTGTAGTGTCTAACACTATTTTTACCTATGTATCTGGGGTCCCTCCCTCAACTTGTGCTTGTGTAGTGGCTAACACTATTTTTGCTTGTGCATCTAGGTTACCTCCCTTAACCTGTGCCCACCGACCTCTACTAGTTAGATCCACATCTATCTACCTCTTACCACCATCATCTTTACCAAAATCCATTATTACATATAGAGCTTGGTACCATGTAGGGTAACCATCAAAAAAACATCTATCATCTATCATCTATCATCTATCATCAATTGTACTAGCAACTCCTTGGATCCAATAAAGTTTATAATAGATGTGGCTCAGGTAGTAGTATCTCTACATACTCCAACCTATATTTGGGGAATGGGCCTAGGATACCCTAAACTGGGCTAAACTATCTTTGAAACCTATCAAATGGGATGAGCTCTACCTCCCCATCCCTCCTACCAAAGGTCCACCTATAACTCTATAGGGATAAATTCTACCTCTTGTATCCGGTCCACTATAGAAACCTGACATAAGTCCTCCAAGTAACATCACCAATGATTAAGGTAGCCAGTTTAACTCTAAACTAATCTACATTTTGAGCTCCTTCTCCTACACCTAAAGGGACACAATCATCTCTCCATTACATGAATCTAACTAGGAAAACTATCTGAGCAAACCCAACCCATGACAACCCCATCAACCTTAACACTCATATGTGCTCATAAGCCTAATAATGTAGGATAATCCTGATGCTAATGTCATATATCCTATGAGCTCTAAATCCCCACATCTCCCTATATATCTGAATAAGTAACACAAGTACCCATTCAAACACTATGTATCCCAACAACATCTCAACCAACACACCTAACAATAGATAAGAAAACCTCCCACTATTCAAACTTGAAAGTGTAAATCATGAAACAACCATCATCATCATGGTCATCAATCTCCTCTTACCCCTCACCCTCTAATATATAGTAGAGTAGATAAAACCCCCTATATGCTATCTGACATCATCATGGTCATCTTCATATATCAATTCTAAGAACTCCTCCTGCTCCTCCCAATTAATGTGATATATTGGACTACCTTGAAGGGGCAACCACGTGATCTTGTGCACATCCTCTGGTAGGATAGTCATCTCACTAGTGGGTAATAGGATGGTGTTCATAGCTATATCTCATCTTTTTATGAGGGCCATGCTCATTTCCACATTTGTAGTATGTGTTGGTAGTGTTTCATTGCTTCAAGCATGACCTCCTCTATATGTGCCCAATCTACTAGGGTCATCCCATGATGGATCTCCACAAAGATTCAAGGTACCTTATCTCACATCTGGCTCTAATATTATGCCTACAATGTTCAATAGTAAACACGCTTAAGAACATATACTATTTTTCCTATGAACTTCATCTCTTAAACTAGATTCTTTCCCTTAAGCCTTAATAATGACCTACTACCCTTCACACTTACCAACTAACTATTTTACCATCCCCCCCTGAACATTCACCTCATAAATAAAACCTCTTCTACCTCATCTATCAAACTTACCACTTGTACTATTACCCATAAACACTAAAATTTTATATATAAGACCAACTTAAACCATGACCAATTTAACCATTACCCATTGAAATCATCCATCACACCTTTGACACCCTATTTCACAAAATTCATAATATTTATGCATTCAAAACTATTAACAATCGATACACTTAACTGTGAACCTTTTTCTATTTGGCTTGATTATTGATGTTCATTATGAGTGCTGACAGTCAGGTGATCATTTTGCTCATATTTGTTGACCATAGATGGTTGAGCTGACCACAAATGGTCACTATGTGTGATCATTAGTAGAAGGTGTCCAAAACCTAACTACCTAAGAAATTTAATAAATCACCCTAATCTTACAAATAACTAACCTAAATTTGCTTTATACCCTATCCCCAACCTACCTACCCTCCCAATTTCATTTTCACCCATAAAATTCATCAAAAACCCATCAAACCCTCTACCTAGGTCAAAACTAACCTACCTTACCAATTTTAATGCATTCCCTACCTCATTCCTTGACTGTCATCAATAAGGAATCCATGGACCCACTACCCATCTTCATCTACATCCATGCTACATCCTGGCTTGGTCCACTTGGTCAATCCACTAAGAAAATAACCACTATACATCACCATCACATTCACCCAATAACACCAAATTCACTAGACAACAAATTCAATAATCATAAATGAGATCACATGACTCACTTTTTTGCTTTTGTCCACTAACCTTTTAGGTTTTGCACCCTAACCATTGATGGTCAAGGTGGCCATCAATGGTCACTTTTAATCCCTTGACCTTGATAGTTAGGTTGTGGGGTTTTTTCTTTTTTTCCTTAAACAAGAATTTGTTTGGCAATCCTCAACAAACACCCACTAATGGAGACTACCTTCTCCACCCACCTCAACCACATCATCACCTCACCATTGGTCCATTTCAGCCTAACACACATTTTGGAATGACTTTTGTCTGGTCTTTTGACCATAATGACAACCATTACCATGTTGACCAATTTTTGAAATTACACCACCTCATGCATACCTGATCCACTTGTGTCTTCATAGAAGCACATCCTACCTTAAATACTTATAACTTCACCTAACTAGGTTATGTTTTCACTATATACACTTCTTGCTTTAGATACCCATGGAAACACTGACCTTTCCTAAGAGACTTATGTTTATGAGTGAACCTAGATACCATGCCTATATGCGATCACATGATCCACTATTCACTTATCTTTCTAGCATTGACCTTTATTTGTACCAACTTTGGCAACCTAGTTAATGCATGATCTTGGTTGTTGCACTTTTTATCACACTTTTTGAGCTTTTTTGTGCTTCAATGCCAAACCTATCATTCACCCTTTTTCTTACCAACTCATCAAACCTACACCTGATTCTATTTTACCTCATTACTTCCTAGTTTGAGGGGGAATACCTCATCCCATACTCGGGGCAACCTAAACTTTCACTTATAATCCATTTTTATTTTGTAGCTTGTTGATACAAATTGCCTAACAAAAATGGGCAAAATGTAGACACCAAAAATTTACACATGATGGTTTCAAATGTCACAATTCCCCTAGACCACCTTAGGAACCCCTTGGGCTTAACCATTAGCATTTTGATGAACAATCAGGCCTAACCTAAGTTAGTTGACCTTCTATCTAAAACCCATTTTTTTACTAACCCTACTTTTGAACCCTAACCACCAATGGTTAGGGTGACCATCGACGGTCACCTTGACCACTGATGGTCAGGTTCTATCATTTGAACCAACTTAACTTGACATTTACTCCACCTTCATTTTTTATAATTACCTCATCTAAATCCATGTGTGAACCCATACATGATGAAATTAAAATTAAACAAGTTGTACCCCTTGTTAACATCTTATTTCACCTCTCCTTCTTTGCCTATAAGAAGAGAGGAGTAGGGGTGAAAAGGGATCCATACACAACTAT
Source organism: Torreya grandis (assembly GCA_037957365.1). Lineage (NCBI taxonomy): Eukaryota > Viridiplantae > Streptophyta > Pinopsida > Cupressales > Taxaceae > Torreya > Torreya grandis. Next base: position 104,512 of record JARHVA010004553.1, read on the forward strand.
CAAGAACTTTTACATCTAGAGATTCTTTTGTAGGTATCCTTCTAGTGATGTAACCATCATGATAGAGAGAAAAATTTCCACTACCCCTTAGATGATAGCCAAGTACCATTACTCTACTAGAATCATGCTAGACTCTATCAAACAAGCCAACCACCTCAACCATTCATTCGACCAACTTCTGGTAAGCTAAGTATTTTTTTTCCATTATCAAATTACTTTATTTATATTTTTCAATTATCTCAACACAAACCAACCTCCTAGAATTGCCTTTTATAACCTCATCAATTATCCATTTATTAACCCAAACCTAACACATAGTAACTATTGATGGTCATCTTGACCATCAATGGTTGTCTGACCATCAACGGTCACCTCAATTGTTGATGGTCATACCTACCAATGATAGTCACTGTGGTATAAAATAATAACAAGCTATTTTCACCCACATACCCTCAACCAAATCCAATTTTATTTTTGTCTACCTATTGATAGACCTCCAACCTATTTTTTGAAACACACTTAATCTAATTAGCATTAGTAATAACCCACTTATTGATATATTAGTCATTCTAAGTCTATTTATTTATCAAACATTTCTTGTATTAATTTTAGTAGATTTTTATTATTTATTCAAGTAATTTATCTTCTATTTTTTAAACTTAATTATTTAAAACATGTGGATTGACAACCCCCAAAGAAGATTTTGATTTCAAGATCTAGCTAACATTAAGTAATCTACCTAACTACCTATCTAACTAACCATTTTATTTAGTGTTATATTATTCTTAGGTCATCCTCCTAAGCCAAAGAGGAGTTCTTCATAATCATCTGATTCAATGTGGACTCATTCAAATAGGTTTTTAAACCATACCTATATCTAGTTTTATCTTCTTCCTTTCTCAAAATATAAGTTGAAATTCACTTAAACATCTATGAAAGTTACCTTTAGTTCCACTTCACTATCACCATTTCATGAATTGCTTCAACCACAACCACAAAACACTCTAGTTTCCTCATAGGATTATAGTACTTCTTTGATCCTATTTAACATTTGGCTATGGAATGTACCAACCACCTCTACTCAGTGTACTATCTTATTTTTTCCCATCACTCCTTTATGAAAAACACCTATCATTACCTATATCTCACACTTTACCTTTGACTTTTGCCACTATCAAAGCATCCTTGGATGTATCTCAACTACCATTGTCTATGTATATTGAATTTGTTACTACATTACATGAGCCCATTTCAAAAAAGGTGATTGCATTAGAGAAAAAAGTTAAGGAGATTAAAGACCCAAATTATTCCATCATTGAGTAATTATGTATTACCCAAAATATAGTCAAGGACACCTATCCTAATTTATACATCTAGTTGATTATGGATCCATCACACCCAAACAAGGACCAATTTACTATTCTCCTCAACAAGCTCACCATAAAAAATCTCACCATCAACTAGAATAATTTCAATGAATCATACATAATTCAGAAGGGGGAAGACATCAAAGTTTAAATGGATATCCTCTATGAGTTTTTAGCGAAGTACCAGACCATTATTGATATTGATCACACTCAAGATATACACATTATGATTCACCTACTTGAATGGAAGAAGTAGTTGGATATAATTTAGACCACTACTCATATTCAATTTGATATAACTACCTTCACCCATGCTTCTCTCACTATTCCAAATGCCACTCTTGTTACCATGGATTCTTCCCTCTATACCTCACTCAGTACATGGGATACTATAATGCAGAATTTATAGACTTGGTAGAACTAGATGTTGTACAAATATTTTACTAACATGTAGGTGTAGTGACATATTAATAATCTAGTTCATCTCCATGGTGAAATCACCTCTAAATTTCATATGTTAAAGTCTAATTTGATCAAGATGGTTGATACCAATATTCACTAGTTGATGGCAAATCAAGTACCCTTGCATGTTCTTTTTTGTAGTGCTTAAGAAACTTTACTAAATTGGAAATATTAAAAGGATGATTTGGATCTCATATATTTTGGAATTAAAATCACTAAGATGGGGATAAATAAATGTACCAAAAACTTTCCTTGAATTACATCCAATCGTTCATGAACTATGAAAGTAACATTGAGCTTTAGCAATGCATAACGAACTATTCACATGAGCATAACACAATAAAACACACATATGAGTGGGAAAAAATTAAGGGGAAGAAAATAAACTTTGATCCATAAAAATTTACTAAATTCCTATAAAAAAAATATATCAAATTATATTGAGCACCAACTCAACTTAGACCACCAACCCCAATACAATCAAGCACCCACTTGACTAGGCTTTAGCAAATGCCTATTGCAAGGAAGCACCAAATCCCTAAGTAAATCAAAAAAAATTTATATAACTCATGTATTTTTATCACCATACCTATGATTAGATATTATGTTATCATTTCAAGACCTTCTGCTCTCCCAAGAAATATTTTATTTGCTTCGGTTTCTTACCACAAAATAGGCCTAAACTGCCTTATATATACAAGTCTCATGATCACACACCAAAATGTTGGAATTAAAACTAATAATTTGGACATATAATAGGTATTATATCATATTTTTTACATTATTTAAATGATATTTTGACCCCTTTTGGTCTACAACAACTCAACTAGGTCTCATTTCTCTTTTAGGCCTCATGGAGACCTAGTTACGTTAGGTCTATCTTCTTAGCATCAAAGATTGATTATATTGGGACTAGATGGCCTTATTAAAAAAATAAAAAAAAATTAATAGCTTATAAAAATTACTATAATGACTTCCTCCATTCTTTATTAGACCTTCTTTTGGACAAACTACCTTATTAGGCTTGTGTATAGTAAAAAGTTTGTCTTGCAAGAATGAATCTAAAACACTTTTAGACATATAGACATGAAACATGTAAACATATTTAAATGTATAAATATAATACATGAATTAAATATCATCCCAAAATTCTTTTAATACCTTCACTTAGGACATAAAGTCCCAAGATCATCTATGCAACTTACATAAAACTATCAGTTTACCTCAAAAACTAGTCATGGTGACTTAGACCTCCAACACCTATGTAGACACTTTCAATGAGTATTGATGCATGTAAATAGTCACATGAGATATAAAATACATTATTATATAGAAATATTATATGGTCTAATGTAAAATATTGGTCATGTAGACTAATTTCTTGACCTTATATCACAGAGTCTTATCTGAACTAGACAAGTCATTTTGTAAGCAAAATTATCACCATATTCACTGACATACAATTTTTTTTTACAAGAATTAACATGAATTATAATTCATTGATAAAATAATCATGTAATTTTTTTCATCAATATTAATTCTCAGACCCTCAAATCCATCTTCTCATCTTTGCCTAGGTTTTTCACTATTCACACCATTAGGTCTGTCTACGACTAGCTAACTTGGATGATCAATTTAGAAACCTTGAAGGCTGAAACATATATAAAAACCATAATAGGAATGTATTATGAGTATATATATTATTTTCCCATTCATTTTATTTTATTTACCAATGTAGCTTTTGAGAGATATAACTTTTTGACAAATAAGCCTATATCTGCACATTCTCTCTCTCATATGACTAACCACCACCACTTGGAGGTACCTAGGAGAGATAAATACATGATAAAATATCTTTTATATTCATTTAATCCATTATGAACACATTTGAAAAATATTTTTCACATCAGGTTGTTATTAAGGTTTTAAAGAAGTTTAACATAGGTTTTGGTGTTAATGATTATTCATAAAGGACTAACCCTTAAATACAAAACCAATACATGGTGATATTATCTAGGACCCTTACCTATGTCTCCTTAACAACTCAAGTTCCCATGTAGAGGTTACACATGCCAACAAAATTTTTAAAGTGCTTCTTGAGTCTTGAGACCTCATTCTATGAACTTGAGAAGGCCTAACATAGTGTTTAATGCAATTTATTTCAAATAATGGCCTCAAAATTTGTGAAAATTCTTAATGAAACATATTTTACCTCTATCCATGGTCACATATGCATACTTTCCTTGAAATCTAATATTCATACCTCAATAGTCTAGGTAGGGTTTACGAGAGGTCTAGGTGTAGACTTAGTCTAAATATCCTACCCCTATAACTTCACCCTAAAACACTCATGAATGATTAAATGCCTCACATACATGATCAAAAAATTCTATAAAACCTTCACATGCTTGTTTCCAATCATTTTCATGCACATACATCTTCATGTCATGACTAAACTTCCTATGTAAATTTGAAAACAATGACTTGCACCTTCATTAAAGCACAAGGCATTAGTTGCCTTCAAATTATTTATTTTTCCTTAAAATTATATTTCATTACAAACATCCTTCAATGAAAAAAATATCTCAATGTTCCTTGTCACATCAACACATTGCCAGCTAGACTTAGTCACCTTTGACATCAACCTTATGAAAGATGCACCTTTGACATTAATGACAATATTACACAATCTCCCCCTTTTTCATTAATGGAAATCACTCTCAAAAAATTATCTAAATAAGCAACTTCTCCATTATTTTGAAATTTCTCCCACTTTGACATAAATGACAAAGTGATATCTACAACTTCTTGGATCACACCTATTACAACCAAAACATTCAACATATATTATTATGAGTTTATGAGGCACTATACAAACATACTCCCACTATATCCATACATACCTACTCAATACTACTCACCTGAACTTGGAGCTAATGAACCACCTTATTAGCTCTTCCTGATCACTTGACTTCCTTAGTGATTGCTAGGCATAGAAACTACACCCAATTCATGTCTTAGGAGTTCAAATGTTGCCTTTGGAAGTGGCTTGGTCAAAATTTCTATAATTTGATCATGTGTAGAAACATATTAAAGTTTGACACTTTGTGCACTTACATATTCTATTAGAAAATTATAATTTATAGGAATGTGCTTAGTCTTTGATTGCATGACAAGGTTCTTTGAGACATTTATGTAACTTTTATTGTCAAAATAGATAGGGATAAGACTTTCATCATCCACCTTGTAGTATTTTAAGGCCTATCTCATCCATATGACTTTAGTGCAACATGAAGCTACTAGAATGTATTTAGCCTCACAATTGGATAATTCCATTGATGGTTGAATCTTCCTTATCCATGAAACTAGGCACCCAACTAAGAAAAAATCTCCTTCACTAGTACTCATCCTGTCATCTACACTTCCTAGCTATTTTTCATCTATATAGGTTGTCAAATTTAACTCCTTGTTCTTTGGATACCACAATCCAAAATCTATAGTCCCCTTGAGATATATGAGTATCTTTTTGTCTACTGAAAAATTATTTTCCTTTGGGTCTACTTGAAATCTTCTCATAAGGTCTACTTCTTGCATGATGTCACATCTAGAGTGATCATGTACAACAAAGTTCCAATAATTTACATGTATGATGTTTGATTGACCTTTGGGGATTCATCTTCCTTGATCAACTTACACCCTATGATCATAGGTGTGTTCACTACCTTGCAATATTACATCTCAAATTTATTCAATAAATCTCTTATGTACTTAGACTGTGAGATGAATATACCTCTTTCTGATTGATTAATTTTTATCACAGGAAATAATGATAGTTCTCCTAGGATGGAAATTTCAAACTCCTTTATCACATATGCAAAGGTCTTATTCATACTCTCACTATTTCCACCAAAGATAATGTCATCTACATAGATAAATACTATAAACTAATGGTTATCTTTCATTTTTATGTATATATTACTATGTACAACTCCTCTTTTGAATCCTTTATCTAATAGATACTTGTCCAATATAGAATGCCAAGCTATAGGATCTTGATTTAGATCATAAAGAGCCTTTTTGAATTTGTACACATAGTACTTATTACCTAATAGTAAAAAACCCTCAAGTTGTTATATGTATACCTCTTATTACAAATTTCAATTTAAAAAGGAAGCTTTGACATCCATCTGGTACACTTGAACCCTTTGAATTTTGCATATGCTAGAAACAATCTAATGGCCTCTAATCTTGTTGCTGGTGTAAAGATATACTCAAAGTCCACCCATTCAACTTGTGCATATCATTTAAATACCAATCTAGACTTATTCCTAGTAACTTATCCATCTTCATTAAAATTGTTTCTAAACACCCATTTTGTGACAATAACATTCTTATCTTTAGGCCTAGGAATTAATTCCCAAGTCTCATTCTTCTCTATTTGGTCTAACTCCTCATTCATATCATCTATCCAAAACTTGTCTTTTCTTGAATCTAAAAGGTTTTTAGGTTAAATATTAGACAATATAGTAACATTATCTTAATTTAGTTTGATTACTAGTCTTCTCCTCATTTGCATACCTACATCCTTATTACCAATGATTTATGATTTAGGATGATCTCTTTGAATCTATCTTGAGGGGATTTTTGAGGCTTGTCTTTCTTCAACTTCTTCTTTCTCATTGACCTCTATTGTTTCTTATTCATTCTTGAATTATAGATTCTCTAATGTATCCTTTAATTGTGAGTGTGATTTCCTTATCTCATCAATCTTCACATAGGTGCTTTTCACTATCTTATGCAACTTCTTGTTATAACATCTATAATACGAGCTCACTGATGAGTATCCCAAGAATATGCCTTCATCAAACCTAGAATCAAACTTACCTAAGTTTTCATCACTCTTTTGATGAAACATTTACTTCCAAACACTCTAAAGTATTTCACATTAGTAGGTCTAATTTTACACAGTTCATAAAGAGTCTTGTTACCATTAATCCTTATCTGTCCTCTATTCAAGATGTAGACTAAATTGCTCAATACCTCTCTCTAGTAACCATTAGCTAACCTTGACTCATTTATCATATTTATTTCCATCTCTTTAACTATCCTATTCTTTATTTCCAATACCCCACTTTGATGAGGTGTCCTAACTGCTAATAACTATCTCCTAATTCCATGAACCTTTTTTTGCAGACTTATTACCTAGTTAATACTAGATTTTGGAGTCTGATCAACATTAATTATCAACCTAGAGTGCATATAATTTTCAAGGATGTCATCACTATATATGTATTATTGATTTATAAATTAACTTGCTTTACTAGTTATAGTACAATGAACTTATGCTGAATTTATCAGATAGTTATACTATGAAACTATTATAACAAAAATACAAAAGTACTTCACACTTATGAATCACACATGTATCATACTTTATATAATCAAATTAATAATGAAATCAACTTAAAAAACACACTTAACTAAGGAGGGTCAAGATATTCACTACAACTCCTTTTGAGGGGGCCTTTCCTCATTCACAACTAAGTTTCAATCCTTCTCTAAAAGATTTCTAAAAGCTTCTTACAGAATCAACTTTATCATTACTCAGATCTATAAAAATTAAAGATTTATAAAAAAAATTACAATATTTAGCATGCAATAAATTCTAAAATTCTACTACTCTATTATCATCTATACAAATTTATAATCTAATCTATGTTATACCATTAAATATAGAAGGTAATTTATTATATTTTAACCAAAAACACTAAACTAGGGAAAAATACAAATACTTAGGAACTACCCCAGTCAACCTTTAGGTGGTTAGTAACTAAATTTAATTACTTTAGGCCTGATTGGGTTAAGGACAATGTATATTATTTTATTATTTTAATTATTTTTATCTCCTTCCCATTGTCCTTATCTTTCTCATCTTTGGCAACATATCCAAGTTTCCTTGCACGTGGCGAGTCTGTAAAATATATGTGGTCCTTTTCAATCATTCATTTGGTTCCCAAAATAGCTGAATGTGTCCTTAAGATCTGATCACAACAATAGTTTTGTTCTATGTAGTGGGTATGGGCAACTTGTGGGTGGAATCTTATAGTTATTGTAGGTAATCTATAGTGGCTATGGTCAACCTATAGGTGGAAGCCTATAGTTATTGTAGGTAAGCTGTAGTTGCAATGGGAAACCTATAGGTGGAAACCTACAATTGTTATGGACATCTTGTAGGTGGAATCTAGTAGTGGCTATGGGCAACCTATATGTGATATCTTATAGTTGCTACACTCAACCTGTAGGTGGAATCTTATAGTTTCTACAGGAAACTTATAAGTGTTGTTCCCAAACAAGATTCCTACAAACTTACATCACCCTTCAAATTTTTGTTAAATAAAGTTACACAAGTACAATCTAATCAAATAAAAATCATCATTAATTCATAATGTAACACACACACACACACACACACACACACACACACACACACACACACACACACACACACACACACACACACACACACACACACACACACACACACACACACACACATGAAAAAATCATATATTCTTTCATTTGTATGAGTCATGGATGGTTATGGGAATTTACATAGGAAAATACATATACTAGGTACAGATGAGGCTATAAAATAGATTAATTGGTGGCCTTATCACCCCCCTACTTAACCTCTTGCTCAACCTTGAACAACCCTTGCCTGTATTTTGAAATCACATAATTTTTTGAAATATAGGGGCTTAGTATATCCTAACCCTTTGAAGATATAAAAGCCTTTACCATCATCAATGTTGTCCCATCTTTTCTTCTCAGCCTCTCTGTCAGTTAGGACCTTTCCCTCCCAATAAAGAATTGGGAACCAAAACAAAGGAGGTTGAAACATCAATCCCAACCATTTTACCCTTTTCCTTCTAACAAGCTCAATATACATGTATACTCTATTTATGACTTCCCTAAGGTTTTGAGGGGAGTAAGGTTCCTTTTTTTTAAAGCATCAAATAGTTCTACCCATCTTTAACAACAAGAAATAAAAATTTACTTTCCATCTCCTTCCATAAGACTTAAATAATGATGCTAAACTTATACTTATTTCCTTATGACCCATGCTTGTGGAGTACCTGAGTTTATGAAGGAGATCCATTCTTCTATTACAACATATAGATTACCTGATTTACCCCTAATCATCAGGGTAGCTTCTTTTTCTTTTTTTTTTGATACTCCACCTATTTCCTTCTTCATATTTCATTAAGGACATATGAAGAAAATGCATTCAGTTGGAAATCCACCAAGTATATGTTTATATTCTAATATACATCACTAAGTATGACATATTGGTGAATGTAAAACTCACTTAACTATGCTTAGAGATCAAGGTCAGCATGCCTATAAACTTCAAAGAAATATTTAGGGTCATAAACCATGTAGGATTGATCTTTATAAATCCTGTCATATCTAAATTTAATCCATATCTCTTCTAAGTAGAAAACATACACCCTATAAGGTGATCTACACTCCATTAAAATAATAGTGGTTTCATGCATTTTATTATTCTTTTCCTTTAGGTACTTGATCCTAGTTTCAACCATTTTCATTCTTTATTTTAAGTCTTCTTGTTGTTATGTTGTTTCAACATATAGCTTAAATCTTTGTACCAACTCCTTGGAGTAAGTTTCATCATCACCAAATTTTTCCTTAAGAAAATTTAGGAGGTCATTAGTTTATACAAGTGTGATAGCGGAAAGATCCACATCAATAACTTCTTTTGCTACAGGTGTTTTTGTAGCGGGTAATGGAGGAAGAAATCTATTGTAAAAAGGCACAAAAGCTAGAGAATAATCTTTTGTAGGTGCTTTTTAGGGTATATTAATACTATCTATGGGAAAGTTAGATGAAGTTGCTATAGGTTCCTCTAAGGAAGTTGCTACAAGTTCATCCAATAACCTTTCTCTTTTCATAGATAGTTCTATAAATTTTTTTGCCAGCAGAAGTGTTTCTAGGCCTCTCTTACCTTTTAACTCTGTTATCTCATTCTTCAACATATATATTTATTTCATAGCTTGTTCCAATGTTTGGAACTCTTGGTCATGAGGAAATATCTCTTTTTTTGCTTATTTTTCCATAGTATTTTCCTCAATCAATTCCTCTTCTACTGTAGACTAGTCTACCATTCTCAGATCTTCTTTTATGTACTCAATGTGTCTGAGGAGATCCATGTCTTCCTCTATGAATCTATATGGCTTGGCTGACTATCCTTCTTCTTCCTTGGTAGATTCTTCTTTAGTAGACCATTCTAAAATATTGAACCTATCAAGGGTATTTCAAATCCTAGGCTCTTTCTTTTGCTTTTCATCCTCACTGATGTCTATGGGTGAGGAGACTATAGTCATATTTTGTTTCTTAATTATTTGAGATCTCCTAGGAAGAGGTCTCCTTATTCTTATTATAGATGGGTTTTTTCTTTAGTTTAATCTTCTTTTTAGGAGGGATGGCTATTACAACTTGTTCTTCATGTATAGTAGTTGATAGAATAACTTCCTCTTCTGTTGAAGGAGCCATGGTAAAAGAATCAATATTTGGTGAGGAGACAGTTGGAATAATGGGATAAGAAATATTCTACTCAATTTTTGTGGTTGAATTTTCTTCCTCTATGTTAGAAGGAGGTAGGACTAGTTTTCTTCTCTTTTTTCTTCCCATAGCAATTTCATATGGACCCTCAATAGCTACAGGATGTCAAGTGGCACTAGTGCCCATAGTATCTTCTTATGTTATCTATAGGGCTTGCTCCTTAGGAGATTACTCATTATTTCCCTTTTTTTTTGAGGTTCATCATTCCCTAGGATTAGAAATTATTCCCAGTTGAGGTCAAGTCTAACAGTGTTTATTCCATGTTTAGTTATCAACCATATTAGGCAATGATGAGATAGGGATTTCTCAATCCCCTTATGGTACTCTTTGGACATCCTTTTTATAATGTTCCATAGGTGGTTTGTAAAATTAATGGTCCTATCATGCCTTAAGTGATTCAAAAATTTAAAATTTAAAGTATAAATTAGAGATTACCTTCCTTTAGAAGTCATATATCTGATGATGTATGAGGCTATTTCCCTTTAGGATAAAGGTAGGTTGAGTCTCTTCACACCACATTTCTTTAGTATTAGAATTTCATCTCCTTAATAGAACTATTTTCTAGCTTCTTGACCATTGGGTTTGTCTTTCCAGTTCTCTCCTATACTTGATAGCCTAGTTACTTAGCTTACCAGTTCTTTAGTGACTAGGAATGTGATGCCATGTATAGTAGCTTGTTCTCCTATAAAGGATCCTATAAATTCCCTAGAAAGGGGTTAGGAGAAATGCTGAAGTTTTTCAAAATAAGTGGTCTAACCAACTCTATTGAAGACAACCTAGCTAGCTAAGTCTCCTTCAAGTTACCTATGATCTATGTGTTCCATTCTCATAATTAACCCTCTTATTGTACTAAGTTTACCTTTGTGTAAATATTTTCAACTAGTAATTGGTAACACACTTAGTTTGGATTCTAAATTTCTTCTTATAACAAAGTAGGGTTTATTTACTAATGGTAGTTTATGGTTGCAGGTTACAGGTTATGGTGTGATTCAACTTTTCATGAATGGTTGTACTTACAAGGGAAAATAATGAAAGTGATTTTTTTCCCTACAAGTTATTATGACATCATTATGGCATCTAATCTTGCATGTGTGGATCCCATAGTGCATAGTATTATTACCTAAAACATTTTCCCCCTCCAACATGTACTGTCACTTGTCCCCAAGTGATGTAGAATGAGTAGGATGAAAGAGATAGAATGGGGCTATGATCGGGGATATAAGTGTGGGTTGAGACATCATCATATGGGTTTAAGTGTGAGTTGAGAGGTATCAATGAATGATATGCTAATTATTTAATATGATTTTCAATATCATGCATGCTATATTAAAATAATAAATACTTTTCTATGATCAAAATATATGATGTACCTTTTTAATGGTTTACCTAGGTTTATGTTGAGGATTTTCATGTGAGTGTTTAAATGTGAGTGGTTGATGGAATGCAATGATTTTGCTAGTAGTTATAACTAGATTGAAGTGGGACCCTTTGAGTAATTATGATATCACAAGATGTTAGGATTCCATGGTGCCCTTAGCTCACTTACATGTAATCATGATAACATGCATAAAATAGGAATAAGGGTTTTAGAGTTGGATGAGAGATTATTGCCCTCCTACCACAAGATGGTTACTATAGATCTGTATTATCCAAGTTAGGTGTTATACAAACATGGAAGAGGGTGGATAAGGGTGTTGTTGATTTGTGATCTTACTTTACATGAGCTTGATAATGATTTGTCTCTATGTTATCTTACTCCTTATGGATTTTATACCTAGTGAATTTTAACTTGTTATTTAGGAGTAGGCCTGAGCAAAGTTTTGACATTTTTGCTCTAATCCCCCTTCACTCCTCCTCTATCTTGTTTGGTTTCTTCCATGTATTACTCAAAATATCATATCTAAGTCCATAGCTTAGGGTTTGAGAATAACTATCCTACATGTGCTTAGAGATGTGTTAAGGTGTACCTACAATAACCAGAGGTGGTACCCATAATAATTGCAAAGTTATGCCCAGTTATGGGGAAGGTGCCCATAATAGCTATAAAAGAGCCCATAAAAATTGAAGGAATACCTTTATTAACAAAGGTTCCTATAGCAATGGTGAGGGAGGTGATTGTAATAGCCATATAATATCCCATGGCAACTAGAGGAAGATGAACAATTTTGCTCAAAATGATTGTTTATTTTTTATTTTTCATTTACCCCTAAATAGCTAGCAAGTTCATTTTCTATGTATGCCCATTTTATAGTTTTAGGTAGCCAATGGGCTCATTTTATACCCATAAACTACTAACAATGCCCAAAAAGGGTTTTCATTATTGGGGTTTTTTTTACTCTAGCTATTACCTACAGTAGAATGTTTATTCTGGGTCCTTGCCAAGTCAACAGTGAGGGTGACTAGTCAAAGACCAAGTGAAGGTCTCAATATTCATGCCAGAGGAGGGATATGATGTCCTCCTCTCCTTCTTCATCTGTGTATTGGCTAGATCTCCATGGTGAGACATCATGATAATCC
>JARHVA010004553.1:777500-1165000 GCA_037957365.1 Torreya grandis
TGAATGTGCAAAAGGAAGGCCATCTTTCAGATTCATCCTTTCAAGAGGATGAAGTCATCAAGGAACAAGATGATGAAATAAAGTTGGAATCTAAAAGAAACAAGCCAAAAGAGAATGAGTATCAAAAGGCACGGAGTGAAGGACCAATAGCCGATAATTTCTTGATGACATCCGACAGCATAAAGAACCAGTATTTGATGGGCATTCAAGGACAAGGAGAGTTCGTAGGTGTTTAATACACATTTTTCTTAGACCCATTCGAGTGCAGGCAAATTCGTGTGGCCGACGCAAAGGACATCCCATCAAGGGTATACCCGTTACAATCATTGGTATGGCAACGTAAGGTGGCTTGTCATAAAGAGGACGTAGGAAAGTTCAATTTTGATCCTGGAGGGAAATAGGAATATTCAATTAATGTAGTTAGGTAGGTTTCTATTTTTGCATTGCTTTGTTTTCAGTTATTGCTTTCCCACTTTTCTTTTAAATAAGCATTTTAAACGCAGAGTCGGCGTCTTAGGAATTCTTTAAATTTTGCTGCAATAAATGCTTCCCCAAATCTTTTGAGATTTCCAAGGTACCTTGCATCGCAAACATGTTTGCCTTGTTGTTTCCTGAAGATTGAGTAGGATTTGCTAACAGTCACCCAAAATTAATGCCATTTGGGACTTGATAGGCCCATAAATACCCCCTTAGAAAATTTTAAAGTTTACAACTCTCAAGCACTCTTGCAAAAATATCTTGCTCATTGCGATTGTTAGCGCCTAGTGAAATTGTTTCAGCAAGCCTTTTTTTTATCTTGAGCAAAGTTCATACCAGGGTATCATACAAGAAACATAGAGATGGTAGGAGCATCATCGTCCCAACAAGGAATAGGAGCACCTGGATATCTCGACAGGTTGCTGGCAAGTAGATCTTACGCTTCAGCTCCCGCACAACCACCTAGAAGCTACCTGAGAACAAAAGCTTTGGGAGTCGGTCAAACCAGTGACCCATCCACAGCAAGAGACTATGCAGACGGAATCATGGACCCAATTTTGCAAAGAGCCAGTGGCAAGAACCTCAGAGAAGGGGCACACCAGAGGTGTCTAAAAAGAGCTAGGGCAAGGCAATATGAAACATTTGAGATGAGGATATGGACTTCCCAGCTGGCTCAATTTGTTGTCCTAGCTGTGCACCCATGCCAGATATAATCAAATTATGTGCAGACTTATTCCATCCACAATCTTGCTCCATCCAACAAGGCCCCTTCATGTTGTAGGTCACCCTTCAAGCTATCAAGGACATGCTTGCCCTGCGATACGATGATATTTCCACCTTCCCTACAATTGAAAGGGCACAAAGGATGTGGGCAAACATCAACACTCAGACCAGGTTTCTGAGGTCTAAGTTGCAAATGACCGATGGTGACACAACGGTGCCCACTCTCCCCATTTCAAGAACTCAGTTCACGCCTGCCAACCAAGACACACTGTCAATGATGGCTCTCATCTTCGGCATGAAGGATGACACAGTGGTATATGCAGAGCAAATGGTCATCCTCTTCAGGCTAAAAATAGTTGACAAGATGTAAGAGTACTATCTTGACTTCTCTGAGCATCTCACCTTCTCGATGGTCGAGCAGCTAACCCAGTTCAGAGCACAAGGGATATTCAGGTATTCCTCCTTTCTGTTCCACCTCATTCTGCACCAGAACCCTGACCTTTTCTCCCAATTTATGAGCTTGAACCTATATGACCCAGCCTTTGATCTCCAAAGAACCATCCTTGTGTCTGCATGGATACATATTTTATCAAAAACCAGTGACACGTATGACTTTTGAAAATTATTCGTCACCCCTGTTCTTCATTACCTCAGCCCTAAGCCTGTTATAAACAGGCTATTCCCAAGTGTCACAAACCTCCTGGTTAGTTTTCCCATCCCATGTGATTACTATTTTAGGGCCCATCACACGACCTTAAGGGTCCATGGATTTTGTGGGGAGCCAGTATTGCTACCAAAAGTTTTGACTCTTCGGTTAGCATTCTTCGAAATTGTCAGGCAAGTGTCTGTGGTGGATAATGAATACAGTTTTTGGAAGAAGAAGAGGAGAATGTATAATCTCCCATGGATGGTAGGCAATGTAAGCCTAGAAGCCAAAGAAGCCGAGACTGTGTTGTTAAGGAAGCTGACCTCCCTGGGCTTCCTATTAATCGAAGACAAGTGGGTTTATGACCCAGTGGATTTCATAGCCTCCATAGTAAGGATGAATAGAATTAGAGCCAAAATTGTACATGAAAGCCGCCCCTATTGGAAAACCAGGAAAAATCTTGCAGAAGACACCCCTGGTCTCTATGTTGAGTTGACAGACTTGCCTCTCCCACCGAATAGGCCATGGGAGACCTTCTATGATAAACAGAGGTAATATGATCCTAAGGCCAGGATGACCTCTGGTTTGAGGATGCTGAGGAACAAAGGATGGGATGCAGAGAAAATTGAAGCCTATTGGAGATATAGGCAGGAGATCTCCCAGACCACCCATGCCTTTAGAGGTGTAGACTCAGACGAAAGGTGGGAATAACTTTGGGATGAATGGCATCCATCCCCTATTTCTAGCCCAAAAATAAGCCCAGCACCGGCACTTGGAGAAGAGCAAGCAGCTGAAGCAGGACCCAGCCAACAATTGTAGACTTCAGAGCAAGATGTAGAGGCCACAGAACAACAAATAAGTGTGGCATCATCACCACCAAGGGCCACCCCTCAGGCGAGAGTAATTAAATTCCCCAGTTCTCCACGTACGCCACCGACAACAACAGAGGCAGAAGGGAGACAAACAAATGCAGCCAAAGGTGGAGACATCCAAAAAAAGGAGGAGGATGCAATTCCAATTGAACCCAGAGGAGAAAGAGGAGCCTTCATAGTGCCTAACACAGGGCACTGCAACTTCTCCCCATGTAAGTATTTATCCTCCTCTGCCCTTTCAATCTATCCCTCACCCTGCCAGCATGATGCCTCCACCCAATTAGGTGGCACCTCCTGCCATTGCTGTCATTCCCATTTCATGAGCTGCCCCATCATCAGTGCCACAGGCCCTCACATTACCCCATTTTTCTCCCTCCATTCCCAAAAAGATGCCTCTACAACTCACCCCTACCCAACCAATGGCCCTCCAATACGGCCTGCCGCAAAGATTTCCTTTCGTAGGGGGACATATTGCATCCCCTTCCACCTTTCAGACACAGGCTGATGCTGCTAAGAAGGCAAGAGAATCCCAATTGGAGAAGAAGAGGAGTAAAGAGAATAAAGTACCAACGGTCCCACATTTGAGGTCATAATTTGACCCCATTCAACAACAACTGATGGTGACCTATTTGTCACCCAATGTTACCAGGTTGAGCGAGCAAATGCAGCCAAAAGACTACACCATGAACACAGTGGCCATTGATATGTCCCTGTTCAAGCCTCAAGACAGAGTCGAGCTGCTAACCGAATCCAATTCTATGGTCACAGAGGATTACTTGAAGAAATCAAGGAGACTACAGAAGATGGAGGCCAATTTGGCCCAGGAGAAGGCAAACTATAATAGTTTGGCCAAACAAATAAATAGGAAAAACAATGAGATAGCTAACCTACAAAAATAGTTGAAAGATACTATTTCCCTCCAGACTCAACGGGCAATTCAGGTCCAAAATGATTCATTGAAGACGGAGCTTACACTTGCCAAGGATGCAGCTACAGCTCTGAGATGAGAAAATGCAACATTGCAGGGAAGAGTTGAAGGACTCCAACCGTAGGTTACCCAATCACAGCAAGGGCTGTTAGAAGAACAAAATAAGGTTGCAAATTTTCAAGCCCAGTTCCAGGCAGAGCAGTAGAGGATGGTGCAACTGGAAGTTGAGCTAGCCAATAGGCCAAGAGGTATCAGAGTCACACAATTGGTGAAGGAACTCTACGAGTCAGTGTGGGCAAGGATCTCTTCTAAGATTATCCAACTCAGGCCACTCTTCACCTTCCTACATAATGCACAGCAGCTATGCGAAAGGGTAGAGACTCCAGTATAGAGCATTTTGGCCATGATCTCCTAGAGAGTCACAGACTCTCATTCATTATTGGAGAAGCTCTACAGCTCAAGGGAAGCTTAGTCAAAATGCCACAGCCAATAGTTGTAGAAGTTGTCTCGATGTCGTGAAGGAAGACATTGGTGAGATGAGATAACACATTGAAGATTTGGTGCAAATGGGCTTGCCTTCTCTATTTCTAGATGTAAGGACGGTCTTGATGGCTGATCAACTTCAACCCTTAATACTGGCTAAACAAAGGGATCAGACAATTTTTCAGACCTTGCAGGATGATTCCTCAACCCCAGAGGTCGAGACTATTTTGATTCCTATTTTCCAGCTAGAATCCAAGCTGAAAGCCACTACCCAGGTCCTGAAAACCTTCTCGCACAAAGATCTCATTAGCTTGGACCTGGGTTTTGATGAGTTGCAGAGCAAACAAGGATTATTTGACCATGAGTGGTCTATCTTCCAGACAGCTCTTTTGAAGCTGTAAATTTTGAAATTTTGATCGAGCAGGAGTTAGATTATTTTTTAGCAGGCTCAAAAGTCGTGGTGGTCACCAATAACTGTAGAGTAATTTCTTACTCTACATCGTATTCAATTTATTTTTTGGTCTGAGCACTGCAATTTTGGTTCTTGTGAATCTAGGATGAAGCTGCAGAGTTTTGGAGTAGAGGATAGGTTCATTTTTGCCTAAGTGTCGAAGTGTAGCAAAAGCTGCCAAGTGTCATCTTCAGAGCACGGTTCCCTTTTTTTTCCCTTTTCATTTATTTCATTTCAATTTTGACCTGAGTTTTGAAATCAAGCAGAAGTCACCACGTGTCAATTCATGGGAGACAAAGATGGATAGCTGGCATCTTCCAAGGTCCCTTTTGTAGCTTTTCAGAGAATCACGGATTGTGCCACATACCCAGTAGCAGTTAAGCGAAACGCATCACGTGTCAGCATACGCGTATCGTAGAGGCACCCATGTTTCATTCCACCTTTTGAAAAAGGTTTTCAATGAGCCAAGCTTCGAAGTAGCGGAAATCGCCAAGTGGCAGTTGTGGAGGCCCTAAACTACCTTTTTGAAGAAGCAACGCGTGTCACCAAGTGTCACCCCCGAGTCCCTCTCTACTCCATCCCTAAAGAAAGTGGAAGGCACCATGTACCCCTAGAAGGAGAAGCAGAAGATGCCATGTATCTTCCCAAGAGAAGTAGAGGTCGCCATGTATCAACCTTCGAAAAACTATTGTGAGCCTAATTATCGAGTAAAGATGGTGGTGGGACCCAGATAATATTCCAAAGGACTATAGGAGCGCCGAGTGTCAACAAGTGAAGACTGCCACGTGCATCCATCCTTCCTTAAGGGTTTCCAAGGCAAAGAACACACTGAGTTATGTTTCAGTAAAGCTACAAAATATCGAGGAAGCAGGCTACGACAGGTGTTGAAGGCGGAGCATTCCTCAACAAAAATAGAAGAAAGCGGAAAGTGCCAAGTGTCATTTTTTGGTGCCTTCTAAGCAATAAGATGATTTTTGAGGGAATTGACTAAGTAACCGCTTCCGTTTCAACAGAAAGGAGTGCCCATCTACCCATTACAGCAAGATGGAGGGAAATTTGGTGAGAGTTATTCCTAGTAGATAGAACAGTGCACCGGGTAGATTTTGGGGTTTGCAAGCATTAAAGATGTTGTTCATTTGTCCCCTAATAGAAGAGACAGAGTATAATTTGAGCGGCCAAAGAGGTGATTGAATGAGGAATTTCAGTCATGAAGAAAGGTACTAGACATGGATTGCCATGCCGCAGTCAGGGCAGTTCCTGATAAGACCAAAATGCATCCAAGGCATTGAGGCGCCATCTATTTTGTCCCTTGCGAGTGAAGGATGCAGTAGAATTGCGTGAGAAGAAAGTGATCAAAGGAGACATCCAAGGTTATATAAGTAGGATGGTAAAATAGAACCAGGGAGGGAAATTTTCTCATAGTTTAGACTTCCTATAATTTTGACCAGTAATATCATTTGCTCTTGTCTTAGTTTTCTTAAGTTGTAAAGTTGATGTAATCGTGCATGTTTTTGTGTCCTTTATGTGGCTAAATGAATTAAAGAAATTTAAGCTCCATGCCTTAGTTGGCGTTATTTGTGTCATTTGCAAATTAGTCTATTTTGTAGATTTTCTAGTGTTGTGATTGGAAATGTTATTTTCTTCTGTCTCGTTTCCTAGAGTCTGAAGTTCTACATAATTATGCGCAACTTCTGTGCCTCTTATTTGAGTGAAGGATTTTATTAAGAAGATTGGACACTATGCCTTTGTTGACAATTCTTGTATCCCAGCAAAAGGCTCCCCTGTTTTGAGCCTCTATTTCTGTTATTCCAATCTTTTACATTGATCATGCACTTGTCTGCTCTTAAATGTAATAGAACCATATAATAGTCTCACTGTGCTCAGGTTAGGATTAGGATTACACTCAGGTGCACTGCCATAGTTAGGTTTTGATTGCTATGTTTTGCACTTTTGTTTAAGTCTCCTATCCCTTTTCCCCAACACCCAATACCAACAGAAGAGACCAGCTTCCTTAAAACCTAGAGGTTGTTTCAAGCCGCATCGTCCCACAACTTGAAACTTCCCATTGTTGATTGGCTAAGATCTAGCGCAATTTTATGCCATCAACAGAAATAATAGCAGATCAAAAGATCATAGAAAAAATACTCAAGAGTTTACCCAACAAATTTGATGCAATAGTTGTAGCTATTGAGGAAACCAAGGATTTGGAACAATGATCAGTAGATGAATTAATGGGATCTTTGTTAACACATGAATCCAGAATGAATAAGAATAACAATACTTCTTTTGAGAATGCTTTCAAGTCTCAAGTATCATTTGGTAGAAGAAGAAGAAGAGGAAGGTCAAACTTCAGAGGAAAAGGCAGAGGCAAAAATGGAAGAAATAATCTAGATCAAGGTGAAAATAATAATCAAAACTACAACAATAGAGGACGTGGCAACAATCACTTACAACAAATTTCACAAAGGTTTGATAAATCTAACATTCAATGTTATAACTATGAAAAATATAGACATTATACAAGTGAGTGCAGAAAGAAACAAGGAGATGTGGACAAGCAGAATGTTAATTACACAAATGAATCTAGTTTTGGAAGCTTATTTCTCACTTTTCATGTTGCTCAAGAAAATGCTAGAGATATTTGGTTCTTAGATAGTGCATGCAGTAATCATATGACAGGGAATAAAGAATTATTTGCTAGTCTTGATGATTCCGTAAAATCTAAAGTGAAATTAGGAAATGATAACAAAGTGGATGTAATGGGTAAAGGAGTAATAAATATTTTGGCAAAAAATGGTGAAAGAAGATTTATTCCTGATGTTTATTTTGTACCTGGACTAGAGCATAATCTTATGAGTGTTGGACAGTTAGTACAAAAAGGTTACAGAGTATATTTTATGGATAATGTTTGCACAATACTAGACAAATTTCCAAATGACAGGTTGATAGAAAAAGTGGAGATGACCAAGAATCGGATGTTCCCTCTTTGAATTCAGTGCATCCAAGGAGAAGAGAAAGCCCACTTCAAAACCATGCATCTAAAACAATCATGGCTATGGAATTTAAGGTATGGACATTTACATTTTGGAGGTTTGAATTTGTTACAAAAGAAAAATATGGTGAAGGAATTACCACCAATAGAATAGCCAGGAAGTTTGAGGAGAACCTCCTGTAGCAAATTACCTCCTACAATAGATTCGATCAAAATATGCAAAAATGAAATAACTCTTACGAATAATAGAAACACAAAAAGCTTATATTGATCGCAGGCCACTTCGAGGGGGAAACCTCCTTTAAGCAAGCTCAATACAATAAATTCGTGGATGCCTTCATTGGGCCTCAACACTTACTTATATACTAACTCTATTCTAAAAACTACTACTTCCCTTGTATGTGGGATAATTCAAATATGCTCTAAGGGACGACTTACAAATCATATGTGTCCATAGCAATTATTACACTAATATTGCAAAGAGAAGGGTAAGGCACGGGTTCCTTACATCCACTCCCCCTTAGAAAAAGCTTTGCCCTCAAATCTTTAGATGTGAGAATTGTTGTTGAATCTGGAAGAGTGGTTCCCATGCTGCATCTTCTGGTTGCATGCTGTGCCATTGGATTAAGACCTCTAGGATGGAGCAGGATTGAAATTGGATGGTGCGCCTGTCTAAGATTGCTTCTGGCTTGAGAAGGATGAATCCTTCATTATCAAATGCTGGTAAAACTGTCTACACTTAGATGTTGGATCCAAGAGCTTGCTTCAAACAGGAGACATGAAAGATGGGATGAACTTGGGAGGAAGGTGGAAGCTCTAACTTGTAAGCAACTAACCCAATCTTCTGGAGAACCTTATAAGGACCATAAAACTTTGGAGCAAGCTTTTGACACCCTTTTAGTTTCAATGATGATTGCTTGTATGGCTATAGATGAGGAAAGACCATATCACCAAGTTGAAAGGTATGCTCAGAACGATGCTAATCAGCCTACTACTTCATTCGATTCTGTGCCATGTGGAGATTTTCCCGCAAGGTGCAAAGAATTTGATCCCAATTTCAGAGAGTAGTGTCAACTGTTTGAACTGGTGAGCTGCCAGGATTATATGAAAGAAGTGGTGGCAGTGTTTGACCATAAACTGCTTCATAGGGAGTCATTTTGGTGGAAGTGTGGTATGAGGTATTGTACCACCATTCAGCTAGAGGAAGTCACTTGGCCCATTGATGTTGTTGTTCTGAAGCAAAGCAATGAAGGAAGGTCTCCAAGCATTTTTTAACTATTTCTGTCTGGCCATCTGTTTGTGGGTGGTACCCAGAGCTCATTCTCAACTGTGTCCCTGTGCGATGAAATAGTTTTGTCCAAAAATGGCTAGTGAAAGTGGCATCACGATCTGAGACAATTGAAGAAGGAATGACATGAAGATGGAAGATCTGATCTAAGAAAACTTGTGTGATTGTGGAGGCTGTGTATGGGTGGTTGAGTGTACAAAAATGACTATATTTGGAGAGGCGATCAACTACGATTAGGATCACTGTCTTTCCCCCAGATTTAGGGAGGCCCTCAATGAAATCCATGGAAATATCTGTCTAGATCCTAGTAGGAATGGGCAAAGGCTCGAGCAAACTGGGAGTCAATGTGGTTTCACCTTTGTTTCGTTGGTAGGTATCACATTCGGCCACCATCTATTTAATTTTGGCTTTCATGCCTTTCCAAAAGAAGTGTCAACGTGTCCGCTCATAGGTTTTGAGAAATCCTGAGTGCCCTACTGAGGGGGAAGCATGGATTTCATAGAAGACAGCCTGATGTAGGTCTTTACTTTGAGAAAGCACCAGACGACCCTTGTATCGCAGAGAAGCACCATCCCATGAATAATGCGGTACTGCAAAGGGGTTAGTGACCAATTGATGAATGAGATGGCATAATGAGGGATCATTTGCATACCCTTGTTGGATAGATTCCAACCAGTTTAGAATGGGCATGGAGATGGCAAAGAGGGAAGGCTAGTCTTTGAAGGTTCTTGAGAGAGCATCAGCCACAACATTGTCTTTTCCCTTCTTATAGGTGATCTCATAATCATAACCCATGAGTTTACTGACCCACTTCTACTGAGCTGGGGATGAGACCCACTATTTCAAGAAATATTTCAAACTCTGATGATCAGTTTTGATGCAAAAATGATTTTCTAGTAAGTAGGGTCTCCATTTTTGTACTGCATGTAAAATTGCCATCATTTCCTTTTCATATGTAGACAAAGCTAAATTGTAGCCAAAAAGGGCTTTGCTAGTGAAGGCAATTGGTCGACCCTCTTGGAGAAGAACAACACCCAAGCCGATGCCACTAGCATCACTTTCGATGGTGAAAGTTTTGGTGAAGTCTGGCAGTGCCAAAATTGGTGTGCTACACATAACCTATTTGAGTTTAACGGATGCCTGATCAGTTGTTGCACCCCAAGTGAAAGCATCCTTCTTCAATAAGGAAGTCAAAGGAGTCGCGATCTTTCCATAATCTTTGATGAACTTGCGATAGTATCTTGTCAAGCCTAAGAAACCATGAAGGCTCTTGAGGGTGGTTGGTCGAGGCCAATTCTGCATAGCACTAATTTTTGTTGAGTCCACGCAAACCTCATTGGCTGAAATAATGTGCCCTAGATAGTCAATTTTCTCTTGACCGAATGAACACTTAGATTGCTTGGCACATAATTGATTGTCTGCTATCTGTCAGGATTATGGAGCACACAATTGATTACCTTTGTATAAGCAACTAAACATGGAATTTAACCAGAATGCACAAGTAACTAGAATTCAAAAATAACACAGAATATGAGAGACAATACCCAATTGTATTAATACTCTTCCAGAAAAGAATTACAATGAAGAGATGCCATACTCTTTCACACCTTACAAGCTTCCCACACTAAGTGTACAGTAATTCACTTTCAAGAGTTATCACTCTCAATTACGGTCCCAACACACAACTCAAACACAGAGTTAGTGTTCACCTTCAACCAATCAGTATCACTACTGCCAGTACCACTAGTTAGTATCACTACTGCCAGTACACAAGTACTCAAAGTACTTTAAGTAGATCTCTCATGAACTTGCAACAACCTGCAACTCAAATGATCTTACTTACATATGTAGATCTACTATGAACTTGCAACAACCTGCAATTCAAATGATCTTACAATTGGAAGGATCTACCTTGCCTTTCTTTATTGCTCTCCACGATCGAGTACACACCATACTCTAAGTAGATCCCACTTAATCTTGTTACCTGTTGTGTTGTGATCTCCCTAATCTTACTGCCACCTACAAATCAACTTGGTTTTGCAACACCTGCAAACCTAGATCAAACACACACAAACACCTGTAGATCAATGATCTTACTTACCATGTAGATCTCACCTGATCTTGCTATACCACAGATCAACCTGGCCTTGCACACCTGCCGATTGAGATCATACATACATGAAGAACCCTTTTGATTCTCCAAACTAGCACCCACACTTGGCACTGTGGCACTAGGAGGAACACACCTTGCTCTCTTCACTCTGAAGGAGCTAACCTTGCTCTCTCAACTAGCACACATTACAATACAGTCCATGAGTCTATTATATAGATCCCATGCAAACAATAATTAGACATCTAATTACAATAATTAGATCCATAGCTCAAGTCTAAAATTAGCCTTTAACATGCAAACAATCGATTCATTAACTAATTGTCCATGAAACTGACAGTTCCAAAACTACACAGGCGACCGATGTCGATCCCTATCTGCCTGGAGGTGACCGACATCAGCCGACTCCTGACCGATGTTGATTGCTTCCTGTCCACCACTGATCGACGTCGGTCAGCCTAACCGACGTTGGTGACTGTGACACTCAGCAACCTCCTCCCCTATTTGCATCAGTGAAGCTTTTAGCTCCACAACCTAACAATCTCCTACTTAGAGATAAATAGCTGCACTGTACCTATACCTGTACATCATCTAATCTGTTTCCTAGCTTGTATCCCTCTTCAAGCTCAACCTTGAAGACTAACCACCACAAATCCTATGGTGCACCTCCTGTCATCCAAGTAACCTGCCCCATCCACATCTACAAACCCATGTAGAAAAGAACTTGACCCTGCATCGCATGTCGACCTGCTGCTAGTCCCTCTCAGATACCTAAGAATCCACTGAACTGCCCTCCAGTGCTTCTTTCTCGGATCGGCTCCAAAATTTCTAATAGCTTCCACTGCATGGGCAACCTCAGGTCTAGTACGCATGTACTTAACCTCATCATATGAATCAGGACACTGTTCATGGAACTATCCAACCATCGGCATGCTGACCGATTTCACATAATCATCCGGAGACAAAATCAACCTGTGATCTTCCATGTCTCTAGAACACACTTATGTCAAAGAATTTCACTCTTTCAAATTCTTCATGACACACCTCTAAACTAACTTTACCTTTAGCTCAAAAAAACTTTGTATGTGTAACCCTACATACAAGCAAACACACAACATACAGTAACAGGATAATGTCGTGACCATCATCCACTTGGTAATTAAACCACAGTAGTTACAATGACATTGACTAAAGCCATGCTTTGTCATCCCTCTGTCAAACCTGTATCACTGTCCTGGAGCTTCTTCAAGACAATATGACCTGGCCTTCTATCTCACGTGTCCATTCTCTCTATTCTTTAACTAAAGTATCCATTCGTCTTTCAGTGCTTTCATACCGGTTGACAACCCTACCAAATCTCTCCTTTGATTCTACATTCTATTCATGCCATGCTCCCACTATTTCCTGGATCCTTCTTGCTCTGTAGTGAGCAACAAGTATAAAGAAGAGGAACAACGAATTTGAGGCTTACTTACCCTTTCAGTCCTTCATATGGGCATTTGAGACTCCTTAACAGCTTGATGTCTGCCCAAAATCCATTCCAGTGACCGACCTCGATCACCACACAGTCTGCATCTGATCAACGTCAGTTCTATGCGACTGTCCTAATTACCGATGCTAGTTTCCTGATTGACGTCAGTGTCTACCTATCATTGACATCAATTCCCTGATCGACATCAGTCTTACCCTGCCCAACACCACCGGCTCTGGTCTGCACATGACCGACATCGGCCCCTGTCTATTCGACATCAGTTCCTCTTGATCGACGCCGGTACTTATGTTCTCCTTTGAGTGATGAATTTTTACCCGCGAGCTCTCTTTGGATCAAAACCCTGTCCAAACTGCTCTACTCAGAGTTACTCAGTCCCATCTGTTGATCTCTGTCCATCATCTCCTCCATGAACACCAAGGCTTTCCAGTTCTTAAGTCTGTCAAAGACATCTGACTTCTTGTTAAGAACATGCATCTCCTTCTTGCTCATATGACCAAGCCTACAAAGCCACATCTTTGCAACAGAAGAAGAATCAGTAATATAAGTAGATAGATAAAGGATACCTACTTTCTTACCACCAGCTATTTCAAGTGCATCTGCTGTGAGAGTTCTTGTGCATCTCTCATCACCCAACTTTCTTAAAGAAAGTAGCCACATCTTCAAGACTGGGACCTGCATGACCTCCTTCAATACCCATGTATTGGCCACCTGCAATTTTATTTGCACTTCCCCTTTGCCAATGCTTTGACAAGGCACACCAGCCCCTAAATAAATCTTTTTAAAGTCTCCAAGGACCTTAACATGGAAAAATACTCTATTTCGAACTGCATGGAAAGAGACAACAAAATCTATAAAACAAGATTCTACTTTATCTAAGGAACATCCTAGAGCATCCTGTGCAACAACACCTGCAACATCTGCTTCTTCAGTTCCTTCATGCTAATCTCCTACCAACCAGCAATATTTTTTTACTTACTCTTTCTTTCCATAACACCGTAATTGATCATTCTTGCTTTTCAATTCCTCCATTCTTAGTGTACTTTCTTCTGCCATTGCTATACTCTCACTCAATTAAAAACCCCTGAGAGTGACCTATAATCAAACATAAACTTGCTCTCTACAACCTTAGCTCTGATACCACTTTGTCAGGATTATGAAGCACACAATTGATTACCTTTGTATAAGTAACTAAACACGAAATTTAACCAGAATGCACAAGTAACTAGAATTCAAAAATAACACAAAATATGAGAGACAATACCCAATTGTATTAATACTCTTCCAGAAAAAAATTACAATGAAGAGATGCCACACTCTTCCACACCTTACAGGCTTTCCACACCAAGTGTACAATAATTCACTTTCAAGAGTTATCTCTCTTAATTACGGTCCCAACACACAACTCAAATGCAGAGTTGGTGTTCACTTCCAACCAATCAGTATCACTACTGCCAATACCACCAGTCAGTATCATTACTGCTAGTACACAAGCACTCAAAATACTTCAAATAGATCTCCCATGAACTTGTAACAACCTGCAACTCAAATGATCTTACTTACATATGTAGATCTATCATGAACTTGCAACAACTTGCAATTCAAATGATCTTACAATTGGAAGGATCTACCTTGCCTTCCTCTATTGCTCTCCACGACCGAGTACACACCGTACTCCAAGTAGATTCCACTTAATCTTGCTACCTATTGTGTTGTGATCTCCCTAATCTTGCTGCCACCTACAAATCAACTTGATTTTGCAACACCTGCAAACCTAGATCAAACACACACAAACACCTGCAGATCAATGATCTTACTTACCATGTAGATCTCACCTGATCTTGCTATACCACAGATCAACATGGCCTTGCACACCTGTTGATCGAGATCATACATACATGAAGAACCCTTCTGATTCTCCAAACTAGCACCCACAGTTGGCACTGTGGCACTAGGAAGAACACACCTTGATCTCTTCACTCTGAAGGAGCTAACCTTGCTCTCTCAACTAGCACACATTACAATACAACCCATGAGTCTATTATATAGATCCTATGCAAAAAATAATTAGACATCTAATAACAAGATCTGTAGCTCAAATTTAAAATTGGCCTTTAACATGTAAACAACCGGTTCGTTAACTAACTATCCATAAAACTGACAATTTTGAAACTGCACAGGTGACCGACATCGGTCCCTGTCTGCCTAGAGGCGACCAACGTCAGCCGACTCCTGACCGATGTCAGTTGCTTCCTGTCCACCACTGACCGATGTTGGTCGGCCTAACCGACGTCGGTGACTGTGACACTCAGCAACCTCCTCCCCTGTTTGCATCAATGAAGCTTTTAGCTCTACAACTTAACACTAACAGTTGTAATGCCCTATCAATATGTTGTAGATGCTCGGCCCATGTGTGGCTGTAGATAAAATGTCATCAAAGAAAACTAAAATAAATTGACGGAGAAAAGGCCGAAAGATTTTACTCATGAGTGCTTGAAAAGTGGAAGGGGTATTTGTAAGGCCAAATGGCATGACAAGGAACTCATAGTGACCTTCATGCGTATAGAAGGTTGTCTTGGAAATGTCATCAGGATGCACTCAGATTTGATGATATAGCTAGAATGCAGATCCAACTTGGAGAAGAATTTGGCCCCATGGAGCTCATCAAGAAGCTCATCGATGATAGGAATTGAGAATTTATCCTTGATAGTGAGGTGGTTAAGGGCTCAAAAATCAATGCAAAGGTGCCACGGCCCATCTTTTTTGTGGACAAGAAGCACTGGGGAGGAATATGGGCTGGTGCTAGGGCGAATAATTCTAGACTTAAGGAGTTCCTGGACTAAGTTCTCAATTTTAGTCTTTTGCAGATGGGGGTAACGGTATGGCCGGATGTTGGGTGGGATGCTTTCTAAAAGGAGAGGTATGCGGTGATCTTCGGGGCGTGAATGGGGAAAACCTACTGGTTCTAAAAAAATGGTTGCATGCTTATCGAGTATGGCTTGTAAATTTGTAAGATGGTTAGTAGCAGTGGGGGGCTGGAGTTGAATGGAATGCCGCTGTGTAATGATCCCATGTGAGCCTTTTTTTCAAAAAAAATTCTATGCGATGAGAACTGATGATGCTAGCAGATCTTGGCAATAACTTTTTTAAGGTGTGCTTTTGACCATTATCTATGAAATACATTCAAAACTCAGAGAAGTCTCATAAAATAAGTCCCAATGTGCGAAGCCACTGTGCCCCTAAAACCACATCACACCCTCCTAAAGGTAGGGCAAACATATCAGAGCAAAAATTATAATCACCCATTGCAATACGCACATTTTGACACTTTTCTTTACATGGCAATGTGCCCCCATTAGCAATCATGACTTCAAAGCTAGAACAAGGGTATACAAAGTAGTCTGCTGCCTTAGCAATGTGAGGATCAATGAAATTATGAGTACTTCCAGAGTCAATGAAGATTGTGAGAGGGATCTTTTTGAAGCACCCTTTGACCTTCATGGTTTGGGGAGTGGTGACACCTGCTAGTGCATGCACTGAGATCTCAAGTTGAGTCTCTTGAACCGCTGGGTCTTCTTCAGTGCCAGGGTCTTCTTGAGCATCTTGAAATTCTAGAATATCAGACTTGTTGTCTTTCTCTAGTGGTGACTCCACATCTAGCAAGTAAAGTTTTTATTGGACACACATGTGATCTTTAACCCAGTTGTCATCACAATTGTAACATAATCCCTTCTCTTTGTGAGCCCACATCTCTGCCTCAGTCAGGTGCTTGATTGGTGTGGTTATGGTTGTCCGTTGATTCACTATGTTCTTTGCTAGTGAAAAGGTGAGAGGTTGATGCTGTGTGGAGAGTTTATCTTTTACTAACTTAGCCAGACCCAAAGTATCCATCATATTTTTAGGTCAAAACATTTTTACCTCTGAGCGGATTGGCTCTCTGAGGCCACTAACAAAGCAACTTTTGAAAAAGTCATCTGACAACCCTTCAGTGTGATTAGCGAGTTTTTTAAATTCAATCTGATATTCACGAACAATTTTTATTTGACAGAGTTTGGTGAGAGCTCCTGTGAAATCCTTGAATGCCGAGGGACCAAACCTGCCCAAAATTAAGGATGCAAAATTTGACCAATCGGGTTCATCATTTGACTTGAGATACCAACGGTACCACTGAAGTGCTTCTTGTTTTAGATGAAAGGAAGCAATTGAGACTTTGTTTGCAGAATAAATATTGTGGAGGTTGAAGAATTATTCAGTTTGATATATCCATCTTGTAGGATCTGTACCATTGAACCATGGAAAGTCTAGCTTAGGTCCACGTGAGAAGTTGGAAGCAAAGGAGCGATGCTCTAAATAAGACTCCTCTTTCTGCACTCTGTTGAGCAAGATGTTATTATGTTGATTCAATCCACGTATCATATCGATTAACTCTGTAACCTGAGATTTCAATGTGACAATTTTTTCTTCCATAATTTTTGTGCCTGCATGAGTGGTGACCATAACCAGTTGTTAATAGCCAGGGATCCTTCGCGTTCCATGCTGCGATGCAAGGCAGGGTTCGGGGCAGCGCCCCACAATTTTTTTTTGAGGCTCTATTTTTTTAATTGCTACTTCAGAAATGGATTTTCTGCAACTGTGTGGTTGGAAATATCCTCAACTATGGATATGCTATTGTTTGCTCTCTGAACCTAATAAGTTGAATATGGACCCCAAGTTTGTTTGGCTGCCTAAAAGATTTTTTAAAATTCTCTTTGCCCACCAAAGCTGTCTGATCGAGTACCGCTCTCTAAATTGTTTTGGCCAGGGGTTTACCTCTTAACGACAGCTTTTGGTTTACCTCACGGGTGGGAACTAGTCAATCGAGATGGGGCCATTGCCCTTTTCGCTGGAAGGTCCTCTCAATGGGCCAGCTACTTCAGGGCTCCTGTGGTACTCCTCACAATGAGTTTTAAGGCTTATGCCCAAACACTTCCCATAGTTAAGCGGATGGGTATTTACCCAATCCAAAATGACAAAACCTGCAATGAAAAAAAAAATTGGCAAAAATGGCGTAGCGCCTAGAGAGCCCTGCTTCGAAAAAAATTACTCCAAATCTACCCACAAAGCCAAAAAAGTGCTCTAATACCAGATGAGAAGAACCTCCTGTAACAGATTACCTCCTACAACAAATTTAATCAAAATATGTGAAAATAAAATAACTCTTACGAATAACAGAAACATAGAAAGCTTATATTAATCGCAAGCCACTTCGAGGGGGCAACCTCCTTTGAACAAGCTCAATACAATAAATTCATAGATGCCTTCATTGGGCCTCAACACTTATATACTAACTCTATTCTAACAACTACTACTTCTCTTGTATGTTGGATAATTCAAATATGCTCTAAGGTACGACTTACAAAGCATATGCGTCCATTGCAATTATTACACTAATACTGTAAAGAGAATAGTAAGGCACGAGTTCCTAACAAAGTTCATGTGAAAGTTGCATTCTAGCAAAACAGCATAGAGAAAGCTTTCCATTAGGAATCTCATATAGAGCAAGGGTAATATTGGAGCTAGTCCATAGTGATTTATGTGGACCAATGCAAATTCCATCATTTGGAGGTAGTTCTTATTTTCTAACTTTCATTGATGATTTTAGCAAAAAGACTTAGATATATTTTCTCAAAAATAAGTCTGAAGCCTTTGAAAAATTTAAAAAATTCAAGGCTATGGTTGAAAAGCAGTGGCTTTTACATCAAGGTACTTAGATCAGATAGAGGAGGTGAATATATGTCTAGTGAATTTTAAGATTTTTGCAGATATCATGGCATTAAAAGACAACTGACTACAAGGTACACACCACAACAAAATGGTGTAGCAAAAAGAAAGAATAGAACAATCATGGAGATGTCTAGAAGCATGTTGAAGGCCAAACATTTGTCAAATGAATATTGGGCAGAAGCAGTAGCATGTGCTGTATATATTTTGAATAAAAGCCCAACAAAAAGTGTCAAGGATTGAATTCCACAAGAAGCTTGGAGTGGTAAGAAGCATAGTGTACATCATTTCATAATTTTTGGTTGTATTGCATATTCTCTTATACCATCTAAATTGAGAAGAAAACTTAATGATAGATGTGAGAAATGCATTTTTATTGGCTATAATGAAGAATCAAAGGCTTATAAGTTGTATAACCCCATTTCAAAGAAAGTGATTATTAGTAGAGATGTGGAATTTAAAGAAGAAGAAGCATGGGATGGAAGCATTGATAAAACCATCACAATTAGAGCACCAATTCCCCAAAATGAAGAAGAATCTGAAGAAACAAAATTTGCAAGGTGCTCAATCCTCTTCACAAGTAAGAACAAACACTCCAATAATAATACCTAGGAGCTTAGCACAAGGTGAATCATCTGGTCATGCATGTCATCCTACACCCAATTCACAAGTAAGTGATGAATCAGATCCAACTCTCGCCACTTTAAGATCAAAATTTAAACGTAAGAAAATGAGAAACTTGAATGAAATTTATAAACAAGAAGAAGATAAGTTAGATTTATGTTCAAATTTTGCTCTTTTCTCTCATGATCCTATGTATTATGAAGAAGCAGTTAATGAGGAACATTAGATAAAAGCAATGGATGAAGAGATGAATGCCATTGAAAGAAACCAAACATGGGATCTAATTAATCTACTTGAAGGTAAGGATTGCATAAGATTCAAATGGGTTTAATAGACCAAATTTGATGCATAAGGAAATGTTGAAAAACACAAGGCAAGGTTAGTAGCAAAAAGTTTTGCACAAGAACATGGAATTGATTATAATGAAACATTTGCTCCAATTGCTAGACTTGATACTATTAGAATGGTTTTAGCAATAGCTGCACAAAATAATTAAAAAATATATCAAATGGATGTCAAATCAGCGTTTTTGAATAGTTTTCTAGATGAAATGTATGTGAAACAACCACCAGGTTATGAAGTGCATGGACATGAAGAAAAAGTCTATAGATTGAAGAAGGCCATCTATGGTCTCAAGCAAGCACCAAGAGTATGGTATAACAAGATTGATTCATACATGACAAACAATGGATTCAACAGAAGCAATAGTGAGCCTACATTGTACACAAAAATCAACAAAGAAGGTCAGATTTTGATTGTGTGTTTGTATGTTGATGATTTGATTTTCACTGAAAATTTCTTTGTAGACACATTTAAATCAGCAATGAAGAAAGAATTTGAAATGACAAATTTGAGATTAATGAAGTATTTTTTGGGCATTGAAGTTGTACAATCAGAGAAGGAAATATTTATTTGTCAAACTAAATATGCAAAAGATGTGTTAAGGAGGTTTAAAATGTTGAATTGTAAATCAGCACCTACACCAGTTGCTACAAGAACCAAAATTAACAAAGAAGACAAAGGGTCTAATGTTGATTCTACAACATTCAAAAGACTAATTGATAGTTTGATGTATCTTACAGCTATAAGACCAGATATCATGTATGGGGTCAGTGTAATCTCTAGATTCATGGAGTCACCAAAAGACTCACATTGACAAGTTGGAAAGAGGATATTGAGATATGTGGCAGGACCAACAAAATATGAAACTTTATATTCTACAACTAATGATTTTAGTTTGATTGGTTATATTGATAGTGATTTTGTAGGTAGCATTGATGACAAGAAGAGTACTTCTGGATATGCCTTTCTTTTTGGAACAGGGGTGGTCACATGGGCATCCAAAAAGCAACCTATAATGACACTTTCATCTGCTGAAACAGAGTATGTAGCAGCAACATCAGTAGCATGTCAACCAACTTGGATGAGGAGAGTATTCACAGATTTATTACAAGCACAAAATGAGTCAACACCAATCTTTTGTGACAACAAATCAGCGATTGCATTGTCAAAAAATCATGTTTTTCACAAGAAGAGCAAGCACATTGATACAAGATTTCATTTATCAGAGAGTTAGTAAACAATGGAGAAATTCATTTAGAGTTTTGCAGATCTGAAGACCAATTGACAGATATATTTACAAAGGCATTAGCAAAAAAGAGCTTTGATTATCTAAGACAAAATTTAGGTATTGTAAATGTTGAAGTAGTTAGTGGTAGAAATTAAGGGGGAGTGTTAGAAACTGGAGCTAACTGATGTTAATTTCTCCACTCCTTGTTCAGTGTCCTCATGCACACAGTGTGCATGTTGTTTCACTTTCCTCAGTGTGCATGCATAATTGCAGTTAAACATTAGTTTATCTTTCAGTCTTAGCTCAGTCCGCATTAGTCTACCTTCAGTTCTTTATTTGTCTCCAATTATATTTATGTAATGCTTGTTCGCAGATTTTAGTAAGGCAGATTTAATAAAATTATCTTTTTTTTATTGCCGTAGCAATCTGCACCTGTCTTATTTTCTTTATTTTCTGCTATTTTTTGCTCTGTTTCTCTCATAACATATATATGAAAAATAATGGCATGACAGTTCATAAGACCACACTTCTTTACAGCATAGTTGGTTCATTGGTAGTATGCTGGTAAAGGTTGCTGAGACAACATTTTCTTTGAAGCATCCTGACAAACAATCCACAAACAATCCACGTTAGGCATTCTGCTCAGCCATTAGGCGTTATTCTCAGCCATTTGGATAAACACTGTGAAACATCCGCATTCCCCCCCTGAAGTTATGAGAATCATCTAGAAGGCATCGACATTATCGTAGGTAGTACTGTTGGGATTCGAAACTCGATTTTCCATATCAAATACATTGGCGATTGCATAGTAGAAGGATGTTTTGGTGAAGGCATCAAAGAAATTGTATCGAGGGATAAGCGTATATGGAATTTTGTACCCCGTTCTGGAATCAACAGGCTGTTGAGCAGATAAACACCTGTTAGTTATCTTAGGCCAAAAAAAAGTAAAAATAAAAAATAGAATAAAATAAATTGTGTTACGACCTCTATACACTCTCAGAGGTTCTAATTACATTTCAATTAATACTATCAGGTCTCGAGCCCAGAGCCTATTGAAACATCTTGGTCTTTCAGATAAGAGGATTCTGGCATATCGGCAGTATATTACCGCTGGACTACAGCGTCGTACGTTTTATCATCATGAATCTTTTTTTTACAATGGTCAGTCATGTCATAATAAAAAAATTGGAAGGAATTCCTATAATATTTTAATCATCAATCATGCTTAATGGCTTTAAAAAATAATAATAATAACGGATTTGAAATGTGTGCATATTGAATAGTCTTAGATATCATAAGGGGGGATTTATAATTATAGAATAACAAAGTTAGTCTAAGGATTACTTTAAATTTTTAAAGTGATATCATCAAAGCATAAATTATATAGTATTAAATGGATTTTCTTTTAATAATATCATATAAATAATGGGATTTAATATGGTTAATTATACATTATCTTTTCAACATATTGGTAATATGATTGTCTAAGGAAAAAATATCAAAACTATTATTATTAGTTTTTTGTAGGGGGCCTTTCAAAGTCTATAATCGAAATCGTTAAAAGAATCAAAATTCTAAATGTTAAAATCAATTGTCCACTAACATCATTTTTAGAGTTATTAATTCTCTATTTGCTTTCAATTTTTTTTTTTTAGTGTGTTATTTTTTTGGCAAAAGTTGGTGAATTTGAGTAATTTCAAGCATCCCACAAGGCCTAAATTACCTTTAGTGTTGGGGGCTCCACCCCTTGACCCTACCCTGTACCATGACAGGGAGCGCATCCGAGGTGTAACACCTTGTACCATGACAGGGAGCGCATCCGAGGCGTTACACCCGCACCTCGTTAGAGGCTTTGCCCCTTGACCCCACTAGGCACTGCCACCCCTAGACCCCCGTGTCATAGTCAGCTCACCCCAAAGGAATTATAGAGCCAAATCATGATTTATTTAGGATGTTTTTATCAAGGGCTATTGGACTAACATATTATTTCTTGCAATGGTAAATCTAGAGGCTATTTTGTCTTTAGGTCATATTTTAGGTCTAACATTGTGTCTTGCAGGTTTCCCCTCCAGATTATCAATCGAAAACTATTAATCCTTGTCTTGCATGTTACCTCATTTTAAGTGTCACTTGAAACTACTAACTGTGTACTTGCATGGCGCCTATCAAAGACTCCTTTTGACATTTTGAAAATCATTTTTTGAATCACTTAATCAATTTTTTTTACATCATGTATATATCATTTGCATTGTTTTGTCTTGTATATATCTCTTTATCTTGTATGTTCTTATCTTTCATCTTGTAAATACATCACATCTTAGTCTTAATCAGTTAATTAATCTTTTGTCTGATTGTTTGTCCCCTATGCTCTCCTCCTATGTCCTTGTGACAATTCTTGGAGGATCAAAAATGACCTATAAACCCATTTCCCTTTTTCTTTTTTTAGGGAAATAGTGATCGTGGATTTCACCACCATGCACTAGTTCAAACTTCATGTTTTGAAAAATTCTAAAAATCAAGAGAGTTGTCATTTGGTGCCTAAGAAGAATTCCCCATAAAATTTTTGTGGAGTGAGGGGTGGTTAAGTTCCAATACACAAGGTGGTTAGACAACATCTTACATAAACTTAGGCCCCATTGTACCTTTGTGTATATAGTGGATGTACCTAAAAAATTTATGAAAACATAGCATAGGATCATTCGATCATAACAAACACCTCATTGCTAGAGTTAGTATCAGCTCTTAAGTAGCCATCATGTGTAAATGGGGTTGAGAGAGTTCGGTTGATTTCAAAATGGGTCACCAGCCTAGAACCTCATCTGCTAAGCTATTTGATGGTGTGAGTGTCGAGTTACACACCTTTAAGTTTATTAATCATAAGTTTCATGGTTTGCTTTCTTGAGTGTGTGTTGTGTTAAACCAATACTATTTTTAAACCAAGTCAACCTTTTAACCTAAACCTATACACTTATCTAGGTCTTTACAAAACCTATCTTGTATATCATCTCATATTGTATATCCTTGGCATCATCTTGCATATATTGTCCTTTTGTACATCCTTGTCTTCTTCATATCCTAGTCTAGTTATATCCACCCATCCTTAGTTATACCCTTATCACGTACATACCCCAATCACATCTTACATCCTTACCTAAGTCCATATCATCAACTACTCACCTTCACATAACCACCTCATTCCCCCCCAGTCTAACCATATCCACCCATCATTGGTCATCACCCCATCACTCAAGTACCCTAATCATCAACGTGTATATCCTTATCTTACTCTCTTGTACATATTTTTTTTCTCTTCTAAATCCTTCTAGTCACATCCTATCCTAGTCTCCCTCATCATTAGTCATACCCCTACCTATCCTAAGCACATTTTGTTTCATCATCCACATCTTATCCTAAGTCCATTCCACCCATCATCATTTGTCTTGACCTTGTCTTCATCACCCATTTAATCTAACCTTGTCCTATCCTAGTTGGTTCTTTAGGTCATATATGGGTCCACACCATCCCTATCACCCTTAGTCATTTTATCATCACCTATCTATTTTTGTCATAATCACATTATCCCATCACCTTCATCACATAATCCTACCCCATCCCATCTTGAGTAAATCATTTTAAGGTTTTGAGCTATTCCTTTGTCTTTTCATATCATCCTATCATCCTAGTCCATTATCACTCATCCTATTGATTAGATCTCTAGCCAGTATTTTTCTAGCATCTTATCATTTTATGAAATTTCAATCTAGCAAACCCATCATCAATCTAGTCTCTATCATCCTTGACTACTCATAACTAGCACCCATCATATCATCCTATTTATAGTTTGAATCTAAGTACCCATCAAATCCTTAATCTTTTAACTAGCTTGACAACTAGGCATCATTGATAGGACATTATCACCTATTGAATTATCCATCTAAAATATGACCTTAGTCCTATATCATCCTAATAACATTTAGTCCACCTCATCATCATCATCACCTATCATACTAGCTCAATCATTGGACCCACTTTTTTCAAGGAACCATATTTAAACCCTTAGCCTCCCTCCCATCATCCATCTCTTATCATTCATCCTCTATGAAGTTAGACCCCACTTTCATAGACTAATACATAACTGCCAATAAGGATGAGATCGTCCTAGAACTTATTTTGATGGGTGTCCCACTTCCCAAAGGTGTTGATCCCCTTTAACTCATTTCACTTCCCATACAAGCCCCTTCATATGAGTCCCATACCAATCCTCCACCCACTAGCCATAAACCATCCATTGCCCATTCCCATACTAGTAAAGGGAATCCAATCTTGGCCACCTCGACTACTACCAATCCATCCACCCAGTCATGTCAATAATCATCTGATCTAAAACCCAATGCTTCCACATCTAAGTCACACAATGAAATGGGTCTATTTACCCCTCTTCATATGTCCTTGGAAGCCCTTTTCAAATAATTCACCGCCATTAACATGATGGTCAATCCACTTATCCAACATCTTGATCCCACTAAGCCTAAGCCCTCTTGGTATAAATCTAATCAATATTATGCATATCACCACACCTCAGGGCATACCATTAATCGATGGCATCCTTTCTAAGACCTTATAAATCATGGTGACATAATAATCGAGGATGAACCATATGAGTCTCCATCCCTGGGTGAACAAGAAGAGGAATGCCAAGATTATGTTCCCAATCAAGCCCTTCCCTCTCCAAGCCAAGGTCAAGACACCAATCCCATATTCAAATCCTCCATCACAATCAAATATATTCTCCATGACCCTATGCCTCTCATCTCTCATGAATCCTTCCAGGTCCCTCTCTTTGCTTAATTCATCGCTCCTTTATCCTCTTCTCCTCATCAAAAACCCCCTGATGAGAGGTCAATTGTGAACAATGAATCCTCTACTAGCATCATGGCATCTAATATATCAGAGTCAACATTAGAGCCAACGCAAGCCTTATCTACATCAGGATCATGTTCAACACCAATATCCAAATCATATTCCTCATAAAAAACATCATCCCTCATTGATGGTAATAATGCATGTCTTTTTGAATATGCCTCTCATCCAGATACCTCCAATATAGATGATAAAGTCATAACATAATTCTTGTAAGCTTTATCTATTAAATATTATTAGAATGAATATGATCCTTCTTTAAATGCATCTACTATTAGTCCTAGTGATCCTATTACTGATCTTGAAAAACTATTCTTCGATGTCGAAACTAGGTCTCCTAAGAACCCTTATGCAGACTATGCTACCTCATCGCTACTAATTGACCTCATCATATAATCCCCACCACCTCCATCCATCATAGACCCCTTTTTCCCATTGATGATCATCTAATCACCTCCTTCCATAAGGATGAATATGAACATGCATCATTGGACCCTTCCTTGAGCAATATAATGTGTGCCACAAATCCAAAGGTCCAAGACCATAGTTAAAAAGTCAATCATAATAATCAAATTATCTTTTATCCCATAAGTCAAAATCAAGAAAATTAAAATCATCAGCCTGATCCAAAAATGTCTTCCCCTATTGAAGTCCAAAATCAGGCACTCAGGGACCATCAAAATCAAAATAATCTTTCAAGTCAAGAATCAATCTCCTTTGGTGAAGCCCAAAATTAGGCACCAGGGAGCATTCAAAGTCAAATCCCTCAAATAATCAGATCAGAGATGAATCACAAAGTCAAAGTGTCTTGGATCTTCTAAAGTCATTTTTCAATTAGTATAAATCAAATGAAGAATGTTTAACATCTCTAATAATGTATGTGACTACTAGTCCTAATCCACCATCCTTCATCCCATCATGCCATCGTGTACCCATAAACCAATCAAATCCTACCATTAATATTAGTATTATATATCCCCATCAATATTTGAACCAAACCATACCCCCATCACCTCCTTGGGTAATATTGTCACTTATAGTGTTAGCGAAGACACCTAGTTTATATATATGGAGGGGTTTCCCTCAAGAATCATTGAAAGTCACACAGAGCCTAATAAATCTAACAATAAAAATATGATCCTTACATCACATATCTACAGAATAGGTGTTGGTTAAATATCTAGCTAGTATCAACATTCTGGTATGTCACCCTTCTATAATAAATTGAGATGCCATGCAAAAGTCAAAAATAAAAAAAATCGTTCCTCCAATGGTGAAACCAATTTTCTATCACCTTGGGTAAGTACCATGATGAAAACTAGTTTCTGACATCATGGTAAAATAATCTATTATCTACATTATACCTCAGTACTTGGGGGAAAAATCCATCCCTTTTAACCATCACACCCATCCGTTGTCAAATCCCATCTGTATCATATTCTTCCATGACCCTTTCTTTTCTAAAACCATTGTCCATCCTTTCTTCTAGTATTGACCTTTATAATGATGAGGAAGGTGTCTTGAGAAATGGTCTAGAATCATCTTGGTATATCCTCTAATGGACACTTAGGAAACTAAAAATTTAGTTATTTCATGATGTAGTCATTGTCAATCCCTAGTACATTCCTCTTTGGTCCCCATCACCCTCATCCTTGTGTTGTCTCATCCATCATTCCATTCATCCTTATCCTAGTTTTTAGGCTTGGTATTCCCTTGTTTGGTAATCCTATTTGTATAGTGTACATACATATTCCAAAAAATCCCTAAAAATTGAAATATTCCAAAAAACCCTAAAAATCATAAAATTTGAAAAAGCCCAAAAATTGTTCATAACATCTTGTCTTATGCCTAAATCCCTAGTTGAATCCA
The DNA here is from genome assembly GCA_037957365.1 of Torreya grandis. NCBI lineage: Eukaryota > Viridiplantae > Streptophyta > Pinopsida > Cupressales > Taxaceae > Torreya > Torreya grandis. The sequence goes on from JARHVA010004553.1 coordinate 804,703, forward strand.
CCTCCTTTTACTTTAAAATCCTAACATCCACCTTACCATTACATCCCATACATCCCACTATCCATATCCCTCTCCTTCATCATTCTTAGATGATATATTTAGTCTTAAAATCCCATCCTAGTGATCACCCATCGCTTCATATCTTCAAATTTCATCCTTTTGATTAGGTATTATTAAAAAACATAACTTCATCAAAGTTTTTAATCTGGCACCCATCACTTCCCTATCAATACCTTTTCATACCTAGCACCCATATAATCACTATTTTTCTAGTATGGAAGGTACTTGATCCCATCACTTTCCTATCATTGCTTCTTCATACCTAACACCCATCCAATTACTATTTTTCTAGTGTGAAAATTATTTGATCCCATAATTATCTCCTCTTCTTGCTATAATGGACTCTTGTAATGCCTTGTCTATTGGTAATCCTTAGTCATCACTTTTCTAAACCACCTTCCTTGGTCACTTTTCAATTTGATTTCAAGACCAAATCAGTATTCAAAGACCTTCTCCCATCCTACATCCTTCTATCCACAACTAGGGGAAACAACATAGCCTAATCCTAATCATGATCATGCTATCCAAATCCAATCCCATCCTAATCCCACATTCACATAATTATCATCCAACCCATTACCTAATCACTCATCCCATCATTAGACAAGACATTGGGACACTACATGTAGATACTCATGTGTGTTACTTGTTTATTTTATTTATCTTATTCATCGTGTATATATCTTGTTTTTCTTATGTTTTGTTTGTATCATGTCTTTTTGTCTATTAGGAAATGAATAGGGATGTTATGAGGACACCAAAATTTCCCTCAAGGATGTAGAGTTTGCCACTTGCCCATGCACTTTGTTACCACATCATCTTGGTCATGTCTATATCATGGGGCATACTACCAGGTTTCATATCTTTTGTATTACTTAGACTATGATGAGCCTTATGATAATTGTGATATATTGATCATAAACACCATCATTTATCTAATCATCTTATCATCCTTCTTCACATCACTAAGCTCATCTTCTTATCTCATCTGATAAATGTCCAACCTTTTATCCTCATCTCATCATTTGGGTCATCATCCTCTAATCACTAATCATCTTTATCATCATCCTCTATCCTTTCATCAAAAATAAATTGGTTTGAGGTGTTTATAGAATATGTAGGCAGTACTTGGCCACTTTTTGGTGCCCAATGATAGCTTGGCCACTATCTCTTCTCTCACTCCCTTGCATGTGTTTTTTCTAGGGGCATCATCGCTAATCATTGGTCACTTAATCTTATCAATTATTCTCTATCATCACCTACATCATATTGATTGATTTAGCTTTGAACTACACCCATCATCAATCTTATCAAATCATCATCTTATCCTAGCCTATAACTCTCCTTTGCATGTGCCCTTACTTGGGATACATTAAAATCTTATGACCTTTTTATCCTATCATCATCATGTTACTATTTATTCCCCCTTGGGATGTGTCAACAACTATGACACCCATCATCTTTATTCCCTGTGCATGTGTCTTTGTTAGGGACATCATCAATGTGTAGCTCACTCCTCAGGTCAATCATCTTCTTCACCATCTATCTCACATCTATCATCCCATCCCCTCATCTATTCATCTCCTCCCACCCCTCATTTCTTCTTTTGAAGCCATCCATCTCATTCTTCCCCACATGTCCCCTTGAGGGGGCATCATAGTCCCTAACATCATATCTACTAACATCACATCTAATAACATTCATATATGACATGGTTTTTATTTTAAAGACCATTAATACTTCCACTTCAATTTAATCGCAATGCCCTTTCAAATAGGGGAAAAATATATGCATTTAAATTTACTTGCCTACATTATTGTCACTAATATTTCTATTAGTCGACACTAATTCTACTCATCTAATTTATTCCCTTTCATCCCACTAATGTATCCCTTAATTTTTAATTATTTATCTAATACCCCCTTTCATTATTAATTAGCTACTAACCTTGTTCAACCCCACCAATCAATTAATTTATCCTAAATCTTTATTATCCCATCTTAATCTCATTTATCTATTATTTGGAAATTTTAAATTTCCATGGATCACCTACCCACCTACTAGCCTATGCCTAGGTTCTCCTATAACCCTAGCCCCTAATCACCCACCTAATCCCTATATAATCACCCATCTAATAATCATTATCCCTAAGAAGGATTATAGAACCCTCCAAATCTAGAACCTTATTTATTCCTACCCCTCCTCTCTAGAAGCCTCTAAATCTAGAGGATTCCAAGGAATTTTAAATTCTTTTTAATTCTCCACCCTTGATCTCTTTCCCCCAACTTTGAATCTCCACCATTGATCTCTCCCTCCAAAATATATTTAAACACCTCCTCCCCTCCAAGTGAGGCCATCTTAAAAATTCATAGAGTCTTTCTGCCAAAACAATCCTTGCATTCTTCATCAACAATCTATCATCATGCCATCATAATGTCAAATTTGTTGAGTCTAAGGAAATTTCCATCCCAATACTTTTCATTTTGCATCCTTTTGATCATGGTTTGGATCACTTAGCTTTAGGATTATAATGTTGTTTTGAATGGTTTATTCATCTATTTGCATTGAATTCTAATTGATCTAGAAGTTACCTAGGTATTTTGATGTTTGAGTGGTTAAATTGCATAGATTAATCAAATATCTAAAATTTCACCCTAAAAACATAGACATTTTATAGTTTGAAAAATTATTAATATTTTCCCATAATATTTTATAGAAACTATCAAAAGTACATATTATACACAATATTTTCATACTTTATCAATTCCTGATGATTTCTCTCTTGAAAGAACCTATAGAATATCAATCTCTCTAAGTGCATGCCTTAAAGGTTATACCAGGAAAGTGGTGGGAAGAACATTGCTTCTTTGTAAGCTTTTTTTCCCATATACCACCACTTTCTATCAACACAACATTCTTCAATGTTTTCACTAGTGTGTCCTCTCTTACACGCTCCTCTAAGAACTCACTACCTTAATTATCCTCCTCCTAAGACTAAAACCATTTTTGATGGTTTACATTACAATATCGGCCCCATTGACCCTATATTCAAATTTATAAAATGTGTTAAGGGTATGGGTCGACTCTTGACCAACCTAGAACAAGACCTAACTTGTTTTTATCAATAACCACACATAGTCAATGTGGTTGACCCTATCGACTAAAATTTTGGAAAGGTTTAGGGTTATAATGAAATATATATACACATTCATTTCACCATTTATTAAACAAATAAGGAGTTAATTATTCATTTTCACTTCTTTACAATATGCTCTTCTACCATTCTACTTGACGAGTCATTGCTTAGGGTTTATACTTGGAGAAGAATCTTATCTTGTTTAAAAGTCTTGGATGGTTTGACCTTTCTTAGTGATCTTTACAAACCACAATAAACTCTTGTGAAGCACCTATTTTCAAAGAAGAGATTGAGTCTTAATGGGTTCATCTTCAAGGTAAGTATCTCTAACTTTACTCCTCTATTTTAGTAGATAGAAGAAACATAAGTAATGGATTTTGAATATATTGTTCTCTCCATACATTATGGTCTTACCTACACATAACTTAATTAGGATTCTCATACACATGTTAAATTTTAAAGTTTATTATCCTCACTTTATTACACAAGCTTTGGTGAGCACTAAATTAGATTTTACTTTATTTTGGATTTACTTTTGTGAATAAAAAAATATACGACCTAGCTAGGGTTATTACATAGTGTTGTTTGAATAGAGGCTTTGGAACCCTCTCTAGTGATGTTATTATGGTAAGAGATATTTTAGTTAGGTCTAGCAAATCTATTTTGGTCATGACTTTGAATGTTTAATGTATCAACAATCATAAGTGTAAGTAGGATTTATCTTCTTTGAGATAGGATTGATTAATATATCAGGTTCATTTATATTTATATACATTCTGGTGAAATTGACGTAAATCAAACCCTTGTGGGTTTTATTTCATGCTTTCATTTTGTCATTATATTAAAATTTTCTATTTTTACAATACTACATCAAACTTTTCAGTATAATCCTAACAGTCTATGCACAGGTAAAACATAGTCACTCCAAAATGACTCTATTATGTCTATGTAGGTCTTCTCCAAATACAGGTGAGTAGATCGATTAGTTATGCACAATCTTCTTTTTTAGTTCCAAATTTGCATACATAGTAAAACCAGTTGACTCTATTCACAATTCTGCTCTTTTAGCATATAGATTTACAAACATAGTCAATCTAGTTCACTCTGATCACAACTTCATTTTTAGCATAGGTTTTGAAAACTCTGTTGAACTAGTCAAATATATTATCAAATTTTTTGAATCAACATTTAAACATCATAGCATAAAATTTTGCAATATAAATATTTTCCAACCCATTAAGTTTCATTCTTACTCTATCATTTTAATTTTTTTCTTTTAGTACTATTTTCTATAAGTTTTTAGTATATAAAAATGTAGCCCTATAGCCAACTAGGTTGACCAGCTCGACATAATTTTGTAGTTTCTCTTCTCTCTAGAAGACATAGTCGACCCGTTCGACTATGATCTTCCATATATTACTTATACATAATAGTAGTGACCTAGTCGACTATGTTCCACATTATTTTCATTTAGTGTCACTTGAATCAACTTTATAATCTTCATAATCAAGGAATTAACCTCTTTTTCTAGTAATTAATTCACCTTTCCTTTTAGTTTTTTTCATGCTTAGATTAACAAACATACATTATTTATGTGGTTTTTCAAATTACCAATTTAGTCACACTCTTTTTATCTTTTACACACACTTTTAAATCACTTTACATACAAAAATCATTAAACATTTATCTTCTCAAGGCCTACCTACTTGGATTTCATTACCAAGGGAGAAGCTTGGTTGGTTTTCTAACAAATTATAAACATGTAGTTGATGGTATATATTGGAATAACAAATTATTATGGGATTATGAAGTGATGAGGTAGGCCCCAATACCAAGCTAGTACCTTCACCAATATAGACCTCTTTTAACCTTAACTTCCTAAAACCATCCTTAGACTACTTTCTAGTTCTTCATTACAACCAACTTCCTAATCACATTACAATTAATTTTCATTATAATTTAAAAACACTTAAGGATGACCAATTAGTTATTATTTACTTTAAATTTGTTGTTTTCTCTTTGATCATTGTATGTTGCATTATAAAACTTGCATTATCCAACATTGGTGCAAGGTTTGTGTTGTGTATTCCAATTGAATCAAACACACTGATCCAATTTTTTGTGTGTTTAAATTCATTTGCTTAGATATTACCTTTAAAAAACTTTCTCTATTTCAGAATAATATCATTCTTTTTGACATAGTCTCTTACAGACTGTTCAACCTATCTACTTATAGAACACAATCAACCTATGTCTCTTTATCTCCATGTTTAGTCCCTTATTTAATTAGTACACAATCAATCCATATAGTTATTTCTTCTTATTTTTTAGCATGTTTCCTATTCATTAATACATGTTTTACCCATATGATTGTGCATCTCTTTAGCCTTTTTAATTTCATCCCTTATAGTAGATAGTCTCCCATCTTGATAATGTTATTTTGTTTTCTTGTTTTGTGAATTTACTTCACATACTATATCGACCCAATCAATTTTGTACCTATTGGATGACACTATTTATTATTTGGATGACTCTATCTCTATTATTCATTCTTGTTTCTTGATCTCATATTATTTATTCAAGCATCATGAAATCCCCTGTTATAATCTTTTTAGACAACCTTAATCCATTTAGATGTTATATGGTATGTTCTTTTCTTCCTATCTTTACTTTCTAATAAGATCTTGAATCTTGGAGTACCTCTTCTCCTCCTTCATATTTAAATTACAACATGGTTCAAATCACTTAAATAGATGAGATTGCGGGATCAGATCCTTTCCATGCATATCAATATAATTCTCATCTTCAGACATCTCACCCTATTTTAAGGGAAATTGACCCAAGTCTATCTAATAACCCCACAAATAATTTACCACCTAGAAACCCTCCCCTTAATACCAATGATAACCCACCAATGGATATGACTCAAATTCTTTTATAGATAGTGCAAAAAATGAACATAATGTAAACAACTAATGCTTCTAAAATGATGCAACCACAACATCATTTGATCAACATGGCTAATCAACCTCCTGTTCTTCTCCCTAAAAATAATCAAAACATTATTCCTCCACCTTTTAGAGATGCCATGGGGAATGTCATCCCTGAACCTATCATGCATAATAATATTCTTCAACACATCAAAAATGATCCTTTATCCCATTTCATTATTTCTATTGATATTCATAATCTATCTCTAACTATTAAATATGATGGGACTAAAGACCCTTTCATTATTTTTATTGATATTGGTAATATATATCTAACTATTAAATATGATGGGACTAAATACCTTGCATATTTTCTTAAGGCATTTGGCAATCTTTAAAAAGAGTGGATCCAAACTAATAATTTTACCATAACCAAAATTTTAGTTAAAAATTACACTGGTGATGTATTATAATGGTATAACCAAATTCCCAAACATTTTTATATATGGCAACTAAAGGATTTATTCAATCCTCTAGTTAAAGAGTTTCAACATAATGATATTCCTAAAAATTGCCTTTTTCATTTCATCAATGCTAAGAAATCTCCCACCAAATTAGCTCATTATTTTATCAAATACTGAAAATATTTTTCTCACAAGGCTAATCACAACATGACTCATGACAACTTGTTTAAAATATTGTTAACATCATTAACACCTTCACTCCAATACAAGGTTCAAACTTTTGTTCCCCAAATGTTAAATGAATCTCTTGATCAAGTTAAGTGCCAAGACTTATTAATGAAATAGTTTTAACCTAATACTAAAATCATTGAGGGATATTTTCAACATTCAACCTATGTAATAAATTTCAATCCTCCTCAACCCAAACCAAGAGTAGCCAAAGCCAACAATCCCCAACCTTCTCTTATGCCATTAACCATGCATTAAATGAAATAATTTTTAATGCCCTCTAAACCATTCATGTGCCTAAATAATCCCCCTAAATGGTATGATCCTAATAAATTTTATTGGTCTCATGTTAATATAGGTCATTCCCATGAAACATGTAGAGGGATTAAACAATTTGTCATTTCTTTTTTACTTCATGATTCATTCAATCACAATGCCATGATTCAAATCCGTCATCAAGATTACATTAACACTTCTCAAAATAAATAAGCTCCCAAAGATTATTCTTCTAAAAACCCAAAATATTTTAGTGAGGAGAACTAAAAAAACTTAATTCAAAAGTGGCAAGTGAGAGTAGCATTTCATGAAGATATGACGATGGAGGAGAGTGGGAAATAATAGTTTCAAATCCAGAATCCAAAAGAGTTAAAGGAAATGGAGATGAAGGGGTGGATACCATGTAGGATATCAGGTTTGAAGCCATGTTTTGTCAAGGATAGACATAGGGAATCTCTTCTGGAGGTCCCAGTAGCTCAGACCTTTCAAGTTTTAGACAAACACCAGGTAAGTCATCATAGAGTGCCAAATTGATTGGATCAATGGATAAGAAGGAAATAAATCTAGTTAATCATCTTAAAATTATCAAGGATGGAAAAAATATTCATGTTCAAATCACTCCTTATATCATAAATTGTGCCTCATCGAGAATGGAGTAGGTCTTAGTAGGAAAGTTTATGAGAGCTAGACCTAACATTGACTCTTTCAAAACTTGGGGAAAATAAAAATGGATCCCTAAAAGTCATATGGACAATATGGTAATTGTTAATGTCTTGTTTATGATCAAATTCAACAACCCAAAATATTGTGTTCACATTATTTTAGGGGGTCCTTGGTTTTTTAGAAAATATGGTCTTTTTATGAAAAAGTGGAATCTAGGGTTTGATCCTGAGAAAGAGAACATTAATCTCATGCCCATTTGGGTGAGGATATTAAGTTTTTCTATTGAGTTTTGGGAGGAATATTTATTTATTAACATTTCCAAATCTTTTATATATCTAATTTATTTTGATTTTTCTATCAAATTAAGATCCAAGCTTGTACATGCTAGATTATGTGTGAATACTTTTGTGAATCAATAAGTCCATTCCTCAATTATTTTTCATACTCTCTTTAGATTTAGAGCCCGTAAAAATAAGTTTGAAATATTTCCTTTTGTGTTTTAAGTGTCATAAAATTGGGAATTATTCAAAAAAAATTCCACAATCCCTAACACTTCATCATGGCAAAGGAAAAGAGGCATTTATTTAAAGGAGATTGAAAAGTTAGATGCTAGCACTTTGGTTTCAAGAGCTCTGAATAAAGTAGACTCATATCTATCCAAATTAGTCATAGAAGAGATGGGAAAGGTAATTATAGATGTCATGTTAAATTAAGTAAATATAACCAAATCCATTTTAGAACTGGGAAAAATAAAATCATGAAAAAAGAAGGTTTGCAAAATTTTCTAGATCAATTTTCATTGGAATCTATCATCAATCAAGTAAATCATAAGGGTATAGATATGGAAGTAGATAAGTGTTTGAGTATTTTTTATGATTTTCCAAGATTTTCTAATTAACTACTAAAAATAAAGTATAAGCAGGGTTTTAAGATTACCTAGAGATATGGATGGTTGGTTGAGCACCGTTGATCAAGCTTGATTGTGAGAACTCTTCTTTGACTGGGGAGGAATGAACTACAATTCACCAAACCTAAAAATAAAAGTGGATTCAAAGAGAGATGAGTGGGTTACCTGGTTACAAACTAGTCTTGAGAAGTGGCATGCTTTCTCATATGGAAGTCAGCCCACGTTCAACATTCAAGTTTATAAATAAACATGAAATTACAAGATATAAATAATGTAAATGATAATTTGATAAAGATAAATGATTATGGATTATTCAATATAACAAATAAAATATACAAGATAATAGATGCAGGTATAAATAACACCAGCATACAACTTAATAAAGATTAGATAAATGTAGACTATCTATGATTAAGAGATAAGATAAATGGATTATTCAAGGACAAGATGTATAAATGCTTTGCTAAGTTTTAGTAATGGATATCAACAAATTAAGAAAGATATTTATAAAATATAATATAGTTTTAACATATGTTGAAGATGAAAAATAGACTATTTAAAGGGTATTTTTATAGTTTGATAGGGATCAACAATGATCCTAGAGGATCGATGTTGATTCTACAAGATCGATGTCGATTCAGTGTAAAAGTGTTGAACTTTAAACATACTATAATGATGACCTGTATTTTTGATAAAATGATAAAAACCAAATGTAAAGCAGACATAGACAAACACAAAAGACAATAGATTTAAAATATAAATAAATTAAAGTACAAAACTTACCTTCAATGCTTGAAAATGAACTTGGATAAGATGAGAGATAAAATCCTTCAAAAACCTTTGATAAGCTCTCCAACAAAAGTTCCACAAGATTAAAGGTTGTTGATAAAGTCCATACGTAAGTTGCATTGAGATTCTAGCATCATTTTAAGTTCAAAAATTGCATTTATGTTCCCCCTTTTCCTGCCATGGAGGTCTATTGTATATAAATGGATCGACGTTGATTCTAACTGATCAATGTTGATCATGTAGGATCGACATTAATTTATAAAAAATGGGTGAAGTTGAATGAAAATTTATACCAATAGGTTGACATGGGGTAAAAGAGGGTTAAAATTACTTCCAAGGTTGTTCGGGTCATTTTAACCATGGGATAAGTTTGTTAGGAGGTTTATTATGTTTTGGTTTTATTTTATTTTTAGGATTTTTGGTTATTTAAAATATTTTGGGTGGTTAGGGATGGTAAATAGTCATTAATAAGATTAATTACCATGGGTAAAAAAGGGGGTATATACATGAAATAAACATTTAAGTATAATTTAACTTTAATTTATATTTTATGTATATACTTTCAGGATGTTTGAGAATGGTTTGGGACCTCCAGGAGTTGAGATGCAAAATATAGATTTTTGGAGGTTTTTACCACATTTCAAACTTAGCTTATTTCAGGATTTCAGGCTATAGTGAAGATTTCTAGCATCTAAATTTAATTATTAAAGCAATAGCCTAAAAAATGGTAGAATAGGGCAAGGCTGCTAATCTACAATAAGGTTATCAGCCAAATTAACAATGTTTTGTTATAAGTGTCAAAAAAATTAATTCCTCAATCTCCAAATAATTTTGTAGTTCTCAATCAAGATGAGGAAAGGCAAGAGCAAGTGGTCAATACAAACAACATAGAAGATTCTAAGGAGTTGGATAATATCCTCTCTGCTACGGTCAATGAAGAGGCAAGGGACTCTCAACAAGTTTCATTTACTTCTAAAAATAATACAAAGGAAAAAATTACTTCAACGATACTCACTAGAAGAGGGAGAAAAAATATGGCTTAAAAACCCCACCAGAAATATGTAAATCTTCTAAGATAGAGATTTTTTAAAAATGTATGGAGAAAGACATAGCAGATGGATTTAAAAAATTCTCCCATTTAAAGGAGGTATATCGTTCCCCAATAGTTAGTCACAGTTTTTTTCCTAGAACATTAGAGGGATGCATAGTTAAGATAAGCAAAAAGTTATAGGAATTTTAGAAGGACTAATAAACAAGTTATTTTAACAATCCAAGAATCTATGATTGAGGAAAATTTATTTTTGAATCATAAACTTGTGTATTGAAGTGAGGCTAAAGTGGTTTGGGTTAGTGCATCTGGAGCTTCAAGAGGGATTATAACCTTTTGGGATTCTTTTTTTTTTGGAAGAAGTTATCCTCAAGTCTTAACATCGTGTGACAGTCCTTTTCATAGATGTGATTGATAATAAATAGTGGGTTTTATCTAATGTATATGCTCCAAATTCTATTTTATCTCAAATAAATATTTGGAAAAATATTAGATTTTTTAGAAATAATTGTAAGGATATTCCTTGGATTCTGGCAGGCAACTTTAATTCTCCCTTACATCCAAGAGATAAAAATGAGGAAGTCAAGTGTGTATGGATAGCATGGAGGAATTTTATTCTCTTGTTTCTGATATAGGTTTGTTGGATTTATAATTAAGAGGGTTTAAATTTACATAGACCAATAAGAGACTTGTAAAAAATCACATTCAATGCAGGTTAGACATAGTTATTATTTCTTTAGATTGGTTAGAATCTAAGGATTTGTCTTTTAAAGATCTCCCTAATATTAGATCCAAGCATACTCTGCTAGAGTTGAGCATCATGGATCATATTTCTAAGGTGAACATATATCCTTTTAGAATGGAACATATATGGCTTACTCATCTTGATATTCATGATAGGATCTCATAATGGTGGTTTGCAAATGGAATTGGTTTAGCTATATTTAACCTGGCTAAAAATTTTAAAAAGTTGAAAATAAAGATTAAACAATAGAATAAACAAGTCTTTGGGAATGTATATATGCAAAATAAAACTCTAAAAATAGAGATTTCAAAGATTGAATAATAAATTGAGAAGGGTTATGATTTATAAATACAAAGCAAAGAAAGATGGCTCCTATGTGACTATCATACTGTTACAACAAGAGAAGAATCACTATGAAGACAAAAATTTAGAAATATTTGGCTCAAGGAAGGGGATATAAATACCCATTTTTTCATGTGTCTACTTTGAAACATAGGAAACATAATGTTATTAAAGAAGTTATCAACAATGAAGTTCATCTTTCTTTAGATGCAGATTGTATTAGTCAAGAGGGTGTCAATTTTTTCAAAACTTTATACAAAAATGATTTTAAGAAGAATATAAGATTTGAGAAGGAATTTTTGCATGTGATACTAGAGTTGGTTAATCAAGGGGATGATGAAATGCTTACAATAGTAAATTTTAATGAAGATCTTAAATTTGGTCTCTCCAAGATGAATCCAAATAAGGCCCTTAGTCTAGATGGATTCCCCATAGCTTTATTCCATAAATTCTAGGATATAATAGGAGATAATGTGGTTGCAGTCGTAAATGAATTCTTCTCCACCGCTTAGTTATTAAAATAATTCAATAATACTTTCTTAGTTCTTATTCCTAAGAATGAAGGGGCTATGAACTTCTCAGATTTATGGCCTATTAGTTATTTCAATTATATTTATAAGATTATCACCAAGCTAATTTCACTAAGGATGTAATTTATCATGGAAAGAATAATTCAATCTCATCAATGAACATTTGTTTTGAGAAGACAAATTTAAGATAGAGTGATTTTGGTACATGAATCCATCCATTTAATGGAAAAAAGTCAAAGGGTAGCTATGGTGCAAAAATTGGATATGGATAAGGCATATGATAGATTAGATTAGAGTTTCTTGGATAAAGTTATGTCTCAATTTGGATTTCGTGAAAAAATTAGGGAAATCATTATATCTTGTATTACTACTTGCATGTTCTCTATTTTGGTGAATAGGGTGGCTAACAGATTCTTCCAAAATGCTAAAGGGGTTAGACAAGGTGATCCCCTTTCCCCATTTTTGTTCATCATTATGGTAGAATCATTGAGTAGATTCATTTCTAATGCTATGGTTTATTCACATTTGAAAGGTTTTAAACCAAAATGGTCTATAGATCCTATAACACATCAATAATTTTTGGATGACACCATTATTTTGGCTAAAGCATCGATGTAAAAAGTGAGAAATATTAAAAATATTTTGATAATGTATGAACATGACTCTAATCAAAAAATTAATTTTGATAAAATCTCTGTGTATTTTTTCAATATATTGGTGTCTAAACAAGATATAATAGCTCTTCTCTTAGGTTTTAAAATCAAGGAACTTCCTTCTTCATAGTTGGGAATTCCTATCTTTAGTAACTAGTTTTAGGTAATAGTGTGGAATCCTTTGATTGAGAGATTTCAAAAAAATCTTGCAGCTTAGAAATGTAAGTGTTGGTCATTTTTGGCCCACATATGAAGCTTTTGAATGATTTGATGAAATAGTGGATCAAAGGCTTTGAAATAGGTCAAAGTTTTCAAAATAGAGGGATTTAAGTAGGTTCTCATATGTTCTGAGAATTTAGAAGTATAGACCAAGTTGTCCAAACTGTAAGAATCCATCAAAACCTTGAAGGATTGATCAAAGAATGAAATGTGAATTTTTAAGAGCTATACCATCACCATGACATATTTCACACATGAACAGACTAGCGTACTTGCAAATTTTTTTATCTTGCTCAAGAATCCTCGTACGATAAGTTGATCATGCACAGTTATATTTCTACATGCCAGGATCATCCTCTGAAATTTTTATGTCCACATGATATTTTTGGATCAATTTATAAGCATGTAAAAATGGACTTATAGAGTAAGATGTTCATGCTAACATTAATTTTAGGCCCTAAAAATTATCGATTTGATTCGAAAAAGACCACTAGAGTTTAAATTATGATAGGCTCACAAACATATTCAATGATTGTGCAGATGCCAAGTTTAGGCTTGAGTAAAATAGATCTTTTTTAGCTTAAATTTGATGGTCACATAAACATCAATGATAATCACATGAACACCATTTTATGGGAGCATATACATCAAATTTAAGCTCATGAAGTAGTCATTAGCTCTTAAATGGTAGGTCCAAGAAGATCTATGGTCTTTGCTTGATCATACATCTTGATCTAATGATGTGAGATGGGTCAAATAATCAAGGAGCTCAAGAGGTTGAAAAATTTCACAAGTACATGAGGCTACATATTGATAACAAATCCTAATAATCAATGTGAATTTGACATGTGGCATAAGCCAGTAACATTGACAAGTCAAGGGCAAGATCAATGGTAGATGCTTGATCGTACAAATCGATATCAATGGTGCAAGTAAAGGTCAAAGAGTCAATAGAGTTGAGTTGTTTTACTGATAACCAATAGGAAAAGGATCAATCCCAAGACATTTTTTATGGATATTAGTGAGCTAGTTTTTGACCTTGAGCAAACAAATATAAGGAACCAAGCTTGAGTTTGACCTGAGCTACTAGAAATAAATGGAACCAAATTCGATGTGAATCCCAATGGAACCAAAATGAATATTTTGAGACCAAGTTCTAACTTTAAGGCTCTACAAAGATATATTAGGTCTCTTATACCTAATATAGATCAAAGGTCAGCAAGTTGGTGTTAAATGGGACTAGGCATCAAGCAAAGTATGGACAATTATAGGAGAACCAATGTTCTTAAATTAATTTTCCAACTATAGTAGGCCTATGAAAATGGATTAGGTACATGATAAATGTAAAAGGGATCATCCATCAACATGGATCCATCATCATCAATTCAAGTACTAACTATCATTCACGACATGGCAATATCATTTTCAAGATTCAGGGATTTGATCCTCATGAATAGGTCAAGTGGGATTAGGGTCCTAAAGTGGTGAGATATTAGTTGGAGAAGCAATTAAGAGCATTGATTCCATTCAAATATACCTTATCATCATGCCAAACAAAATCATATCCTCTAGTGAATCTATCAAAAAATGAGAGGAACCCATAGATTATGGAAGCAAAAGAGGTTAAGCTTGTTGATAAAGATCAACTCTAAATAGAGGAAGGCATGCATGCAAAAGGAACTAATGAGCTATCACCACATTTCTTGATGACTTGGACCCTTTCTCCACTTTCCCATGAATTTTTATATCTCTCTTTCTATCTTTATACTTTATATAGAGGATTTTGAGTTGAAAAATGGATCCTCTCAGTATTTTATCTACTCCCTCTCTTGGGCATGACTAAACTCTACCAATATGGAGCTTGTAACCTCTTGAAATGAATAGAAGACTATATTTCATATTTCATTGTTCTGGTATAGTGTGTACATGCCAAATTTGCATATGTGGTAGAAGTCCCTCCCTTTTCAAGTCATGATCTCACCTAGTTACTAGTTCATCTTGTTATGAAGGTCATGTTTAGTATTATACATCTTTTGATTGAAGCCTGTATATGGATATTGTGACTGAATAGTGTCTTGCATTAGACCTCTCCATCATTTCCCTTATATTTATATCATTTGGTGAACCTCTTCATGAAACAGTAATGCATGATAGATATTTAGAATCCTAGATCTAGTCTTTTACTTGTTTCATTAGTGATCTAAGAGTCAAGCAGGGTGGATCAACCATAATCTAGGTCCATCATTATCTTTATCTTAGGTTTCCCTTTTATGTTATCCCTCTCCCCCTTTACCTAGTCATTAGTAGGTTTTAGTAGTAGGAAAGATCTAAAATGATTCATCAAAAAAGTTATCTTTATTTAAAAATCCTAGAGGTCTGACCCCATTATAGGATACCCATAGCCTGAGGTTAGTCCCACATTGAGCTATATTTAGAAGTAGGACCTGAACACTTTTACTTCCAGATAGGGTACAATATAGACCCCCAATAGTTTTAGCACACTCAGTGGTACTAAAGTCCAAAAGAGTGGAAAGATTTTGGTGTGTCTTTCCTCTAATTGGCTTTTGGAATCAAGAATATTAACACTAACAGAGACTCCAAATTAAAGTTTTTGGTTATGAATAGACCAGGTATGTCTCATTAAAGATTTTTATTAGTATTTACATCTCATTTGACATATGAATTTTTTATGGAAAACTATGGTGAATATTCCTATTATCCACCTCCTTATCATTACTCCCAATATGATCCTCATGATCCATATGAGCTTAATCAGCCTTACTAAGATCCCTATCAAAGCTATGAGGAGCCTTGTTAAGTTTCTCATGTCCTTATTATCAAGTAAATATCTATTACCTTCCTCATGATCCTCACAAACAACATGAGGACCTATTTCAATCATATATATAATAATATTTCCCCAATACTCCATATGAACAACAAGCCCATCAGAATACTACTCATCAAACCTATCATGAGATATCCATACCAACTTAAATGAAATTTAATAAACCTTGATAAACATGCACTAGAATTGTGCTCACAAAAATTTTATGGCCAAAACTTCCCTACTCACCTGATTCATCATGACAGAAAGTCATTGCATCAAATAAAAGAAAAATGGGCACCTATTGAGAGATCAAATTGGAACAATCTCATATGTTAGATGATGGATGTAGGTGGTTACATTAAAAGCATTAAATACAAGATAAAAATCCTTGAGGAATAACAAGTCCAACCTCACCAATCTTATATGCCTTCATATATATCACCTCGGCTTCTTATGTTCCATCCATTCTTCCTCAAGAGACGATTCCAAGTGCCCCTTTGGTTATGCCAAATTCCTCATGTGTTCCTTAAACCTTTCCTTCTTAGAGATCTATCTAAGAAAGTTGTCAAGAAAGAAGGATGTTATTTTTAAATAGCCTATTGTTAGGGTCCAAGACTCCATCCTTCCTCAAAAACCCCTTATGAAGTCTTTCAATGTTCCAAGCTAGAATCAAGTGGTGAAGTCATGAGTTAGACAAAATAAGGAATATCTAGATTTGAGGACCAAAATTAAAGAAGGATCTAAACCTATGAAAACCTCTCTCATCCCTCCTCAAGAGTCTTCTTGTGTTCCCTATCTTTATGAATCCATTAACCACCTTAAAGAGAATATATTTCAAGAGAATATAGAAAATCAAATCAAATAATTGGAGCTAAAGACAAGGAAAGATGAAGAGAACTAGAATCAGAAAGCTGAAGGGGAACCTCTATCTTTTCCATCTTGGAACCAATTCATGTAGTTAATAAAATCCAAGGTCACTCAATCCCCTCCCTCCCCTCTTCAATAATCTAGAGCATTTCCATCTTGGAAATACATTCAAGCAATAGGTAAAATAAGGAGGAAATGGTGATTATGAAAGTTAAACAAGAGGCCATGCAACCTTCACTGCTTTCCCCTCAAAATCCCAAAGCCTTTCCTTCATAGAGAGCCTTTTAAGAGGCAAAGAAATAGGAAGAGGAGGTGAAGGTAATCCAAGAATAGTAACTTTACGAGAAAAATCAGTTATCTATGGTAACTTCTTTAGACCTCTCTCATCTTGTTGAATATTTTCAAGGATCTGCTATGCCATTCTTTGAGAAAGAGCCTCTCCTTTATGAGGCAAACCAATAATATGAAGCTAAAAAATAGGAAATGAAGGTGACTTGAGTGATCAAGAAGAAGAAATCATGATTGGGATAGCTCTTGGCAAGGACAAATATGCTTTGGTTTTCCATGGTGATGCAAAGATGGAACAAGTACAAGAGAAAGTTAAGGTAGAGGCTGAGATACAAGTACAAGAACAAGTACATGAGGAATAAGTTGCTAGTGTACAAGAGGAAGATGTCCCAGTTAGACAAGTTGATGATGTTTTCCATGAGTTCCTTGATAACACAAAAGTTACCATTGATCATGAAGGACAAGAGCTTATAGGTGAAGAACAAGATAAAATTGAGAGCTTGCTTAGTCATCATCTTGATATTGAAAATGAATCAATGTTGATTGACTAATCTGATATTTCAAAAGAAGGATTTTAATCTCATGTTTGTGGTCAAAAAATTTATATGCTTGCTTTTAAAATTTAGTTTGAAAAGGCTCCAGTTGAACTACAGCTTCATGAGAATAATTATTTTGATTTATTTGATATCTTTCATTCAAGGTTTTTATTTACTTGAATATGATCCATTACAAGATAAGAGGAGTGATATAATCAAACAAGAGGTAGTTGTTCTCTCAAGAGATGATATGTTTAAACTTTTCAAACATGGTTATCAACTTTTCTCTCCAACTTCAAACATCTCTCTACTCTTGGAAGTTGAGAATGAGCTCAAATGGCCTCAAGAAATCACAAGATTAGGTCCATATCCATTAAAGGTCAACCTTATAGATATGTCAAAGGAGACACATCAAGCTAGTCTATATGTTCATAACCAATAGTTTAGGAATGAGGAAGAACTATAGTTATTCTTGTAATGTCCACAAAATTTGAAGGAGTATGATTGGGTCTTGGACTTATGTCTATAATTCATGCACCTTAAATTGGCATTAGAGGAACTAGTTGCCTCCCCAAGAAGGCATGAGCATCTAATTACTCATAACTATAGAAGAGAGTTGTCAAAAAAAGGCAAGTATGCTTCAAAATTCCAAGTTGCACAAAATAGTTCCCCATTTGACCCAGGTGGAAAATTCTTCTAGATTGTAGCCATATACATATTAGAATAATTTTCATGATTTCCTCTAAGTGTAGTTTTTGGCACATTTTATTTGTTGCCCCTATTTTTTTAGGTTAGTTTACCTTTCAATAAGTTCCTTGGGTACTCTATCTTGTATTTTTCTTTCTTGTTCCTTGTATTTATTTCAAGAGAAGCTATAGCAAAGTTAGTAGCTAGTTAAATCTAGGTCAAATATGTTAGACATAAATAAATACTTCATGCCCAATAGATTGGACTAGGCACATGGTCTGGATTATATTGCATAGACAGGCATGTAACCCTTGTGAGTCACCAAAGATGTTGACCATTTTTGGCCCACATAGGAAACTCTTGCATGGTTTGATGAAGCAGTGGATCAAAGTTTTTGAAATACATCCAAGTTTGCAAAATAGAGGGATCCAAGTAGGTTCTCATATGTTTAAAGAATTTAGAAGCATGGACCAAGTTGAACAAACTGTAAGAATCCATCAAAACCTTGAAGGATTGATAAAAGTATGAATTGTGAAGGTTTAAGAGCTAGATAGTCACCAAGTTATCTTTTAGACATGAACAAATCAACATACTTGCACATTTTTTATCTTTCTTAAAAAGCCTCATGCGACTAGCAGATCACATGCAATTATAGTTATACATGCCAGGATGATCTTTTAAAACATTCATGCCCATGTGAGCATTCTAGATCAAGTTATAAGCATACAAAGATGGACTTGTGTAGTAAGACATTCATGCTAACGTCAAATTTAGGCCCTAGTAAATAGTCATTTGATTTTAAAAATACCATTGGAGTTTAAATTTTGATGGACTCATAGATGTCAATGATAGGCTCACAAACATATTTGATGGTCATGCAAATGTCAAGTTTAAGCTCCAAAAAAATAGATCTTTTTCATCTTAAATTTTATGGTCACATGAATGTCAATGATAATCACATAAACTTAATTTCATTGGAGCACAAATTTCAAATTTAAGCTCATGAATTATCCTTTGGCTTTCAAATGGTGGGTTCAGGAAAATCTACGATCCTCACTTGATCGTACATCTTGATCCAATGGTAAAAGATATGTCAAATAGTCAAGGAGCTTGAGAGGTTGACACATAGTACAAGTGCATGAGGCTATAGACTAAAACTGAATCCTAAGAATCAATGTGCATTTTACACATGGCATAAACCTAGATAGGGTTGAAAAATCAAGGACAAGATCGATGGTTGGCACTTGATCATACAGATCAAGATTAATGGTGTGAGAGAAGGTTAAGGAGTCAATGGAGTGGAATTAGATTGTTGACAACCAATGGGAAAAGGATCAAGCCTGAGATATTTTCAATGGATATTGGTGATCCAATTTTCAAGTCCAAATAAAAAAAAATAAGGAACCAAGCTTGAGTTTAACCTGAGCTAGTGAAAAGACATGGAATTAAGTTCAATACAAATCTAGATGGAACCAAAATGAATATTTTGAGACCAAGCTCCACCATTAATGCTCTACAAAGATAGATTATTTTTTTATACCTAATATAGATCAAAGTTCAGCAAGTTGGTAGCTAAATGAGACCAAGCATTAAGCAGAGTATAGATAACTATAGGAAAACTAATGGTCTTAAATTGGTTTTCCATCTATAGTAGACCTATGAAGATGGAGTAGGTATGTGATAAATATAAAAGGGCTCACCTATTGGTGTGGTTCCACCATAATCAATGCAAGTACTAATCATTGTTCATGGCATGACACTATCAATATCAAGATTCAAGGATTTGATCCTCATGAACAGGTCAAGTGGGTTTAGGGTCCCAAAGTGGTAAGTTGTTAGTTAGAGAAATAATTAAGAGCATTGATTCTATTCAAATAGACCTTATCATCATACCAAACAAACTCTTGTCCTTTAGTGATTATCTCAATATATGAGAAAATCCTATAGATTATGGAACCAAAGGAGGTTAAGCTTGTTGATAAGGATCAAATCTGATTGAAGGAAGACATGCATGCAAAAAGAACCAATGAGATGCCACCACATTTCTTGATGACTTGGACCCTTTCTCCACTCTCCCATGCATTGTTCCATCTCTCTCTCTCTCTCTCTTTCTCCTATATATAGAGGCTTTTGAGCCAAAAATGGATCCTCTCAGTATTTTCTCTACTCCCTCTCTTGGGCATGACCAAACTTTACCAAGATGGAACTTGTAGCTTCTTGAAATGAATAGAAGACTGTATTTCAGATTTTATTGTCTTGGTATAGTGTGTACAAGTCAATTTTGCATATGTGGTAGAAGTCTCTCCCTTGTCAAGTCATGATCTCACCTAGTTATTAGTTCATCTTGTTATGCAGGTCATGTTTAGTAGTTTACATATTTTGATTGAAGCCTACATATGGATATTATGACTGGTTAATGTCTTGCATTAGACCTCTCCATCATTTACTTTAGCTTTAGATCATTTGGTGAACCTCTTCATGAAATTTTGATGTATGATAGATATTTAGATTCTTAGATTTAATCTTTTACTTGTTTCATTAGTGTTCTAAGAGTCAAGTAGGGTGGATCAACCATAATCTAGGTGCATCACCATATTTAGCTCAGGTTTCCCTTTCATGTTATTCCTCTCCCCATTTCCCCTAGTCATTAGTAGGTTTTAGTAGTAGGAAGGAGTTGAAATGATGAATTAAAGGAGCTAGCCTCATTAAAAATCCTAGAGGTCTAACCCCATTATAGGATACCCACAACTTGGGGTTAGTACCATGTTGAGCTAGATTTGGAAGTAGGACCAGAACACTTCTGCTTATTGATAGGGTGAAATTTAGACCCCCAATAATAAGCTCTTATCCTAAGATGGAAAGGTTTTACTAATTAAAAGTGTGCTTTAGATCATTTTGGTATATATTCTTTCACTTTTTTGTTTGCCTAAAGGAATGAAGGATAAATTAAATAAAATTCAATGTTGTTTGGATTATTTTATGATCCAAACTATTTGTTTTTATTTTATTTAGTTTTAATTGATTTTTTAGTTTTATAGGTTAGTTATACCTATCAGTTGGTTGCCTTAACCAAACTCTCCATAATCTTTTTTATAGTTTTCATTGTATAAAAATAAATGTTGCAAATTTACAATGAATACATATTTTTTGATTATTCCTCCTAGTCCTATTTGTATCAATGGTATAAGAGCATTGGTTTTTCAAGGAGGCTTAAGAAATAATGTTGTGATAAATTGTATGATATACAACAATGATATTAAGGCACAACCATTTCAAACTTGGCATAGAAGAACATCCATGTGCTGCAAAGGATGAAATATAAACTATGGAATGAAATTCATATAAATCAAAATTGATATATGCCTTTAATTTGGATGGCAGTGGTTGGGAAACCCATTGAAATTGGTGAATGATGGTTGATAAATTATGGTCAAATATATTGAAAGCCAGAGATGAGAATTAACAATTTTTTTTTGATAAATATAAAGCGTGCTAGGATGTGAAAATTTCAATCAGAGGATTGAGCACAAATTTATGAAAAATAAGGTGGATCTTCCTTTTAGCATGTCATTTATCCTTCTATTAATGGTAGCATAGTAATTAATCTAGGAAAAACCTCGATCTAATTGAAACATTCATGATCAATTTGAGGGAATGGATATTTTAAAATTTTTACAATTTGAAATTGTATGGGAGGAGATCCCTATCTCGTTGCTCACTATGTCTTGATATATATCATGGATGTTTTGAAGAATACCTATACATGAATACCAAGACTTTCAAAACCTAATATTAGGTGAAATATTTTATGTGGGACCCACCATAAAGTTAACACATTTGATTTTCATGAAAGGGACTAGTGCATTTTTTTATATACAGGCAAAATTTTTACCATAACACAATTCTACATTTAAGGGCAAATTTTACTTTATTAGAGGTTTAATTTGGTACAACTACATATATGTAATTTTTTTAATATCCAAGTCAAAATATAGGATATGTAACATAGTTTGACATTATATTGTTAAACTAGTTCATGAGAAGGTCGATAGGCTCGTTTTGGTAGTTATTTACAAACAAGGAGGTCACAAGTTCAATTCCTTTGATAAATATTGTTTGGTCAATTTATTTTGGTCTTTGGTTTGGAATATGTTTGTTTTTATAAAAGACATTGTAATAAGAAAAATTGTAATGTAATCATAAGGTGTATTTTTTTGAAAAAATATGAAAACACTTTTAGTTTTGTGATCATAAGCTATTTTGAGGGCAAAGGCAAAACCCCAATAACATTGCCTTCTTTTGACTTTTTGCATCATGGCAAAAATTTTAATCTTAATCTCTGAAAATGGTAAATTGTCACCTAAAATTTACAAATAATGGAGTAGAAACATGAAAAACACCCTCATATTTAAAAAATTATGGGAAATCACTAAGAAAGAGACCACACCACCAATTGAAGCAGAGAAACTAGTTGAATATCATAAATATGATAAACGTGCACTTTTCCTATTGAAATAATCTTGCATTGAACAAGATATCAATCATATTGAGGAAGTTAAAATTGGTGCATGAAAATAATTAAAATATTTGTATGAAAAATAACCTACATATAAAAATATTGACCTTTTAATGTAGTTTTTGAATAATAAGCTGGTGGATAATGAAGACACCTTTGAATATCTTTCTCACATGAAAACATTGAAACAAGAATATTGCACAACTGGTGGTAAAATTGATGATGATATGTTGATTTCCATTACATTGAATGGTCTTAATTATACATACACAAATTTTGTTAAAATTCTACATCTTAGTGATGCGAGGATCCTCCTACAATAATTAATAAAAATGCACAAAATAATAGGAATCAATATCACAAATTAAATCTGATAAACACTTGAATTGATCATAGGACACTTTGAAGGGGTAACCTCTTTTGAGAAATCTCAATACAATAATTTTGTGGATGCATTCATTAGCCTCAATACTTACTTATATATGAATTCTAATATAAGCAACTACTACTTCTCATTAATGTGGGATAAAACAAAATGCTCATAGGATGACTTACAAAGTATATCCCTCCATAACAACTACTAAACTAACAAAGTAAAGAGAAGAGATATTATGGGTTCATAACATCACCTCCCTCTTAGAAAAATCTCTGTCCTCAAATCTTTAGATGTGGGAATTGGTGTTGAATCTAAAATAGTGGTTCCCATATTGCATCTTATAGTTGCATTCCATGTCAATGAATTAAAACCTTGATAATAGAGAGAGAGGAAAGTTGGTGTGTGCACTTGTCTAGGATTGCCTCTAGATCTAGAAGAATGTATCCTTCATTATCAAGTTCTGGTAAAATAGTCTACACTTTGATGTTTTTGCCAAGAAATTTCTTTAGAAAAGAGACATGAAATACCCAGTAAACTTGGGAAGAAGGTGGGAGCTCCAACTTATAAGAAACTATCCCAATCTTCTAAATAATCTTATAGGGCCCATAGAACTTGAGAGCTAAATTATGATGGCCTTTGAGTTTTAGGAAGAATTACTTATATGGTTTCAAGTGAAGATAAACTATATCACCTACTTAAAAAGTGTGCTCAAAATAGTGTTGATCCACCTATTATTTCATTATATTTTGTGCCATATGAATATTGTCTTGTAGCATACTAAGCATCTGATCTCAGGTGTGGAGAATCATGTTGACTGTTTGAACTAATGAACTATTGGGGGTGTATGGAAGGAGAACTAGCAGTGTTTGACCATAGACTACTTCATATGGAGTCATTTTTTTTGAAGTGTGGTAGGAGGTATTGTACCACCATTCAGTGAGAGGTAGCCACTTTACCCATTGATTTTGTTGTTCTAAGGTGAAACAACAAAGAAATTTTCCAAGTATTTGTTGACAATTTCAATCTAGTCATTTGCTTGTGGATGATGCCTAAAACTCATCTTTAATTAGGTATCAGTGCATTGAAATAGTTCTATCCAAAAATGTCTAGTGAAGGTTGCATCATAATCTGAGACATTGATGAAGGAATGCCATGAAGATTGAAAATCTGGTCCAAAAAAATTTGTATGATTATGGAGGCAGTATAGGGATAGCCGAGGACACAAAAATGACTATATTTGGAGAGGTGATCAATGAAACCAAGATTACTATTTTCCCTCTAGATTTTAGGAGCCCCTTAATGAAATCCATAGAAATATCTATGCAAATCCTGGTAGGGATGGGCAATGGTTTGAGCAACCCAAGCATGAGTGTTGTGTCACCCTTGTTACATTGGTAGGTATCACATTCAACCACCATTTATTGAATTGCATTTTTCATTCCCTTTCAAAATAAGTTGCATCATACCCTCTCATAAGTTTTGAGAAACCCTCAGTGCCCTATGGATGGAGAAGCATGGAGTTCATAGAATATAACCTGCTAAAGATATGTGCTTTAGGGAAGCATCAGATGACCCTTGTATCACAACGAAGCACCATCCCATAAATAATGTGGTATAAATGAGGGGTTAGTGGCCAAATATTGAATGATTGGAGATAATGAGGATTCATTGACATACCCTTGTTCTACAATGTATAACCAATTTGGAATAGGCATGGAAATATCTCAAAGGGAATCTTGGTTTGTAAATGTGTGAGATAGAGCATCAACCACAATATTATCCTTACCCTTTTTGTAAGTGATCTCATGGTCATAACCCATGAGTTTGCTAACCCATTTATGTTGTGATGGGGTAGAGACCTATTGTTATAGGAAATATTTTAGACTTTGGTGATTAGTTTTGATGTAAAAATGATTTCCCAATAGGTATGGCCGCCACTTCTATACTGCATGCAAAATGGCCATCATTTCCTTCTCATAAGTAGATAACACTAAATTCTTTCCAGAAAGGGATTTGATAGTGAATGAGTTCAATGGGGCATCCTTAATAGAGGATAACAACACCAAGTCCATTATTTCAAATATTAATCTTGATAGTGAAAGTCTTTGAAAAAATTGGCATAGCTAGAACATGTGTAGTACACATAACTGGTTTAAATTTTTCAAATGCACACTCAACAGCTTGTGTCCAAGTAAAAGTCCTTTTTCAACATAGTTGTCATCAGAGCTACAATATTCTTGTAATCCTTGATAAACTTGTGATAATATCTAGTTATCCTCAAAAAAACATGGAGGCTCTTGAGTGTTTGAGGATGTGGTCAATTTATCATGGTAGCTATTTT
Source organism: Torreya grandis (assembly GCA_037957365.1). NCBI lineage: Eukaryota > Viridiplantae > Streptophyta > Pinopsida > Cupressales > Taxaceae > Torreya > Torreya grandis. The sequence continues at coordinate 830,134 of JARHVA010004553.1, forward strand.
TTTAGGATCCACTTGAACCCCTTGGGCTGACACAATATGCTGAAATACTCCACTTCATCCTAGCCAAAAGTACATTTTGACTATTTTTCACAAAGATGATGGTTAGAGAGAAGTTTTAGTGCAAGCTCCAGATGTTGGAGATGCTCAGACCATGTTTTACTATAGATGAGGATATCATCAAAGAATACTAGAATGAATTTCCATAGGTAGGATTAGAATATTATATTCATCAATGCCTAGAATGTTTAAGGATCATTAGTGAGGCTAAAGGGCATGACCAAAAAATCATAATGGCCATAATGCATGTGGAAATTTGTCTTAGGGATATCATCCTCATGAAGATGGATCTAGTGATATCTAGAGCGAAGATCCAACTTAGAGAAAAAATGAGTGCCATAAAGCTCATAAATAATAGGGATCATGAACTTATCCTTGATTGTGAGGTGATTAAGATCATGGAAAGAAATGCAAAGGTGCCATGACCCATATTTTTTTGAACAAAGAGAATTGGGGAAGAATATAGGCTAGTATTAGGGCAAATAATGCCTTGCTTCAATAAGTCTTGAATGAGCATCTTGATCTCAATCTTTTGCTAAAATGGGTAGTGATAAGGCTTGATGTTAGGAGGAATGCTTCCATGAAAGAGATGAATATGTTGGTCCTTTGGCCATGAAGGTGTGAATCCCATTGGTCTGGCAAAGACATATGCATACCTCTGCATAATGGTTTGTAGATCAGGAGTAGTGTAGACTATTGATGGTTGCATTTGAATGGAATGAAGTTGGGTAATGATATCATGTGAGTTATTTTTAATAAGATTTTCCATGTGATGTGAAATGATGATGCTGAGAGATGCTATTTTAATCCTTTTAATGTGTGTTTTTCCCATTGTTTGAAAAATTCCTCCAAAGTTCAACAAAATCCCATAAGATGGGTCCAAGTGTGCTAATGACTAGGCTCCCAAAACAACATCACATCCACTTAAGGGTAAGGCAAACATAATGGATCACAAGTTATAATCTCCAATAGAGATACACACATTATTGCACTTCCCTTTACAAGGAAATAAGCCCCCATTGGCAATCATGACTTCAAAGTTAGAGCAAAGATGGATAAAATAATCAACTTATTTGGTGATTTGAGGGTCAATGAAGTTATGAGTACTGCCTAAATCAATGAGTATTGTGAGAGGTAACTTCTTAAATTAACCCTTGATTTGCATTATTTTTGGGGTAGTGACACCTGATAAGGTATGGAGAGAGATATTTGGTTGGTCTTCTTGAGAAGCAGGTTCCACAATCAACTAAGCTACTTCAAGATTATCTGTTGTATCCTGAACATCCTCCTAATCTTTAATTATGGGTAGAGAGTCCACATATAATAGGTAGGGATTTTTATTGACACATTGATGTCCTTGAGTGAATTTATCATCATAGTTATAACATAGTCCATTTTATCTATGGGCTTACATCTTTTCTTCAATCAAATGCTTGATAGGAATGGTTTTGGGAGTTGAAAGTGTTTGAGATAATTATAGAGCTATATTTTTGAAGGGAATAAAATTGGATTTGAATCGATGTTGAAATGTGATCTTGTCCTCTACCAACTTAGCCAACCCTAAGGCTTCTATCATCATATTGGGTCAAAACATTTTGACCTCAGATCAAATTACATCCTTCAGTCCACTGACAAAGTAACTCCTAAAGAATTCATTAGACAATCCCTCTTATGTGATTGGCCAGTTTTTCAAATTATGTTTGATATTCTCTCATGGTTCTTATTTGGTGAAGTTTAGTGAGTGATTTAATGAAGTCATCAAAAGTAGCAGGGCCAAATTGTTGTAAAATGAGGGTGCAAAAATTAGTCCATATGGATTCATCATGAGCCTTGGTATACCAATGATACCATTGAAGGGTTTCAATTTCTAAGTGAAAGGATGCAAGTGGGACCTTATTGGCATTAAAATTATTTTACAAACTAAAGTATTATTTTGCTTGATAGATCCATCCAGTTGGATCTACACCATTGAATCATGGAAAATTATGCTTTGACCCATAATAATTAATGGAAGAAAAAAATGCAGTGTCTAAAGAAGACTTTGGATGTTGTCTATTGTTCATGGTGGTATGTTGAAGATTGAGGCTGAGAAGTTTTTCATCAAGATGTTTGATGTGGATCTTGAGGGTGGCAATTTCATCCTCCATGTTTTTTTCTCCTATTTGGGTTACTACCATGACCTGAAGAACAATTTTTTTTGCAATGGATAGGAAAACTAGAGTTAAGACACGTTTAGTAAATAAAGTTTTGAATTTGGGAAAAAATAGAAGGGGTAAAGGGGATTTTAATAATTTTTTTACATAGTGGGAGTATGATTGATGAAGGCAAGGGTAATTTTAGGAGTGAAAATAGAAAAACTAGAAAATTGGTCAAAGAAGGACAAAGGAGTAGAATGAGATGATAAACACAATGGAATTTTTTTGAAGAAAATGTATAAAAATAAAAGTTATGGCAAAACCCAAAAAAGGGAAATTTGAGATTTACAGGAATTAGGAGTGGAATTGTGATATGGGACCTCAAGGAAGAAAATATAGGTAATGGAATTTTAGGTGTCTGAATAAATTTTGAGGATCAACAAGACTACAGATGGAGAGATATTACAAAAAAAATAAAAAATATTTTTACTCATTTTATTTTATTTTCTAATTTTTCATTTATGATTTCTATCTGGTGGTAAGCCCTCTAGTCTATTGATACTCTATGGATGGTTTATGAATTCTAGTTTATATCAAATATCTGCCTGCAAGTCCTCTAATAGTCTATAGATACTCTATTGATTGATTATTTTAAGTCTATTAGAAATATTCTAAAACTAGTATAAATGGGCCCCAAGTTTCAATGGCTGCCTAAGGGTTCTAAAAATATCACTCTAGCCACCAATTTATTCTAAATGAGTACTGCTCTATAGAAAATTTTTGGCATAGATTTACCTCTATGAGATAGCTCTTGGTTCTCCTCATGGATGGGAACTACTCAATCAGGAAGGGGTTGTTGTCTATTTTGTTGCTAGGTCCTCTCAATGGGCTAGTTACTTTGGGGTTCCTATGGTACCCTCATAATGAGTTTTAGGGTTTTCACCCAAGCACTTCTCATAGTTATGTGATCAAATTTTTACCTTGGTCCAAAATAGATTATTGTGTTCTATGAAAATACTTAAATAAATTATGAAATAGAATAAAGTTATTTCTAAAAAATTATTATGTAGAAGAATAGAGTTAATACTTTATGAAGGAAAAAAAATTGGCCCTAGAAAGTGCTCTGATACCAGATGAGAGGATCTTCCTGCAACAATTACTAAAAATGCATAAAATAACAAGAATTAGTAGCACAAATTAAATTTTATAGAACACTTGAATTGATCACAAGCCACTTCGAGGGGGAAACCTCCTTTGACCAAGCTCAATACAATATTTTTGTGGATGCCTTCATTAGCCTCAACACTTATATATGAATTCTAATCTAAGCAACTAATACTTCCCATGAATGTGAGATCAAAAAAAATGCTCATGGGATGACTTATAAAGCATATACATCCATAGAAACTACTAAACTAACAAAGTAAACAATAGAGATATCATGGGTTCAAAATAAGTGATAAGATTAATGGTGCCACATTTGACTCTATTTGTGAGTTATTAACTCAACATGAGAGATAGTTTGCAAGGAAGAAGAGTACACATACTGAAGAGGATTATTATACAAAGATTAGGTCCCATCACAAATATCATCATCATGTACAACAATAGTTTTAGAAACACTCTTCAAGTCATTCTCTAAGACACTCTCCACGTGATTTTAGCTGGTCTCCACAACATTCACATCGACACTCTCTAGGGTATTCCAAATGTAGGCATCACCATAAGCACTCTTATAATACTTCTTCTAGTGATTCATGTTCTTCTTAATATCATAGATAAAAGAAAGAACAAAGATGTTTCAAATGTGGTGGTATTGGACATCTTATAGATGTATGTCCTTCTCATCAAACCTATTCTCCATGTAAAAAGAAATTTGAAGCAAATTATGTGGGTCATTCTAGTGGTAGATCTTCTAGTTACTCTAATTATTCAAGATATTATGATACTTCATCTGATCAAGAGATGTCTCTCATGACTGAGGTCTATGGTTCTGATGGACTTGACAACATATTTTGAGTGATCAGTGACTGGTAGTCGGAGGATCAATTAGAGGTTAGAATACCATTCCTTTCTTTTGTTAAGTATTCACTCAAAGTTTTGGATCATGCTTGTTGGGTTATTTTAGTTAATTCCTACTTTGGTGCTAAAGTTTATCCCAGTGGGCTAGTGCATTGGCCCTATCACATGAGAGTTTGGTCTTGTGCACTCACTCGAAGTGCATAGTGAAAGACTTGTACCCAAAGGTTTTATAGCACAGTAATATATATTTATTCATGTTTCTCTATGAAATTTCAAACAAGAATTATTTAATAGTATAAATATACTACTATGACCCTTCTAGTTCTAGATGCAACGATTACTATTACTACATGGATTACCATCATTATCTAACATTAGTGACTTAGAAAAGAAAAGATACCAATAATAAGACTAAGAAATAAATCATGTCTAAGTCTAGCACTTAGTATATTCCATCATTCAAGACACAAATCAGTAAAATCTAATATCTTCACATTAGATGGTTTAATGAATCAAAAGGGAAAAGCTTCATCATCTATTCTCTAAAAATATCATCTTAAAAGATTTAATAGCGGTATTTATACTTGTTTTGCCCTGACCAAGTGTTACAATCATTAATGGTTTGATTAAATGGTGCATAAACTCTCAACAAAATAAGAGTTTTGGTACTTACAATAAGTTATCCTTGAGGACCTAAGTCCCTATGCCCCTATATCCTTGCTCTATGATATATACTAGTGGCCATGTGTTCCATTATATATGGGCTAGTGCAAAACCTTTGATCAATAACATCAAAGTGTCCCAAATGAATCATTCTTGTAATTACTCCTAATTCCCACATGCTCCCCTAATATTTTACTTTCATTCTAAGTCCAATGATCTTGGGTTCTGCATGACTTATTCTTTTTTAATTGGGTCCTCTCACGTTGGTCCCTTCTATGTTGTTATATTTTCATGCCAATGTCCTCTTATACCCAATAGGTTCTATGCCATGATGCTTTCATTCATAGTAGTTATGTGCCATGGTATTCCCACACCATGGTCATTCTATGTTGTGATAGTTATTCACCAAAATAGGACAATACTTAGTCAAAATTCTAGGGCCAACATCACCCTACATTACACCCTTAGTCCATCTTGAACTAAGCCGTGATAGCATCTTTCAAAAATTCAGGCCCCTTCTACTCAAGTTCCTTTTTTAGATTTTCCCAATGGGATAATGCATTGAGGACATTTATAGTTATTCCTTCAATGGCTTCTACTTATGCTTTAAACTCCTCAAGTTGGGTTGGAGTCTCTTTGGTCTCTTTCACTTATTCATCCAGGGCTATGATATCATCCTTCTAGACATCTTCTAATGTAGAAACCTCCTTATCAACCTATCCTTAGAGGGTTGTAAAACTTTTATTTAGTTATTTATAAAGGTTATTAATAACATCCTCCATCATTTATATGTCTCTAAATGCTTTCATGCATTTGGTGTGCTCTTTTATTAGGAGTGCAACATCAATTGACTACTACCTTAGGACCTCTTTAGCTTGGATTCAAGCCTCTAATAATTTATTAGGGTATGCTAGGTATGAAAAAATATCATCCAAAATTGGGATAACTTCACCAATTCTCTCTAATGCATGCTTGTATATGTTAATGGCCATGGTGAACTGTTCAATAATTTATATTCCCTCATCTCTTGGTATGGGTCATGCCTTGCATTTCTCAAGTAGTAATTCAAGAAGGGTTTATAACTTTCTAATAGCATCTTTGTCTAGAGGTACACCATATACAAGGGATATATATTCCTTAAAAATTATTTTGCAAAGGGTTAAAATCCTTACTTTTTCCTTTATGGCCTCTTAGATCTTTTGTTTCATTGAGTCCACTTCCTCGGTGAGTGCTTGCTTCTCTACAAGCACTTTATTATACATGTTTACAACCTGGGTATGTTTTTTCTCTATTATGCATGCATTAAAGTCTAAAGAAAATGCTCTAGCACATTATCTCCATACCAAGTTTCAAAAATTTAGTGTTTTTTATCAATGATCATATCTTTTGTGGATCAACCCTCATTTATTTTGGTAGCACTAGAACATCTGAGCCTAAAGAAATGCTATCTAGTGGGAGTTTAAAATCAAAATGCTCATTATACATCTTGAGCAAAAATTATACTTACTTCTTGGTTTCAAGAGTCACTTTTTTGGGATGCACGTATGGCCAAAGATAAAGTCTTTTGCCCTCTATTCCAATCTAGAAACATTTATGTGTAGTGGTCACCGTTGTTTCATCTTCCTACTCTATAAACTTGGCTGATGCCTTTACTTTATTGGGATCTCATTCAACCTTAGTCTCCTCATGGCCACTATTGGCCATTTCACTATCTTCCTCATGGTCCTCATTATACCCTATTATAGCATCAAATAGGGAATCACTAGATGTGACCTTATCCTACATTGGGGAGGGAGTTCTCTTAGAATCCAACCCTGAGCTAGGGATATTCACCTGAGGAGATTCATGTTGTGGTGCTTGTCTTGGAGGCTATTATGGGGTAGCTCATGTGGTGGTGGTACTAAAAGGGGATGGTGGTGGGGTTGGAGAAGGTGGAGGAGAAAGGGGAGGAGTGGGATAAGGGGATGATGGGTCAAGAATAGATGAGTGCGAAGGCATAGAGTGAGAAGGTAATGAGGAACTATGGGGAGGAGATGAAGATGGGTGGGGTAGAGAAGGTGAAGGGCTAAGTAGATGTGGAGGAGATACAAAAGGATGTGAAGAAATTGGTATAGAGGGTTGCACCTCTACCATCCTTTGCCTCTTTTGGGGGGCCTAGTGCCCACTTGAACTTGTGCCCACATCCGATCACTTTATCTTCTTTAGCTGAGATGCTTAGGGGAGTCTTTCCTTGGGGTATCCATCTTATGGGTTCTTAAAAGGATGAATAATGTATAATATCCTATCAGGTTGCTCCCAAATCAAGGTTTTATTAACTTGTATGGCAGTCGAGTCCATCTCTAACCTCTCTATATAGGCCTTCTTGCCTGGATATACATAAAGTTTTTGGAGGGTGTGAATCTCTACATCAATCTTTTCTACCTATAAAATGATAGGCTATGCATCATATATTTGATTGAAAAAATCTATGAATTACCACATGGAGAATGCATAAGGTAGCTTTAGCCATGTTGAAATCTCTTTAGATGGATTCATGTAGCTCTACACAAGAGAGAAATGTTGTTTTACAGTGAAATTTGCTTGATATGTAGCTAGGGTGGGCAATTCCTTTAGAATTTGCCACTCATTTACAAATGCCACCTTCATCCCATCAAACCAATACCTCGTCTTTATCTTGTACAATGGGGTGATATGTTGGGGAAAAGTAAATTCCTTGTAACACTTGTCAAGGGACTTGTGAATGGGCATAAGTGGGAGGGTGCACCGACTTCAATATACCTAAACTATAATTAGACACTCTGATCTTATAAAAAACTAGCAAAATTAGGATTACTCCCCAAGGGAACCTATACTTGAGCATCTAATGAACCCTCTCTCCATCTTCCATAATTTTGTGGAAAACATATAAGACCCAATTTTACTTTAGTTCCTATGAGACTTGGTGAGCAATATAAAGGTGTGCCATATCCACCTCCTTCTAATGTTTAGTCCCTTTGATCTTGGTATAAATGATCTACACTATGAATCAGAGGGTGGGATATTGTAGTTTATTAATGTGCATCACATGCCCCTAATTTTGATACATTAACACCATGGTATTCTTCTATATCTCTTCTATGTTGACCAAGTCATCGATCACACTCAACTTTAAGCACTATAGTCCTATGCTATGCTAATTCTCTTGGGGGTGATCATGTTATGCCTAACGGATTAGATATAGTCCTTGTGGATGCATGAGAAGAGTAACTACACTACCTCTGTAGGTTTACCAAAATATGGCAATTTAAAGAGTTAGAAGAACCCTGTGGCATCTAACTAGTTTTTGATGGTTATGTCATATACCACTTCATTTACTATATTGGTGGTCTTAACCTAGTAATTATTTTAGAGCTCAACTTCATTTCTTAATTAGTGATGGTTATAATCAAATATGGTTGTTGTTGAAACTTTGGAGACCCATTTCTCTATACATTAAACTAAATTTAGGTATTTCATCTCTTCTATCAATATAGATAGAGGTAGAGATGCTAGGGCCTTTTACATCACTAACATTTGTGCCTGCTTTCCTTTCTTCACCATATTTTCCCTTTTTGATTCTATGAATTTTCTTGCTTCTCCTCCTATGCATTGTACTTGTTCTCCTAGTCACTACTCTTATTCCTCTAAAGTCTCTTCCCTAATGAAAACCCAATCTCTTTCACTCACCTCTTCTTCTTTTGGGATAGTTGGTAACTTTTCAAGTCTCCTAGCCTTTTTCTTAGGTTACATTACCCTTCGAGGATCCTGAATGTTAAGACATGACCATCCCACATTCCCAAATGATTATGTGGTTGTAGACAAATTACTTCAGCTTTTTGAACTTAAAAACTTTGTTAATGGTGGCTTTACAGCTTGTAATTTCAAAAATTACCACTTCTTTCCACAAATATAGACTTAGAATATATCTCTTTGACTAGGTAACAACCTATGTGTCTCACCAAGGATATAAAAACTCTACTCTGCCTAGGATTTGGTTAGTTTGGCTCTAGTGTGGTACCTTTCTCTTCGGCTCTGGTTCATCATTTATTCTTAGATGTTAGTAACTCAAGAATCAACGTAATGTAAAACATAAAATGAATTTAACTTACCTATTTATAAGATCCATGGGGTGTTTATCCTCATTAATTCCTTTCTTCTTTCCATCACTTCATAGCATAAATGTGTATCTTTTAAAAATTGTCATCTTTCAAACCTTGCCTTATACAATTAGTGAATTAATAATTTTATCCCATCATGCATTTGGCATGATTCTTACCATAACTAACCTCATTGCATTAATAACATGTCCCTCATCATGCTTTTTCTTATAAATGGGTGATAACTGTATCCCACCCTTTTCATGTGGTGGAAGACAACTATCCCATTTTAAATTTCTAACCTATGGTGGGAACATTACCCTTTAGTGACTTAAATGATTTATGTGTCATTACTAAATTTCATGACTTAATGATTTGCATGCCCATATATCTCACATGCATAAATTTTTATTTTTAACCTTTCATGTGACTTCTTACCCCACACTAAAATAGTTCATGGTCCTCCATGAAATAACAAAAACATAACAAAAATAAAAATAAATAAAGAGTTACATGTAACAAAGTCAACAATTTTATTGAAATCTATAAATCCTAATCTAATGGCATAAGCCTTATTGATTACATAACTTTAACTATTCTGAAGTGAAATATGGCTAAAGCTGATTTCCATTATAGTGACCTAGGAGGAACAGACCATCCATTCTTTATAACCAACATGCCCCGGTAGGTTGAATGCTATGTATGATAAATGGGCCATCCCAGTGTATGTAAAAATTTCTAGGGTGGTGCACAAACTTAGAGTCATACAATAAGACCTTCATTTCTAGAGAAAAAGTCTTGTTCTTGATATGGTGATCATGTCATGCCTTCTGCTTATGTTTTTGTACATCTTGGCTTCAATGAGTAAGGAATCGGGTCTCATCTAATTGCATTAAAATATCCAAGTGAAATTTAAAGGATGCCTCATCATCTATTTGTCCTACATGCATGATACAAAGGGATGGTACCAAGAAATCTACTACCATCACTGCTTCTTTGCCATACACCAAGTAGAATGGTGTGTTTTTGTTTAGGCACTTGTAGGTAGTTTGTTAGGCCCAAAGTACTATAGACACCCTATCATCCTAGTCAATGTAGCCAACATTGCATATTTTCATTAAAGTGGTACCTAGGATCTTATTAAAAGTTTCAATAGTTCCATTAACTTGTGGGTGATATGGTGTTGTCTTATGGTGAGCGATCATAAACTCAGCTAGCAAGATGTGAATCATTTCATTCAAAAAGTTTGTACCATGATCATTGGTGAAACTAAAGGGGCACCCAAACCAAGTTATTATGTTCTCCCAAATGAACCATGAAGCAATAACAATAGTACAATCCTTTGTTATTATTGCTTCAGCCCAACATGTAAAGTAGTCAATTTTTACAATGATGTATCAAGAACCTATTCATCATCTTACTGGATTGATGGGCCCTATGAAATTAATAGCCCACTTTTCAAAAGGTTCCTAAAAAGGGATGGGTCATAAAGGCATAACATCTCTCCTATTAGGTTTACCTACGTGTTGGTAGATGTCACATTACCTAAAATATGCCTTAGCATCTTATAATAGAGTTAGCCACCAAAGCCAAACTAGTAGAACCTTATGTGCAGTAGCCTCTCCAGCATAATATCCACCTACAACACCTGCATGAACCTCATGAAGTACCTTAAGGTGCTCATGTTTAATTACATAATAGAAAAGTACCTCACCATAGTCTATTTTGTAAATATCACCTGTTATGAGCTGAAAGGGTAAAACATAGACTGCAAGTTGCTTTTTCTCTTATAGAGTGAGAGACTTAGGTGTGGAGTTAGTGTTTAAAAATATTTTAATATCTTCCAATTATTCAAGACCCCATACAACTCAGAAGAGTTATACATTAGGAACATCATCCTCTATGGCGTGTGGGGGTTCTCCATTATTAATCTAGGATAAGTGGTCAAGTCCACAATTAGCCTTCCCAAGTTTCACCATTATATAAAATTAGAATTCTTGGAATAGCACAATCCAACAACAAATCCTTTTATGCAACATTGGTTTGTTAACTAACTAATTTAAATCCACATGATCTATATAAAAAATAAATGGAGTGGCTAAAAGGTACTATCAAAACTTTTACAAGGTGTAAACTATTGATAAAGATTTGTGTTCCATGGCGGTATAGTTTCATTCAGTCAATGTAAGATTTTTGCTCACAAAGTAAATAGGGTGATCCAAGTGACCATTACCTAATTTTGCAAGGATTGCACCAACAACCATGCTAGATGCATTCACATGGACATGAAATGGTTTTTTCTAATCAGGGAAATACAAAATAAGAGTCATGACCAAATTTTATTTGAGTGCTTCAAAATTATCCCTATAAGAACTAGTTCATATGAACTGCTCATTGTGTTTTAAAAGTTCTTTCAAGGGTACGAAAATCTTGGCATAACCATGAATAAAATTTATTTAATAACCCATGTACCCTAGGAAAGCATGCACCTCACGTTAAGTCTTGGGTGATAGAAGGCAAAGAATAATAGATACCTTTGCTGGGTCCACTAGGATTCCTTCCTTATAAATAATATGTCCTAGGAGCACACCAAAAGGGCTTATGAATTGTGGATCTAGGAATTTGACTCAAGAGAGGATGGTGAGTATGGTGTTAGTTTCAAAATGAAAACAAAATGAAAGAAGCACACTAACTAGCATAACATCTCTAGGCCTAGACACTAGGGAGAGATTAGTTAACAAACATGAATAAAACACACAAATAAAATGCAAAATAAATCCTCTTTTACCTTCCTTAGATGCTCCAAAATTCTTGTTATAGTGGCTTGCTCAGTTTGTGCTCATAAAGTCCTTAGCAATGGAAGCTTGGCTACCTCCATCTCTCCTTAACACCTTGGGCTTGTGGCTTGGCTTGGTTTGGAATCAATTTGGAATTATAACACTAATTGCAATAGATTTTTGAATCATTTGTGCATTATAAATTTGCATTATCAAGACTTAGAAATGATGTTCATAGCCTCTCTATTTATAGATTTTTGAGAATGTCTAAAATCAACCTAAACCTTCCATTCTAAGAATGAGATGTGTAATTGAGGATTAATTCAATTTTTGGAATTAATTTTATAATTATCCTCATGATGACATTGGAAGAAGGGGAAATTAAGAGGCATGGAGGGAATCATGGAACACATTAATGAGGCATGGAGAGCATGAATCTTGATATTTGTGGCATTTATGGACTAGTAAAGTCTTACTAAAAAATGAGGTCACCTGATGATGTAGATATTAAATATTTATTTCTAAAAACAAGTATTCAACAAGTTTTCATTCAATTATTAATTAGGCTCTAGTTTGGTTTAATTAACTCTTAAGCATCTTTAAGCACTTTGTGCATAAATTACTCAAATTGATCAGAATGCCTTGTTATTGGTCTAAAATTTGACTAGATTAGAATTGGAAGGTGATGTCAGATGCATTGGAATCATTATCCCATGTAGGATGTTACTGAAAACAAATAACATACATATTGTGCAAAAGATTTGATAAGAAAGAGCAATCCAGAGAACTTAGGTGCAAAATTGGCATTTTGACTAGGAATGATCTAACTAAAGTGAGCTAGCCCATAAATTGCATTGCCCCATTTAGGGATACCCTATCCAAAATCAGCACTTGAATATGTCAATTTCAACTCATTTAATGTGTTTTAGTGTTTTTAGGCCAAATTGTGCATTTTAGGTAGAAATTGGCCAAAAACTTGATTAGAGGTTATCGGTGGCCAGATTTAGGTGTCTATAGTTTGCCCCTATTTGGGAAGGCATTGCAAGTTATAAGCATAGTAGCATCTTCTCAAAGAATAAAAAGGTCTTATATGCCTATAAATATAATGATGATAAACTAACTGTATGATGCCCCCTCGAGGGAATAGTTGGCATAAGTAAGTCAAAAAATGGTCCCTTGATAAGAAGCAAAATGAGGGGACCAAATAAAGGAAACATGATGGGGTGAAAGCATAATGATATTAAAAAAGTAGTCAAAATCATTGAGAATACAAGTGGAATGGTGCACAATGGTTTGCACAAAGACAGTTATAATCATTGAGAAGATGGAGTTGCCCTAGTTAGGATAGAAAAATAAGACAATAACATGCCCCTGTATAGATAGAAAAAGTAAAGTGGTCACAACACAATGATTTGCCTAAAGGTGATTATAATCATTGAGAAATTTAGGTGGGATGGTGTGTAATTATTTTCCCATAGGTGGTTATAATCATTGGACCCTAATTATGGCAAACATGGTAAACTTGGCCGAGGATGGTGATAACTTAACACAAAGGGTAATGATGAATTGGAATAACCTACTAGTAGGGAGATGCTCATCCAAACTAATAAAGATTGAAATTATTTCATGTTTAATTAATCTATTTGGGATATGATTAAGATGGAATCAGGATATCAGTGTTAAAGAGATGTGTCCATTGTTGAATAGACTTTTTGAAGATGAGGGTTGTTGTAGCATGTGTCGATAGGCATCATGGTATAACATCATGAGGACTTGGCCAAAATATGCATAAGGACTCACTCTCATAATCCAATACTCAATAGAAAACAATGCACCGATGATAGAAACCATGATGATAATGTAATCATATGAATATGGATGGATTAAAGTGTCAGTGTGGGCAAGGAATCACTCAATGAACACCCATAAACTAAATCAAGGTAATAGTGTTGAAAGCAAACAAATAAGCACACAAATAAAACAACAAAGAAGAAAACAAATAAACACTCAATAGAAACCATATGAACATTACCCCTAGAAAATAGGTGACAATTTAGCAAATGAACAAAATGGGGGAATAGAAGAAAAAAAAGGGGTTGATCAAATTTTCTTTATATGCACTAGGCAAGTGAATGTTGCCTACATAGCTCCATTGATGTAATATCTAATAAAAAACTTTAGGCTAAATGTAGTTCTCCCAAGGAATGGGAAGAATGTGATAACTAAGGAAAACAAATAGAATGGATGTGATAGAAGAAGAGGAATGGTCTTGCAAAATGGTAAGTGCATGAGAGAAAAAGGCCAAAAAAGATGGGGAAACTAAATGACAAGTGATTTACCTGTAACTTAGTAAGGGTTCCCAGAATCCTTAAGGCAAAAATGTGGTCAATGTTTTTATTATTTTCCAATGGTTTTTCAAATGTTTTTGGAATTGTTTTGAAGTATCTCAACTCAATCAAGAATGATGAGACACTAAATGGTTCAAGCTCATAAAATGGTGAGAGTGTGGCTTAGGTTACTCACAAAATGGAAAGAGCATATGGAAAGGGTGACTTAGCTAACCCCAATAAGTATCGAGCACTACCTACATTATCCTAGAGTAAGACCTCAAGTCACTATAGTTCTGCCCTTATAACAAAGGAATTTAGCTAGTGTAAAAGTCAATTCAAATAAAATAGGCATTTTTAGTAAAAAAGGCATAGTATGACATAGGAAGTGGCAAGTTGTTACGTCAAGGCTTAATATTACCCTTAGTTTGCCCATAGGTGGTTATAACTAAGACACAACAACATAGATCAATGGTACTGATTTTCCCAAAGGTGGTTATAATTAGTAGCAAGACCAATGGTAAGAAAGGAATAACAAATGAAGGATGTAAATACTAAAACCTCTATCACATTGTCGTAAAATATGATTTTTTTCTGAAGTACTTGAACCAACTGATGAAACTAATTAGATACCTTGATGCTGAAAATGCATAACAAATAGCAAAAACCAAGGTCAAATGGGCTAGGCTTTAGAACACATTGGGATGTTAGGTTAGAAGTAGAAAGTGGATACGGTGAAGAGGATGGATAAGGATGGTATTTATACAAAGAAGAATAGTATTAAAATGGCATAATTGAAATGGTCCTTACAGATAATACACCTTAGCATTCAAGCATAGTACTACTTGAGATGAATCATATTCATTAGCTCTAGAAGTTCATCTCTGTCTAGTGTGGCAAGCCTGTATGATCTTGATCCATAATCTATAGCAATGATGAAATGACCTATCCAATTTGGTTTGAATTTCCCTTTATGCTTTTTCTTATCCATGGTATTCTTTTAGTTTTATTCAAGAATAAGATCACCAAGTTCAAATTTTCTATACTTAACACATTGATTATAGTGGCCTTTAAGTCAATTCTGATATGCTTGAAGATTATTGAGCACGGCTATGCATTTCTCATCAAGTAGGTCTAGCTCTTGCAAGCAAGCTACTTGATATTCATGATCATCCAGGACATGCTTGAAAGAGATGCACAGTGAAGAAAATTTGACCTCAATGAGAAGGATAGATTTAGTACCATAAACAAGTGAGTATGGAGTGGCTCCTATGGGGGTATGATGATTGATATGATATACCCAATGGGTAGGTAATATCTGTAAGTGCCAATCACAACTAGCATCATTAACAATCTTTTTGAGAATATTGACAATGGTTTTGTTGGATGCCTTAGCTTGGCCATTACTTTGAGGGTAATATGCTATAAAAAATTGTGTGATATTATATTCAATACATAGCTGGTCTACATCCTTGTTCTTGAATGATACTTCATTATTGGATATAATGTCAGAGGGGATACCATAGCAAAAAATTAGATGATTGAAGATGAATTTAAAAATTTGCTTTCCAATCATGTAAGTGAGGGGTATAGCTTCAATCCACTTAGTGAAATATTTAGTAGTGGTAAGGATATGTTTATGGCTATCAGATGAAGTAGGGTTGATATTCCCAATGAGGTCAAGTCCCCATGTAAAAAATGACCATGGTGTTAATATCAATTTTAGAGTTTTTGATGAAGCATGTATTAGTTAGCATTCCAGTAACATTTGTCACATTTTTTTACATATGCAATGACATCTGCATCCATTATGTGTTGGAAATATTGTAATTGATGTCAAAGGATTAGTATTATTGGTGATAAAGGCCCCATTGCATTTAATGTTGTTTATCTTGGCTAATGTGAGTTAATATTAATGAATATATTTTTGGTTGCATATGATACAAAAAAAGGGCCCATGGAGAAGTTGAAGAGCCACTGGGTAAAGACAAAAGAAAGATGGGATGCATTTTCCCATGAAGAGTCATTTTGGGGAATACCAAGAGTCACCAAGTGAAGACAAAAGAGTAAGGGCAAATTTCTCATGAAGGGAAAATTTAAGGAATACGAAAAGTCACCAAAGATAAGGACAAAAGTGGGAAGGATGTTTTTGGTCATGAAGGGTCACGACATGACATTTCAAAGGCTTGAATATGAAGGGTCATCCAAGATTGGTGCCATTTTCCATAAGGATTGAAAGGTCACAAAGGGGGAAGGCCAAAGGTCATTTGGGAAGCTATAAATAAAGGCTTGAGTAGCCATTTGTAATATGAGTGTGAGAGGTTAATTTGATATTGTATTATCTAGCTTAGAAGAGAAAAGGTGAGAGAGAGGAAAGAGAAGTTGTATTGAACTATCATTTGTTGATATAGCAACATTGAGAGATAGGTGTGTGGTTTACACAAAGTGGATGATGCTCATGTGGGTTGGTGCTCACGAATGATAGCTGGGTTGGTGCTCGGCAAAGGGGTTTGAAGCTCTTGTGGGTTGGTGCTCATGAATTTTAGCTAAGGTTAGTACTTGTCAAAGGGGTATGGTGCTCCTATGGGTTTGTTCAAACTAATATACTTGAGATTGTTCTCCGTGGTTTTTTCCACATTGAGTTTCCACATTATATTTGGTGTCTCTCTCTTTCTTGTGTGATGTTTATTATTTGAGTTTTATTGCATATCTTGAATGTTTGATTAAGGAAAAATTTTATAAGATATATATACTGATTTACCCCCCCTCTCAGTATATTCCATGCTTAACATTATGGGCCAATAATAACCAATACACAAGAGATTTTTAGATAGGACTACCTTGATAGAATGAGTGCCACATACTCTTTGATGAACTTCTCTTAATGCTAACGTAGACTATACCAAAGTCAAACAATGAATTAGAATTCCATCGAAACTATGACAGTAAAGGGTGGATCCAAGTAAAGTATAGCAAGTAGAATGGTGAATGAAGGCTTTGGTTTATTTTTGAGATAGGTTAGGTGGTAGGACTTGGTCATGAATGTAGTTATAGAGGCCTAAGTACCAGATAGAATTAGGACCAATAATATCACAAATCATGGCAATGGTTGAAGGTTCATGAGCTGGTGCTGATAAATTCTTGACAAAGAACTGATACTCTCTAGCTTTATCTATTTGTTGAATCAAAGAGATAATAGTATCCATGGCATCTATAGTTTTATTAATAGCCCTTAGTATGTGCTCAAATTGAATATTGGTAAGTTTTTTCTTAAGAGTTTCAACCATGGCTTTATATGGAACTAGCTTATCATCTTTGGTCTAAAAATGATCTATGACCTGATTGATGATTAACTGAGAATCACCATAAATTTGAAGATGAGATATATTCAAATACACTTCTTGTCAAAGTCCTACAACAAGTGCTTCATTCTCAACCATTTTATTTTTACAAGTAAAGATTATTATAAATGATTTAGGGATTAGATCCCCCTGTGGTATAATAAACAATAGGCCTACCCCCAATCCATGTGCAATAAATGAACCATCAAAATATAGCTTCTAGGGCTGATCCTCAAGAGGTGTGTCAATGATGGTCATTATGGATTCATTAGGAAAGTAAAATGTGAGTGGATATGTGTTTGTGAGAGGTGCTTCAATAATTTGATCTACAAGAACTTGTCCCTTGATTGCCTTTTGAGTGACATACTCTATGTCAAACTCACTAAGAAGCATGATCTATTTACCATTCTACCTTGAAAATTTATTTTAGATAGTAGATACGTGAGTAGATCTACTTTTGAAATGACCATGGTCTTATTATTCAACATGTAATGACACAATTTCTAAGCTATGAAGACCATGGCTAGACAAGCTTTTTCAATAGGGGCATAGTTATGTTTATATGTAACCAAGGTACAGCTTAGGTAGTATATGACATGCTCTTTTCCATTATCATCATGTTGAGCCAAGAGTGCCCTCAGATCATGGTTGATAGTTGATAGGTATAACAAGAATGAATTTCTTGGCATAGGGAGGTAATAAAATAGATGGATTAACAAGATAATCTTTGAGTTGTTGAAAAGCTATTTGGCAGTGATCATCCCAATGAAATACAACTCCTTTATTTAGAAGGTGTGTAAATGGATGACACTTGTTTGCTAACTAAGAGATGAAGCATCAGATTGACTGGATCTTACATTGTAAACTATGAAGTTACTATAAATTGGTTAGTGGTAGTATCTCAGTTATATCATAAACTTTAGCTAGATCGACTTCAATACCTCTATAAGACACAATGAAGCCAAGTAATTTTCTTGAAGTTACACTAAACACACATTTATTTGATTGAGTTTGACTTTGTATTCTTATAATATTTTAAATATCTTACATAATACTGCTAGATGGTCAGCCCTAGTTTTTGATTTTCCTAATATGTCATTGACATAGTCTTCAAATATATTGTTGTTCCCAAAATCCGTCACTTGTTTTTGTTGACAACGTATCAACTATTTTGGTCCTGCAAGCCAAAATGATCTCTTCCTTTTTCAAAAAAATTTCTAAGCAGTTAACTTTTTCAAATATTTAAGCCTTTTTAGCTAAGGAGCTCGCAGGTTCAACAGGCGGGCTTTCTCAAAGGGAAGTTCAAAACACTTGAGGCTTTTCCTTAGTGTTTTCAGGCTGGTTCAATGACAAGGTTCAATCAAAAGACTTAATGATGGGATTCAAACAAATAGAATGAACCATTGAACTATTGAACCCCGCTTCTACAAGGTTCAAAGGTTTAATGAGTTTAAAGGTTCAAAAAGAGTTAAGTGCTTCAAGAGTTCAAAGAAGTTCAATCACTTCAAAGGTTCAATGACTTCAGTAGACTTAAAGAAAAGAAGGCTTCAAAGAGTGAAGATTGAACTATTAAACCATTTAACCTTGAACCAAAAGAGTTCAAAGGTTTAAAGGTTCAACAAGTTCAATAAATTTGAAGGACTTAGAAAATGAAATGATTCAAAGAAAGAGAATGAATCGTTGAACTTTGAACCGAAATGGTTCAAAGGTTCAAAGAGTTCAAATTCCAAACAAAAGCTTTGAGTGAATGAAGGAAGTAGAAGATTCCAAAAATAAGTCCAACCAAATGGTTCAAAAGAAGGGTTCAATTGAAGAAGAAAAAGAGAGCAAACACGTCCCTTCACAAAACATTGAACCAACAAGCTAATTGAACTGCTCGAAATGTTGAACCATTAAAATGATGCACTCTAAAGGTTTAAAGGTTCAAGGTTCAAACTGGTTCAAGTGACCAAGTGACTAATGATGTCACCATAGACATCAAATTTAGGGTAATGAAATATCTGTTACTTCTCAAATATGGCGTGGACATGAGAATAAACTTAGTGATCGACCAAAGAAGGAGCTGAAAGAGCTAGCTGAAAGTGAGAAGATAGACTGAGAGCTCAGATTGCAAAAAAGGACAAAATGTGGCAAGGAAGAGAGAAAATGCTACAATATATTTAGAACTATCTGTAGGATAGTTATTTATAATAGGTGAAACAGTCCACCATGTGGACATCAGAGAGCACAAACTTTCAAAGGCATAGCCTATTTTTTTGCATTAAATAAAGGCAAAGTGGATAGCTGTGTAAGTGCCATAAATAAGATCAGACAACCCATGCTTAGAAGGAGACATTTGAGATGATTCAAAATGCAAAAGTCAAGGCTTATGACCTATTTTAGCATGGCCCTTTCATAGATATTCAAGGCATTCAATTCAGCATGAGTCATTTTCATGAAAACAAGTGCCCAAGTCTTTCTTGGAATGCTATATATTGTAATCTCCCATTTTATGCAAAGGGAGATCTCTCTATTATCAAAATCGAAACTATGCCCAAATTGAAAGGCATTTTTTATACTTTGATCTCAGACTGTTAATCATATTTTGTTATTTGAATGAGAAAGCAAGTGACCTTTCATACTTTGTGCTGAAATAGCTTGTGTTGTTTAGGAGATTGTTCTTATGTCTATTTCTTGAATACCATCTTTCCATTTAATTAAATAAGTATAACTAGTGGAAGTAATCTAAAAGGTGTCTTGAAGCCAACTGTGGAAGACTTTGTGTTGCCATAATTGTCTTTAGTGTGTGTTTTCTATTTTAGTGTAAAGGGTCTTGGAAGACTTTGTGCTCCCATTATCCTTCGTAATTCTTTTACTCCTTGGTAGTTGAAGTGGAGACTTTGTGCTACATTTCACTCTATTGTGTTATTGCGTCCTATTACAGTTAATACCAAAAAGTCATCCTCTAGTTTTTTGAACCTCATTTCTGAAAGAAGAGAAATGCTTTTAGCAATTACCTAAGATTTCTCTTTTGATTTGTGAACATCATCTCTGAAAAAAGAGAGATGGATGGTATGATTTCACCCTTGTGTGTATTTTTAGCTTATATATATATTATATATATATATATATACGTCTTGTTACAGTTAATACCATAAAGTCATCCTCTAGTTTTTTGAACCTTATTTCTGAAAGAAGAGAAATGCTTTCAGCAATTACCTAGGATTTCTCTTTTGATTTGTGAACATCATCTCTGAAAAAAGAGAGATGGATGGTATGATTTCACCCCTGTGTGTATTTTTAGCTTATATATATATATATATATACATATACATATATATCTATCTATGTATATATATATGTATGTATATATATATATATGTATATATATGTGTGTGTATATATATATGCATATACATATATGTATATATATATATATGCATATACATATATGTATATATACATATATATATATATGTATATATGTATATACACACACACACACATATATATATATGTATACATATATACATATATATATACATATATATATATATATATATATATATATATATACATATATATATATATATATATATATACATACTATAGATTATAGGGAACTTCCCCTTGATGAGAGGAGAGATTTATCTCATTTTGATGTGGTAAATATGCATGCTTTGTCATATAAATCTCCTTGTGCTTTGGTTGATATACCAATTTTGCCGTTAGTGTAGCTAGTGACAAAATATTCACCCAACAAGTTTTTGGTGACTCTGTTAGGGAAGAACAAGTAGTTCTAGTTCTTTTATATTTCCATTTTATACTCTGGCAGATCTAGCACACATATGAAGCTAGAGAGCTAAAGGTATTGTTGACCTTGTATTCAAGTTGGTATAGAAAATTAATTTTGATCTATTTCCTTCACCATCTCGCCTCCAATGAACCAAGATTTTTCCTCCTACCAACATCAAGTCACCAATACAAGGCAAAGCTTCTTTTTCCTCTACTAACAGAGTTTTATCCATACATACCCCTCAGAGATTTGTTATCCCTCTCTTCAATAGTCACATAATGGTAGCTCAAAGCCCCGGGGGTAACACTTTTGGTCCTCTGAATCTAACTCCACCCTTACACGAGCTACCCCATAGCTCAAGGAAAAAATTCTCCAAGTTTTATGGTGATGGGAAGGTTCATCTTGATGAACATATTGCAGCCTTTATCATATCCTATGGTGTGATAGGCATGGAGTATGAAGACATTGTAGTTAGGCTATTTGTAGAAACATTGCAAGGCACTGCTACAGACTATTTTTATCATCTATAGGCCTAGACAGTGACTAATTGGAACACCCTCAAAGCCAAATTTGAAGCAAAGTTCAAGCCTGCAGAAGATGCACATGCCATGTTGGCTCAGCTCACACAGATGAAGAAGGAACCTCATGAACCTATGAGAAACTTCATAGCCAAATTTGACAAGCTAAGAAATAGGATCCCCATAATTGCTCAGCTAACACCTGAGAATCTCAAATGCTTCTTCATCAATTCACAACTTCCTAAAGTGAGTTTTTTGTTGAGGTAGGCTGGCCACATAGACCTCATTGTAGCTCAAGATTTGGCCACTGAGGTTGAAGATGACCTTATCTTGGTAGGAAAGATAAGAAGAGATCCTAACATGAGTAAATCTTCTTCATCTCTTGAGAATTTTTCTACAAGAACCACTGATCCTATGGTGTAGACGCTGGAAAATGAGTTGCTAGTTGTTAGAAAGCAAATGACACAAGGGATGTCTACTCCTCCTTCATACCAAGATATACCAAGGAAGACTTTTCCCAATTAGTCATACCAAAGCAATGTTGCTAGGAATCAAGGGCAGCTAAATCATCTTCCTCCCCCATAAGGGAAGCTTGCCATTGAAGAAGCTCTAGCCAGCTCAGTAGTTGGATATCTTAAAACTGAATATAATTTTTCTTTTCAACCTAAGCTGAACCAAGAAGATGGCACTGATCTCTTTTTAGAAGACTAAGAAGAATCAACTAGTGACTCCAACATTGGTTTTTTGAATTACCAAGATGAACCTAGAAGTAAAGGTGAAGCATTTGATGGATCATATGCAGTGCTTACCAGGTCCCAAAACTAATCAGCTCAACAAGTGGATAAAAGAAAAATAGGGGAAGAATCTCAACCAACAATTTTGATTGTTAAATAGGGGACTACTCTGCCTTTTCAATCAAAGGACCCGGTGAGTAGTAAAAAAGTAAGTACTCCAAACATTTTTGCACCTTCTGCTTCAAATTTGTAGACCAGTCCTGCACCCTATAAAAACTAAAAGGATGAAATTCCTTCCTTTATTATCAATCCTTTCCAGTCATTTGACATAATTGACCATGTTAAGAAGACCAAAATTCAAATGTCTAAGTTTGAATTATTGCAATCCAACCTTGAGTAGTTGAATAGGTTAGTCCAATATGTGAAGAATAAAGCCATCCCTACAGGACAAGATGTTAGAAAGGTAACTCACGATCCCCTAAAGAATATCTCCCCAGAGGATGTTTGGGAATGGGTAATTACTTCTTATCCACAGAGGATGTTCCTATGTCATCTGATAAAATTCCTGTAGGTGACAATTTAAAATTGATTTAGACATGACAACAGAAGAATTGGTAGAACACAGTGTAGGTGAAAAATAATCCTCCCTTCCAAACGATGGAAAATTTGAGGAAAAATTAGTTTTTGATGGCAGATGGTTTATAGAATTTGATGGTAGCTATTCTTCTACCAGATTTAAAGCTAGGATTGTGTTGATATATCCTCAAGGAGATATTTTTCCTTATTCATATAAGTTGCAGTTCAGCAACACCAACAACACTACCAAGTATGAATCTCTATTACTTGAGTTGAAGGCAGCTCAAGACAAAGGTGTTAAACTTCTTCATACCAAAAGAGACATTGAATTGGTGGTTTTTTAGATGAGAAACTTGTATCAAACCAAGAATGAGAGATTGTGACATTATCAAAATCTGGTATGGAATTGCATTAAAAGCTTTGATGCTTTCAGTATTTCTATCGTACCCAGAGAGTTCAATGATCGAGCAGATTCATAAGCTATTTTTGTGACCCCAATGGTTCCTCACCCTAACTTCAAAGGAAGTAGGTACACTATCAAACTAGTCTTTCAACCAAGTGTGCTTGATAATGCCAACCATTGGTAGGTATTCAATGGTGATAATCAAATCATTGCCTTTTTGAAATAAATAGATAGCTTTGAGAAGCTTCATTTTGAAGGCAGTGAGCCTCTACCATAGGAATTAGCTCTTGAAACAAGCTCAGATGTAGGTGAAGAATTATTGTAGCTTAAAGGGAATAAAATACCAAAAGGATTGGTTTCCCTTGAGAAATTGTTTGATAAGCATGATAGGTTCATGAAGTAGCAACAAATATATTCAAGCTCCTCCCTGTTTCTACGCTAAATCGCTTTCTACATTCAAAAGATAGAGAGATGAGAAACTTAAAGAAAATAGATGAAGGTTTGTACGTACCTGGATTGTAGACGTGCACACCAGAATTTAGACATTGTGAGAACTCCTCTTTGGTTGTGGAGGAATGACACCTGAAAGAGAAAGACACTAAACACGAAAATGTTAGATGACAAAAATGTAGACTGCCAAGCAAGAGCTTGGTCCTAGAAGCACAAAGGCTTCTTGGAGGATGTCAGTCCACTATTAAAAACAAAATGCTAATCAGAAATAGAAAGTAATGAATGATGGAAAATAGAAAGAAAGAACTTAAGGCAAATGCATACCTATTTAGAAGCTGTCTGTCTTTACACAGTCACCGACGTCGGTGGTATTGCCGGCATTGGTCAGAAAGGTCACTGACGTAGGTTAGATTGCTGATGTCGGTAGGGGTACTGGCCGAGGTCGGTCGGGGCAGTAGTCAGGGATGGGTCAGACCAGGTTTCAGGACTGTGGGCAGGTGCTATAGACGCGCAGAATGGACTGTGGTCTTGTTTGAGGGTCAGGGAGGTCTGTTTAGAGGTCTGAGGGATTGCTTGGAGGTCTGAGGGACTTGTCTTGGGTCTGAGGGACTGAGAATGTTGTCTGGGATTGAAAATGTTGTCTGGGACTGGACTGAAAGGGTGACAGGGTAAAAGGAAGATGAATGGGAGATAGGGTCTGAGAAGGCTTTTCAACCTCTTAGGGGAAGGACAGGGCAAGTGGTAGACAGTGGATAAGATAGGTAAATGAAATCAAATGAAACAATGAAATGAAACAATGAAACTGCTTACCTCTTGCTTGTTGATTGAAGAATGAAGGAGCCTGTTGTTGGAGCTGTGGAAGACCTGTTGCAAGAAGAAATGACTGGTGTAGAGTGCCTGTACCTACTGTTATTGATGTACGAGGTGGAGAAAGAGGAGAATACCAATGCCAAAGAGCATCCAAAGAGTTCTATTCGTAGGGGTGGCAGAATGGTTGTAGAAAACCGTTTTGAAGGGTGTCGACGCTGGCAGAACTGCCGACGTCAGCCGAATAATGACCGACGTCGACAAGGGCAGAATGGGCATAGAGGCTAAAATTAGCCTCTGTCTGTTCTTGCACACTGTCGGGTCAAGGGGTCATGGGAAAACGGTCGAGAAAGACATAAATAGATGCAGGAAGAAGGATAAAAGGGAGATTTGGGCAATAAAAGCTAGGAGAGAGGTGGGGGGATCCAAGGTGGCAAGGGTGAGGTGGAAAGGGGCCAAATATTTAATTATTTTAATTTGGTAAATGGAGGGGGCTAGGACAAGGGTTAGGATATGGGTCAACGGGGGACAAGGGGGGAGGACGAAAGATGACCAAGGTGCAGACACATTTTTGGTGTCTATATTTGCCCCTTTTTGTCTTGTTGGTTGTTCTTGACGAACTGCAAGACAAAAATAGGAGTTGGTTGCCCCAGGAATGGGATGAGATGTTCCCCCCTTAAAGAGAGAGTCGAGGGAAGGGAACCTGAGATCGAGTGTCAATTTGACAAAGAGATGGATAGAGAGAGGGTGAGTGTGAATGCTGAAATAGTCGTGATTGCGCGTATACCACTTCACATGATGGTTAGGTCAAATTGTCGCAGATCAAGGGTCGAGGAGTGCTAAAATTAAAATAACCAGGCCCCAACATTTAGTCGTCTGTTGATCAGGTTATTCAATCTAAGCTGAAGCTCCAATGGTCATCATGTTCCAGGTATCCCAAGCTCAGGAAGTGCTCCTGGAAACATGAAAATGCCACAAGTAGTAGGGATCAACCGGCTTGCGATCCTATACTTGTGGGGGTCAAAAATATGGGCTGCACACAATTTTGCTAACCATTCGTGAGGTAGCAGACATGCAAAAACAACCAAGGCAACCTTTGTCTTGGAAGCGGTCACAGTCAGAGGAGATGGGCATGATCGCCAAGGTCGGGTGGTCGATGCAGGCGGAGGCAAAAGTGGTCTCCAGGGTGCCCCAGGGGGCGAAGATAACTTGGTCTAGAGAACTGACTGATCAGGGGCATGATTGTGGGGCAAGGTGATGAAAAAAAGAAGGATTGAGGGCCGCTGACGTCGGTGATAAAACCGACGTCGGTGCCCCAAATGGACCGACATCGATAGAATTAGGCCTACGTCGGCGGCCTGCCAAATCCGACAAAACTAGATTGGCGGCCCACCAAAAGTCATTTGTTATTTGTTGACTGAGAGAAAAGAGCTCTAGAGCCAAGTGATTAAAAGTGACCCAGAGTTGACTGGAGAAGTGGTGAGGTGGCAGATAGGCATTGGTGGAGAGAGGGAGCGAGTTGGAGAGTGATTGGAGGCTGCAGAGGCGTTTGTGGGCCAGGTGAAGTGTGAGGGCAGAGAGACACAACGGAGATGGCAGAGGGGAGTAGAGGACCCGTGGGAGGTCCACCACCAGTGGCACCCATCGTGCCACCACGCTGACGATGCTGGAATGAGGTAGGAGGGTCCTAAACCCTATTTGGACTATTTTTGTTTTGGATTTAGTTTTTGAAATTTTAGTTGTTTTTAGGTAGAAATCGAGGGGGAGGGGTGGCTAGGAGGGTGGGAAGGTTAGGTAGGTCATCCTAGGGTGATTTAGGAAGGTTTTGGGATGGTAAAGGGGGGTTAAAGGGGAAGCCCTAATTTTTAGGGCTTGCCCCATTTGGCCCTAGGGCCAAACCAGTCATCGATGTCGGTGAGTTCGCTAGCATCGGTTGATCAACAATCGGCATCAGTCACAAACCTGCCGACGACGATCACTAAGTGACCGATGTCGGTTAGGTGATTGCCATCACCGGCATGAGAATCGATGTCGGTGGTTGCTTGGTCAAGGGTGGTTGAAAACTGTCAAGTTGAAGGGTCAAAGCTATGCCAAGGACTTCCCAGGTGTCGAGATAGACATAGATGGTTAAATAGGTTGGTAAAAATAGAAATAGGAGGAAAATTGTTAACATGAGATTGATTGATGCAGGTGAGGCAGACTCTAATGCTGTGGGATCGACTGCCAAAGTTACTGATGCAGATGCATCAGGACATTATCGGGGAGGAGTGGGCACAGATGAGCATAGTGGGACTAGGCGGGCTACGATGATACTGTCGGGTGGTGAGGGACGTGAGCCTGATGGTGGCTCTGATCGAGCGGTGGGATCATTCTACCAACACCTTCCACTTGCTGACAGGGGAGATGATGGTGACAGTCGAGGATGTGTACCAAATTTGTGGCTGCCGGTACACAGAGCAGACATTTATGCATGCTTGAGAGAGATGCATGACATACACATGGTCACACTATTTGGGGAGCACGTTGCTAAGACGAGCTACCATTCAGTGAGTTTTGCTTACGAGCCTCTGTACATGGCGGATGAGGGCACACATCGGCTGGCTATCCTGATGATGATTGGGATCATAGTCTATGCATTATCAGATGCGGAGGGAGGTAGGTTTCTGGTTGCCATGACTAGAGTTTTGACAGACATGATTGAGTGGTAGACAGTGTTCACCTGGGCATCGGTCTTTTTGGCCCAGGTCTACAGGGAGCTGTGGGGCATTAACTGATGGTGGTGGTACAGCTTGTGCGTGGGCCACCTTCTGCATTGTTGGGCATATGAGCACATCATGGTGACACGACCTCTCAGCCTCCTAGTGGCTATCCAGGCTAGCTTTAGGGTCAGGTTCAGACAATGGCGTGAGGTGATGGCGCAGATGCAGGTGGACGGAGTGGTTAGAGATATTGACCACTATAGAGGGGTACTGGAGGCCCTGATCTCAGTAGATATCATCTGGAGATCGTACTTGGGGTATCCAGCATTTAGAGACCAGGGAGAGCAACTTGTTGGAGTGCAGAGCCTGAGATGGGTCAGGGGTAGGCGAGCCGGCGAGCTCGAGAGGGTGCCTGTGGAGAGAGTGCAGAGCAAGTATGGGCTACTACAAGATGTACCACCCACATTCCCGCAGTACAGGTGGGATGATATTGAGGCACCGCTCCCATTGCCAGAGGAGATAGATGAGCCATATTTTGAGGAGTTGCTAGCAAGACCTGGGATGGCTGACCCAGGTTGTACAGAGGCCTACACAGCATGGTGGGCAGGGCAGTACACAAGAGTTCAGGCAGGGCCATAGCCAGATTTATAGGCTATCACCAGGGAGCGAGATGTAGTTCGTGAGGAGAGAGACACAGCGCAGCAAGAGAGGGATGTGGCACAGGCCCAGGTGACCATTTTATAGGGACATGTCATAGTTTCATAGGGGCAGTTGGCGGGGGTGACAGGACAGGTGGCTGCTTTGACAGGACAGGTCACTATGTTGTAGGGTCAGCTGGCTGCAGCCCAGTCACAAATAAGACAGGTAGGGTAAGGTTTTGGAGGGTAGAGCCCATTACAGTAGCCATCTCAATAGCCAATTTAGCAGCCCACAGAGTCAGTGTCAGTGCAGCCAGGATTTTTACAGCTGTAGGGTTCAATGCAGGGCACGGCAGCAGGTCTGATGGGTCCACCACAGACTGTATCTCTAGTTAGATACAGTGATGCACTAGACGAGATCACATATTATGAGAGGGCCATCAGGGGGTTCCCTCAGATACAACAATACTTTGAGATGAGGGTAGAGTAGATTCGACAGAGGTCTATGTCTCGAGCGACGGCTTCTAGGTCTTGCAGACAACACAGATCAGAGGGGGGAGAGGATACAGCATCTTCTCGGCCACCGCCACCACCACCACAACCACAGCCTTGAGGGCAGAGTTTTGACATGATGTATATACCATCCTACGTGTCGATGATGCGAGATGTATTTGACTTTTGAGAGAGAGAGAGAGATGCATAGATTGTGCGATTATATAAAACTTCGAGATATATATATATATATATATATATATATATATATATATATATATATATATATATGATCAGATTATTTTGGATTATTGGATGTTGTTATGGATGTGTTTAATATTTATGGCACTTTGATTTGATGCATGTTTTAATATGCTGTGTATGATGATGATGTTATGATGCTATGTTTGTGATTATGATGACTAATATAATGATGAATGTGATGGCTAATGAAATGATGATATGATGATGATTAATGATATTGATGTTGATGTTTTGATTTTGTTAATGATTATGAAAATATGTGATTGTTTGTGATGTGACTGGCAGGTGACGAAAGAATGAGACGGGAGAAAGGATGAAGAGGATGGCCGAGCTAACCCCAGAAGACCGCATGTCAACTAAGTGCTGCCTACATAGCCCTTGTCCTAAGGGCCTCAGGCTAATGTAGTTCTCCCAAAGAGGGAGGAAGAGGGTCAAAGTGATTGATTGGTTGTGGTCGAGGTCAAGTCATGGTTAAAAGAGGATAAGGTTTGTCCAGTATGTAGATGAACAAACGGGGGTGGTCGAGCTAACCCCAGAAGACAGTCATGTCATCTGAGTGCTACCTACATAGCCCTGGTTGTTAGGCGGGCCTCAGACTGATGTAGTTCAGACAAGGAGATAAAGTGGTCGATGATTGGTCTAGTCATGAGAATGGTCTAGCACGTCCATATGTCTGAGGGAACATGCTTGAAATGATGAGAAAAATTCAAGGTTTTTCACCCCTAGCGATTGCCCATATTAGGTGATGGACATATGCCAAAAATGAAATGAGCCTATTTATGCTTTAGTAAGTAATGGTTTATGCTGAACATAAATTGAGTGGTCTATAGTTTCCATGTGTATTGGTGTCCATAGAAACTAGTGTGAATAGGTTAAGGTGAGTGGTCGAAAAAGAGGGTTGAGTTGATTTGATAAATGACAAATGACTGAATGTGACCAAAGTGTAAAAGAAGTGAAAGGCATAATCACCCTTTCATTGACAAGAACCAGAATGATAGCATAGATAGGGGTTGTTAGAACTAAGAGCCCCATTCACGCATTACGTCGTTGACCAAAGGTTGTGTTAGAGCGGTAATCGAATCACTTTGACATTAAAGTGAGCTCGAAGTCCCTTGAGAAAGTGTTAGGATAGGAGAATAGGGTAACCCATTTAAGAGTAGAGATAACCTTGCCCCATTTTTATAGGAGACCCTGAGACAACTATAAGCCAAGTCCATGACCCATTTTTTTTTATTAGCAGACTGATCAATGCGGGAAGTCTGCGAAGAGATGTCATTTTGCTTGGTGGTCAGTTGTGAAGTTGATCGATGCGGGAAGCTTCTAAGAAAGGTGATATTTGTAGCAAGAGTTAATCATAGCCATCCTTCGAGGGAGTGGTCTATATTTTTGCTTTATATATAAGGGCTTTTGAATAGCTGTCCTTCGAGGGAGCAGTCTATTAGCTACAGCGATGATAGTACAGCTGTCCTTCGAGGGAACAGTCTGCCTTTTGATTTTGATTTTGTGACCTTGGATATTTTGACATCTTGACTTTTTTTTTTGAGAGAGAGAGAGAAATGTGAGTCATGGACAAGACTACAGAAGGTCAAGGGCTCCCTTTTATTAGGACAAAGCATCAATACCTTATAAAAGGGTTATAGAGGATTTGTTAAGGGAAATAGGGTGAAAAGGGTTGAGGATTAAGAGGACACAGATTTCTCAAGGGACGAGCTCAAGTTAAATGTCAAGTGGATGAGTACTCGACTAACAGTAGAATGGTCGCAGATGTAACGCATTAAGAGGCTCAGGTTCTGGCCGTCCGTCGAGAGAAGACAGACGATAAGTCTCTGACCCATACTTGTGCGTGATGATGAAAGGTCCGAGCCAATTAGGGGAAAACTTGCCTCGTTTTCTTTACTCCATATTGGTCACATGATGATTCTCTTTGAGGATGAGGTCTCTGATGTTGAAATCTCGTTCTCACAGATTTTTGTCATAGGCTCGCTTAATGCGGTTTTGATAGGCATGGAGGTGATTGAGGGCAGCAAGACGATGCTCATCAAGTAGCTCAAGTTAAGCTAAGTGATCTTGATGAAAGTCATCATTGGAGAGAATGTCATGTAGGGAGATGTGGAGAGATGGGATCTGTACTTCGAGAGGTAGGACAGCCTCTGTTTCATACATGAGAGAGAAAGGAGTAGCACCCATAGAGGTTTGGATGCTAGTGTGGTAGGCTGACAAAGCGAAGGGAATGTGAATGTGCCAATATCTTCCTGTGTCATTGACCACCTTCATGAGAATTTTAGTCAGAATTTTGTTGGAAGCCTCAGCCTGCCCATTTGCTTGTGGGTAGTAAGGTGAAGAGAAGCTGAGTTTAATGCCAAATGAGTCGCATAATTTTTGGACAGTCTTGTTTTTGAAGGACTTGCCATTGTCGGTGATGATTTTGTGAGGAACACCAAAATGACAGATGATGTGGCTACTATTGAAGTCGACAATTTTGTTAGATTTTATGGAGATGAGAGGAATGGCTTCCACCCACTTGGTGAAATACTCAATGGCAGTGATGATGGATTGATGATGAAGAGACGAGTGAGGGTTAATCTCACCAATGAGATCTAAGCCCCACTGAGAAAAAGGCCAGAAATACTAAGTAACTTGTAAGGTGTGGCTGGGGAGATGAAGCAGGTTAGAGTGCTACTGACACTTGATGCAATGCTGGACATAGTCACTACAGTCTTGATGAAGGGTGGGCCAATAATAGTCCAGGCGAAGGATGCGCTTGGCAATCGAGTTCCCACTGAAGTGTCCACCACAAATCCCATCATGGACTTGCTTAATGGATTGAGAGGCTTCAGTGGAGGTGAGACAGCGGAGAAGGAGGCCATCGAAGCCTCACTTATAGAGAAGACCCCCTAGCATGGTATAGCAAGCCGTGCGTTTGATGAAAGCTCACCGCACATTGCTAGAGAGATCGGGAAGAGTGACAAAAAGAGATAAATAGTCCACAAGTTGCTTATACAAATGATCTCGTGGACTAGAATTTATGGTGGTGACATAATTGATGTTAGGAGAAATGTATGAAGGCAATGGCACACGATGCACCGTGACAAAAAGTCTGGATGAAGATGATGAAGATAGAATATGTGAGGCAAGAGAAGCCATGGTGTCAGCAAACTTATTCGTGGATAGAGGAACAGTCTGCAAGAGGTAATGGTCAAAAGATGCCAGAAGAACGTCAGCACAGTTTTTGTACCTTTGCAAAATTTCATTTTTGCAGAGGTATGAACCGTTGACTTGATTGACGATGAGCTAGGAATCACCGAAGATATTGATAGACTTGATGCTAAGAGAAAGGGCAGTCTGAAGTCCCAAAATTAAGGCCTCGTATTCGGCCATATTATTGGTACAATCAAAGTTGAGCTTGAAAGACAGAGGCATGGGCTCACCTTCGAGTGGGATGAGAATGACACCTGCACCCCACCGAGTTGACATTTAGAGCCGTCAAAGAACATGGTCATTTGGTAGATGATGTCATCGGTGGAAAGTGCAACGATAGACTTGTTAGGGAACTCACACTGTGAAGGTTGATTGTCAGGAAGAGGGGCATCTGCCAGTTGGTCAATGATGGTTTGCCCCTTGATAGATTTATGCTATATGAATTAGAGGTTGAACTCAGCAAGCAGCATGAGCCACCGAGCCATACGTTGATTCTGATATGGCTTGGAGTGCATATACTTGAGAGGGTCGGTGTGAGTGATGACGAAGGTTTTGTGGTTAAGAAGATAATGGCAGAGCTTGGTAGCGATAAAGACTAATGCCAAACAGAGTTTCTCGATATGGGTGTACCGAGTTTCATAGTCAACCAGTGTTTGGCTGATATAGTAGACCACTTGCTCATGGTGGTGCTTGTCTCGGTGCACGATCATGGCACCTAATGAATGGTTGGTGGCAGAGATATAAAGGTAGAAGGGGTGGTCGTCTTTAGGTGGAATGAGGACTGGTGGAGAGACTAGATAGCATTTAAGGGCTTCAAAAGCCTCTTGACAATCCTTATCCCATTTAAAGGTGACGTCCTTCTTAAGGAGGTGATGAAAAGGTTGGCAACGGTCAGAAAGCTGTGAGATGAAACGTTGAATGGACTGGAGCTTCCCTTGTAGACTGCAAAGCTACTTGAGATTGGTCGGGGGCAGCATCTCAAGGATAGCACAGATCTTGGCAGGATTTATCTCGATGCCACAGAAAGAAATGATGAAGCCTAAGAGCTTGTCGGAGAGGACCCCAAAGACACATTTCTTGGGGTTAAGGCAGACATTGTATTGAAAAAGGCGAGAGAAGATGATCTTTAGAATGGTTAGATGGTCACGGTGAAACTTGGACTTGTCGAGTAGGTCATCCACATAGTCCTCCATGATTTTGTGGAGGAGATCATGGAAAATGTAGGTCATGGCGCACTGATATGTGGCGCCAGTGTTCTTCAAGCCGAAAGGCATGACCCGATAGCAAAAATTCCCCCATGGGGTGATAAAGGTGGTCTTGTGCTGATCTTTCGGTGCAATCAGGATCTGATTGTATCCTAAAAATTTGTCCATGAGAGATAACATTTCATGGCTGGCCGTGAGATCAACAAGTTGGTCAATGTTAGGAAGAGGAAAGTCATCTTTGGGACAGGCTAGGTTGAGGTCACGATAGTCCGTGTAGATCTGGATCCCCCCAGTCACTTTGGTGACTGGGACGATGTTAGAGACCCACTACAGATAATCGATGGGCTGGATGAAAGAGACAAAAAGAAGGCGCTGAAGCTCCTCTTTGACAAGGAGCGCAACGCGAGGATGCATCTTTCAAAGCTTTTGTCAGACAGGCTTAGCCTCTAGTTTGGTGACAATGTTATGGGTAGCAATGGTGGGGTCAATGCCAGGCATGTCACTGTAAGTCCAGGCAAAGGCCTTGCTATGGTCAGAGAGGAACTGGGTATAGTCAAGCTGCTCCTGAGCGTCTAAAGATTGGCCAATCTTCAAGATGTGAGGAACATCAAAATAAGGGAGGTTGATGTCAATGGTTGATTCATTTAACATAACTTGGGTCTCAGAAGGGAGGGAGCGTTGGATGAAAGAGTCATCGGTGCCCATGTAGGAAAGGATGGCGTCATCGTCAACGCAGTGGACAGTGTGAATGGTCACCGAATCATCCTCTATCATGCTGAGATAAATGAGAGGGAAGGACCTGGACACCCCATTTAGCTGATTGGTCAGGTGTTCCAGGCGGATGGTGTTTATGGAAAAAAAAATTAGGAGGGATGGAAATCACTGACTCCGTAGGTGAAGGAGGAAGAATGGGTGAGCCTGGAGGAGATTGGTCAATGGGTGGCTCGGGACAAAGGTCTGAAGGGCCCTGAGTGGGGTCGTGATATCCCAAGCCATACCATTTCTTGGCATCATCATTATTGAGAGGCTCAATAGGTTGATGGGAGCCTTGCTCATAGCGTCCGAAACCAAAACCCTTCCATGCACACCTATAAAGATAAGTGTGTGCAAAGGTGGGGTTGCCAAAAAATGAGAAGTCTGATGTGAATGGTTGGGGTGAAGAGAGAGGGTTGCCATCAATAGGAGCTTGATTGAGCCCCCCATAGACAAGATTGGTTTGGAGGTGAGGAGGACCATAAGGCATGACTATCCCGATCTAATGGTCGTAACTGGGGCTGTGGTGAAGG
The DNA here is from genome assembly GCA_037957365.1 of Torreya grandis. NCBI lineage: Eukaryota > Viridiplantae > Streptophyta > Pinopsida > Cupressales > Taxaceae > Torreya > Torreya grandis. The sequence continues at coordinate 864,616 of JARHVA010004553.1, forward strand.
CATCCATACTCTTATGGAGTTTGGAACATGTCTAAGGCCAACAAGCAATATTCCCCTAGTGAAAGTCGTTGGAAGATGTCTTCCATGGGGTCCTTGGTCGTTGCTTGCAGAGGAGGGGTAAGGGTGACCGCTAGTTGTGAACTAGTCGAAGCTTTCGCAGATGGAGGTGGTGCCGAGGTTGATGGCTTAATGGGAATGAGGGCGTCATTTGGACGGTAGGTTGTGTTACAAGTTTTGAAGGGTGATGGGTTAGCGGGAATGGTGTGGACTTGCCCATCGTGCTCAAATTTCACACAATGGTGCAGGGTGGAGGGGACACAAGCCATGGCACGGATCCAGGGTCAGCCCAACAACATGTATTTAAACTCTCCTTTGATGATATAAAAGAGCTCCGAGACTATGCGTGGACTAATGTGAATGTGAAGAACGACTATGCCAATGGTCATGGCAGTGGTGTCATTGAAGGAGCGTAAGATTGTGTCAGTTTTGGAGACGCAATTCTTGGGAAGAGCTAACTAATCAAAGGCATGGGTGGAGATAATGTTGATGATGGCACCTCCATCGATCATAACACATTTAATCCGTGTCCGATCAACATAGGTAGTGATGAAGAGGGCAGTGTCTTGATCTTCTGTGTTAGATGTGGAAATCTCAGAATCGCTGAATGTGATGGAGGCAACAGGAGATAAAGAATGGACGAGGGCAGCGAGTGGTTGGGGGTCCTCAGGTTGGACCTCCACTGCCTGCAAGGCTCTGATGAGGGCTTGACGATGCTGAGGCAAGGTTTGGATGAGGTCATAGAGGGACATCTTCACGGGCGTCTGGTGAAGCTGTTTCAACATGGAGTCATGGATCGGCCTGGAAGAGGAAGAAGAAGAAGGCTGAGATGCACCAAGGATAGAAATTTTAGGCTTGAGTGCTAGAGGTGGCTTGACGAAAGGGTAGGTCTAAGGAATGGCAAATTTTTCTTTCGCCTTGTCCTTTTGTGACCTAGTGGTTATGTGGATAGCATTGATTTCAAAGATAGGAGGTGAAGAAGGGGTTATGGCCTGCTGATGAGATGTTGATGTGGTTGAAGAGGTTGGATGGGAAGGTGTCGAGGGTCGATCAAGAGTGTCCTCAAGGAGAAGAGTGTCCTTCTCCATATAGCGGTGAATGACGGCCTTGAGGGCACAACAAGTCTCGGTATCGTGTCCTAGCATACGATGGTATAAGCAAATCTTCATGTCATCGAACCAGGAGGGCTTGGACCTGAGAGGTTGGAAAGGCTGGATGGGTGGAAGGGTTATGCTGGAAGTCTGCAAGAGTCGGTGCAATATCAACGAGTATGAGCCCACAAAAGGGTCCGTGCTAGTTGATATGTGCGAGGCAGGTGACTTTTGCTTAGGCGAAGCTGGAGGAGGTTTCCATACCACCTTGTGGGTTGATGGTGCGGTGACAGGCATAGATGGCACTTTCTTCGTGAGAGGTACCGCCTTTTTAGGAGAGGGTAGGCTGGAGGTAGGTAAAGGAAGCAAAGGAGGCAACTAGTTTTGATTAGAGGTCAGAGTGGGAAGGACTCTGGTCAGGGTCAAAGGATGGGGGCCCAGAATGGAAGGTAATGGTGACGAGGGAGGAGGCATTCGCTTCTGTGGTCTGGCAGTCTTCTTCGACTTGGTTGGAAGACTACTATTGGTCGAGGTCTGGTCTAAGTCCACCTTCACTTGTGGGTGAGTGAGGGTAGAGACAGAGCGAATGCCAAGCGACTTGGTAGGTTTAGATGGGGTAGATGTGGGTTTTGGTTTTGATGGGGTCGGTTGAGGTTTAGAAGAGGGAGTCTGGTATTTGTTGAGAGTCTTAGGAGATTCTGCCTTGGGAGGATTGGCAGCATGAGACGAGAGGGAACGGGCATGCTGAAGAGCTTTAAGATGCTCCCATAATACCTGATGCATCACTTTCCTTGAAGGAAGAAGTCTAATTTTCTCCACTAATCGAGAAAATGGCTGAGAAGATGTTGGATTAGATTTGGGTTCTTGAGAAGATGTTGATGGTTGCGGGGCCAAAGATGAGATGGGGGTAGCAGTCTTGGTCCCAAGGCATGGTGAAGTCGTGATAGGTTCATCCTTGATTGGAGACAAAGGAGAGGCAGGTTCTTCCTTGGGTGGAGAAGAAACCAGAGAATGAGGCTCCTCGAGCGGGTACAAGGCAGGGATGATGGTGCCCTCCATTTGCAATCGAGGAGTAGGAAGGGTCAGGTCCTCCATAGGCAGTAAGAAGGAGGATGGTGAGACTGGTGGTGCTGGTAAGGTCGAAGCGTCCTCCAAAATGAGAGAGGTTGACAGAGAACTAATCAGAGAAGGAGGCTCGTCCACATGTGATGGACTGATAGATGGACTCACCTCTTGAGGTTGGTTAGGGATGAAGGGCGAGACCGTATTGACTGTTCGAATGTTGTGTTCATGAGTGTCGTCAATCAAGGTCTGGACATTGTTTTGAGTCGGGGATGATTGGGGAATGGTTGCTTGAAGATATCGATGCCCTGATTAGGGGGTGCATTGGGATTGTCAAGGATAAGGTCACCCTTTTCAAGCATGTCTTGGATTATGTTTTTAAGGGTTTTATAGTTTCCCATGTCATGTCCTTTAACACGGTGGTAGTTGCAGAAGTCATTTTCCCTATACCACGCAGGGATGGCATGTGAGGGATCAAATTGTGGAGGTGGTCAGATCTGGGGGAGATTGAGAACCCCCTGTTTAACAAGTTTTTCCAGCATAAATGTGTATGATTCTCTGAGAGGAGTATACTATCATTGTACGTATCTCTATTGGAATTGGTGAGTGGTGCTTTGAGATGTGGATGGCTCAGGCTGATTAGTTGAAGGTGAAGAGGATGAAGGTCTAACGACCACAGCGTTAGCTGAAGCTTTAGACTTGGGATTGGATGATGAAGGTTTAAAAGAAGAGTCATTGGTCTTAGAGCTGGGATTATTGCTCCGTAACTTGACTTTATTCTCCTTGATGGCACGCAATTCAAGCTTGTAGGCCATCGTGAAGGCTTCATCGAAGGTGCAAAAGGTCTGAACCCTCAAGGTGGAAGAAAAATGTTTGGCGCAGGCTTGGGAGAAAAGTTCAATAAGTTCAGGCTGGGGTAAGGAAAAGGAGAGTTGATTGACGAGGCCTCTCCAGCGGGCAATAAAGTTAGCTATGGATTCATCCTCGAATTGGAAGATAGAATAGAGGTCTATGATCGAGACCTTCTTGGTGATTTTAATGGAGAAGTGATCAAGAAAGAGCTGGGCCAACTGTGTGAATGTGAAGAGGGAATGGCTGGCAAGGGAGCTGTACCAGTCAAGTGCAGCACCAGAGAGGAACATAGGAAATGTGCGTAAAAGCAATGCATCGTAATGGGCAATAAGGTAAAAGGCATGTCTGAATGCCCGTAAGTGTTGTTGTGGGTCTTCCTTGCTTTGAAAATGAGAAAACTTAGGAAGTTCCCACTGGCTGGGATATGGCCTAATCGAGACAGAAGGATGAATGGGCTCATTGCAAATTTGCTCGTATGAGAGAGCATTGCGTGAGCCAAAAATAGAGGTCTCTAGGCTAGACATCTTGTCCATTAGAATTTTGATGATATCTGCTGATGGATTGGCAGGTGGAGTGCCCCCTAGGTTGTAGGGCACTTGGAAGAGGCTAGAGGAGGCATACGACATAGTTGGTTGTGCCTGTAAGGGCGCAACGTAGGGATAACTAGTCGTAGGGATAGAAGAGAAGACTAAGGGTGGTTGGGTGGAAGGCATAGCTAGGCTCGATGTTGCCACGAGAGGTTGGATTGTGGTAACAGGGGCCAATGGATAGGTAGCCACCTTGGTGTTGATAGGGGCCAGGGTAGGCGAAATAGATACAACCAGATTCTGGAAAGGAGTGGAGAGCGGTTGAGTGGGCTGAGGTTGATAGGGGGCCAAAACCACGGTGGAAGTGGGCCCCAAGATGGAAGGAGAGGCCACAATTAGAAGGTTGGTCAAAGGCTGGTCATTGGTCGAGGTGATAGCTTGGGTGTCTAAAGGTTGAACTACGGACGCTGTCGATATGGCCGTAGTCGCAACAAGAGAGGTCGGTATTTCGTAAATCGGATTGCCCAAGGAGTCTCACGTTCAGCTATGCATGAGATAGTGCTGCAAGGCTTTGACGTTGAGGTCTAATAATCGTGCAAAATCTTGGTCCCCTTTTGGGACAATAGGAGTCTGGGGTGGGGTTAGGCAAGTAGGAGTTCTTTCAGTCTCCAAGTGGAACTCCATTATAGGACTGGTTATGGATGGAGTAGACGAAAGCGGTTGATGCCTCACGTGGTTAACTAGAGCCTTGGCTTGACTATGAGTCAGAACCATTCAAGGCAAAAAAGGTCATCCTCACAAGCTCAAACAAGCAGATAAGAACAAAAAATATGAAGAGCACAAGCAAAATTCTAAGCGTTAAATCCCTAGAAATTTATTAGGATCATGGTGGCTTATGCCTTAGAAATGTGTGTAGGAAGATTGGCTTTTGAGTCGGGTCCTAGAAGAGGTAGTCTATGGATGGTTTTAGGTTATGTTTAGGCGCTCAAGAAGGCTGGGTTAGGTTCCGTACATGGCCTGGTGCTAAGGAGCAAGCTCCCCTCACTTCACGAGCCCAGTGATAAGCTGGTCTCGCTTAGCCAAAATATACTTTCCCTAGAGATTAGACTCTACCAGAGAACAGAGTGGGCTTTCCCCTTGGTGATGAAATCCAAGTAGGATCACCATGATGGGTAAGGTATCCACTGGGAGATGAAATCCCAGTCAGACCTTGTCTCAAGTAAGTTTGATGTTTAGATTTAGTGCAAGTGGTTTAGGTTGTGTAACATCAAGTGATCTATGATTAATTCAATATGCATTTTGTTAATTACTAAGTGTGGACTAAGAAATGCAAGCACAAGCAGAAATGGAATGCAAAGTGTTTTAAGCCCCAAGTCAAAATGTTAAGTTCGGATGAAAAACAAGTTGAGAAAGGGTTGAAGGATATGATTTTTGACTAGTCTAGAAATGCAAGAAAAGAAAAAAAAAAGTTCTTTTTATTCCTACTTATGATGTCATTTTAGAAAAGAGGAAAGAGGTGAAAAGGGAGGATCCTAATGCACCCTATATGAAAAGAAGGAAAGAAACCCAAGGAAGACCCTAGGGTCCCACCAGGCGTGCCAGAATGTTTCTATGCTAAATCACTTTCTACATTCAAAAGATAGAGAGATGAGAAACTTAAAGAAAATAGACGAGGGTTTGTACGTACCTGGATTGTAGACATGCACACCAGAATTCAGACGTTGTGAGAACTCCTCTTTGGTTGTGGAGGAATGACACCTAAAAGAAAAAGACACTAAACATGAAAAATGTTAGATGACAAAAGGGTAGACTGCCAAGCAAGAGCTTGGTCCTAGAAGTGTAAAGGCTTCTTGGAGGATGTCAGTCCACTGTTAAAAACAAAATGCTGATTAGAAATAGAAAGTAATGAATGATGGAAAATAGAAAGAAAGAACTTAAGGCAAATGCATACCTGTTTAGAAGCTGTCTGCCTTTGCACAGTCGCAGACGTCGGTGGTATTGCTGGCGTCGGTCAGAAAGGTCACCAACGTCAGTTAGACTGTCGACGTCGGTAGGGGTACTGGTTGAGGTTAGTCAGGGTAGGAGTCAGGGATGGGTCAGACCAAGTTTTAGGACTGTGGGCAGGTGCTATAGATGCATAGAATGGACTGTGGTCTTGTCTGAGGGTCAGGGAGGTCTGTTTAGAGGTCTGAGGGATTGCTTGGAGGTCTGAGGGACTTGTCTTGGGTCTGAGGGACTGAGAATGTTTTCTGGGATTGAAAATATTGTCTGGGACTGGACTGAAAGGGTGACAGGGCAAAAGGAAGATGAACGGGAGATAGGGTCTGAGAAGGCTTTTCAGCTTCTCAGGGGAAGGACAGGGCAAGTGGTAGACAGTGGATAGGAATGGTAAATGAAATCAAATGAAACAATGAAATTGCTTACCTCCTGCTTGTTGATTGAAGAATGAAGGAGCCTGTTGTTGGAGCTGTGGAAGACCTGTAGTAAGAATAAATGACTGGTGTAGAGTGCCTGTACCTACTGCTGTTGCTGTACGAGGTGGAGAAAGAGGAGAATACCAATGCCAAAGAGCGTCCAAAGAGTTCTATTTGCGGGGGTGGCAGAATGGTTGCAGAAAACCATTTTGAAGGGTGCCGACGCCGGCAGAACTGCTGACGTTGGCCGAATAATGACCGACATCGACGAGGGCAGAATGGGCACAGAGGCTAAAATTAGTCTCTGTCCGTTCTTGCATGCTGTCGGGTCAAGGGGTCGTGGGAAAACAGTCGAGAAAGACATAAATGGACATGGGAGGAAGGATAAAGGGGAGATTTGGGTAATAAAAGCTAGGAGAGAGGTGGGGGGATCCAAGGAGGGGATCCAAGGTGGCAAGGGTGAGGTGGAAAGGGGCCAAATATTTAATTATTTCAATTTGGTAAATGGAGGGGGCTAGGACAAGGGTTAGGATATGGGTCAACGGGGGACAAGGGGGGAGGATGAAAGATGACCAAGGTGTAGACACATTTTCGGTGTCTACACTCCCAAGAGTTTGATCAAATAAATTTGAGTACTAAGAAAAATCCCAAGATGGTGAACATTGTGAAGTGTTGCACTCCTGATGAGAAGCTCAAATTCACTACTCTACTTTAGCATTACATAGATGTTTTGGCATACTCCTATGATGATTTGAAGTCACTCAAGCCTAAAGAAATTTGTCATGAAATTTCTCTCAAGAGTGATTCATTGCCTTACAAGTAGAAATTCAGGTAGTAAAACCCCAAGATATCAGGTACCATTCTATCTTAGATTTAGAAAATGTTAAAATCCAGGATAAATTTTCCAATCCATCATTCCACATGGATTACAAACATAGTCCCCATGAGGAAAAAGAATGGGGAAATTCACCTCTGTGTGGATTTTAAAAACTTGAATCAATCCTCTCTAAAGGATAAATACCCTCTACCCATCATGGATCAAGTTCTTCAGATAGTGACTAGTTTAGAGATGTTATCAATGTTAGATAGTTTCTTAGGGTACAATCAAGTAGAAGTCGGTGAAGTAGACCAACATAAGACTACTTTCACTACACCTTGGGGCACCTTTGCATATCGTAGAATGCCTTTTGGCTTGATCAATGCTGGTGCCACCTTCCAGAGAGCAATGAACCTTGCTTTCAGAGATGAAATGGGTAAGTTCAATGTGGTATACTTTGATGATTTAATAGTCTTTTCTAAGCATCATCTAAATCCCAAGAAGTCATTTTTTAGGGTTATAGAAGGGAAACTTCTCAGTCATACTGTATCCTGAGAAGGCATAAAGAATGACTCAAAAAGAGTCAAATCCATCCACGATCTTACTCTACCTACTAGTAAGACTTCAATTCACTCTTTCTTCATAAAGGTGAATTTTCTATGAAGGTTCATTCTTGAGTTCATAGAGAAGACTCACCACATTGTGGACATGATGAAGGGAAAAGCTACTTTTCACTAGACTGAAGAAGGCAAGTCAACATTTCAAGATATCAAGAAAGCTATCGCCCATGCCTCAGTCCTGGTTTGCCCAGATTACATCAAAGACTTCATAATGTATAGTTATGCTTCTGAACACACACTTTTAGTAATTCTAGTTCAACAGAATGAAGAAGGTGTGGAATCTCCCATATCTTTCATGGGCTATCCTATCAAAGCTCATGAGCAAAAGTATTCAAACATGGAGAAGCATGCTTATGCTATGGTAAAGGTGGTAAAACACTTCCATTTTTACATCTTGAACTCACACACTATTGCTCTAGTTCTTGATACAATGGTAAAGTCCATTTTAACTCAGCAAGAGTTTGGAACCAAAAGGGGCAATTAGATTGCTAAAATGTAGGAGTTTGATCTTATTATCAAACCAATGAAGCTTATGCAGGGAAGGGGTCTCTACCAATTAGTTACTAATAACATACCAAAAGAAATAGGGCATGAAGAAATAAAATTTGAAGACACACCAACAGTTCTCTTTGTCACCACTATGAATGAGTGGTATTCAAATATTTCTCATTTCCTTACCTATGGTGAGTGTCCTACTCACCTGTCTCATAAATAAAAGAGGATTGTTAAGTTAAAAGCTTCCAACTTTGTCCTATGGGATAATGGTTTGTATAATAGGAACCTTGATGGGATATTCCTTTGCTACGTGGATAATGTTTCTATGCAAAATTGCTTTCTACATTCAAAAGAAGAAATAAAGAAACTAAGGAAATGGTCAAGGCTAGAAGTACCTGATAAAGTCATGCGCACTGAAATCAGACGTTGAAAGATTCTCCTCTTTTGCTGTGGAGGAATGACACCTGCGAAGAAAAGGCTAAAACACGGAAAAACGTTAGTCAAAGATATGGTGGGCTGTCAGGCAAACGCCCGATCCCGGAAGTACGAAGACTCCCTAGAAGGATATCAACCCACTGATAAAAGAGCAGAATATTGGACGAAAGTAGATAATAATGAAAGATAAAATAACAGAAATAAATGACAAAAAATAAAAGTGCATACCTGATATGCAGCACTGTTTTGCACAGTCGCCGGCGTCGGTCTCTGTGGTGCCGGCGTCGGTTAGGAAAGGTGCCGACGTCGGTTAAGGTGACGTCGTCGGTCGGGGTAGTGACCGGCGTCGGTAGGGGCAGGTTCTGGAAAAGTTTGAACAGGTTCAGGATAGGTTCTGGGAGAGTCGGGATAGGGTCTGAGCAAGGTCTGAGAGAGTCGGGACAGGGGCAGGGATGTAAACAAGGGATGCTGGGTCTAAACAGAGTCGGGACAGGGTCTGGGCAAGGTCAGGTCAGGTCTGAACAGAGTCCAGGGGTTTGAGGAATCGGGATGACAGAACTGATAAATAATAACTAAGGAAGAAATAAAATAAACAGAATAAATACTTACCTGCCAGAAGATGCGATGAAAGCCATGGTTGGAGTTGTCTGTGCAGTGCCGGATAGATTGGTTGATGCCGAGAGTGTTGATGTCGTAGTGTTGATGTCGGAGTTCACAGGTTGGTTGATTGCTCGGGTTCGATTGATCAGCGTTTCGAATGGTCGGATAGCGTTCGGGGATCCGGTCTCGAATGGTTGGTGGAGGTTGATGAAGGCGGGGGACGGTTCCAGAGATGGTTCGTCAACCGTTTTGGGAAACCGAATGCTAACGGATAACGGCAAGGTGATCGACATCAGCAGGATTGCCGACGTCGGCCGATAGGTGATCGACGTCGGCGACATCGGCCGGGTAAAGACCGTCGTCGGCAGATGCATAATGGGGATAGAGTCTAGCTTTAGCTCTATGCTCATTTTTACATGCTGCTAGGGTCAAGGTTGGTGGAACAAGTGATCGACAAGGGTTAAATAGGCAAAGAAGAATAAGACGAGGAATGACCAGGGGAGTCGACACGTTTTCGGTGTCTACATTTGCCCCTTTTTGTCTTGTTGGTTGTTCTGGATGAACTGCAAGACAAAAATAGGAGTGAGTGTCCCAGGTGAGGGATAAGGTTGATTTCGTCTTGTTGGTTGTTCGAATGAACTGCAAGACAAAAATAGGAGGGATTGCCCCAGGTGAGGGATAAGGTTGATTTCGTCTTGTTGGTTGTTCGAATGAACTGCAAGACAAAAATAGAAAGCAAAATGCCCTAAGTATGGATAAGGTATTCCCCCTCAAAGCAGGAGTCGAGGGAAGGGAACCGGGAATCGGGTGCTGATTTGACAAAGAGTGGATGAAAAAGGGGTGAGGGTGAACACTACAAAAGTCGTGATTGCGCGTATACCACTGCACGAGATGGTCAGGCCAAAGTGTCGCAGGACAAGGGTCGAGGAGTGCCAAAATTGAAGTAACCGGGCCCCAGCATTTAGTCATCTGCTGATCAGGTCACTCAATCTAAGCTGAAGCTCCAAATGGGTCGTCGCGTTCCAGGTATCCCAGGCTCACGAAGTGCTCCTAGAAACACGAAAAAGTCACAAGTAGTGCGGATCAACCGGTGTGCGATCCTATACTTGTGAGGGTCCAAAAAAGGTCTGCAGACAATTCTGCTAACCAGCCGTGGAATAGCACACATGCAAAAAAACAACCAAGGCAACATTGGCTTGGAAGTAGTCGAGGTCGGAGGAGATAGGCATGATCTCCAATGGTTGGTGGTCGATGGATGGACGAATGGATGAAAAGATGCGGCCGAGCTAACCCCAGAAGACCCCATGTCAACTGAGTGCTGCCTACATAGCCCTGGTGATAGGGCCTCAGGCCGATGTAGTTCTCCCTAGAAGGGAGGAATGGTCAAAGGGATGGAAATGGGTCGTGGTGAAGGGCAAGGTTATGGTTAAAAGAAGGCAAGAAGGTTTGTCCATCAGAGAGACAAAAAAACGAGAATGGTCGAGCTAACCCCAGAAGACGGTCGTGTCATCTGAGTGCTGCCTACACAGCCCCTATGGAAGGGCCTCAGACCAATGTAGTTCAGACAAAGGGTCCGAGTGGTAGACATGTGGTTAAAATAGTTGATAGATTGGTCATGGTTATGATGAAACGATGAGGAAAAAAAAGATGTTGCAGCGTTTTCCAAATGGTGTATTCTGCAACATTGGTTGAGGGGTTTTTCATCCCTAGCAATATTCCATATTCGTGATGGATGTATGCTAAAAATGAATTGAGGTCTATTTATGCTTCAGCAAGTAGTGGTTTATGCTGAACATAAATTGTGGCGAGTCGATAGTTTCCATGTGTATTGGTGTCCATAGAAACTAGGGTGAACATGGTAGGTCATGTTGATGGTCTAAAAAGAGAGTTGAGTGAAGTTGATTGACAAGTGATGAGGGTGAATGTGACCAAAGTGCAGAAGAAGTGAAAAGCATATTGCTCTTTCATTGACAAGGACCAAAAAGATAGCATAGATAGGGGTTATGAGAACCAAGAGCCCCATTCATGCGTGACGTCGTTGACTATAGTTATGTTAGAGCGGTAATCGAATCACTTAGACATTAAAGTGAGCTCGAAGTCCCTTGAGCAGGTGATAGGAGGAGGAAAGAGGGTAACCCGTTGTAAGAGCAGAGATAACTTTGCCCCTTTTTATAGGAGACCCTGAAACAACTACAAGCCAAGTCCGTGACTCGTTTTTTTTTTTTTTTTTTTTGGCGCAGACTGATCAATGCGGGAAGCCTACATAGAGATGTCATTTGCTTGGTGGTCAGTTTGTGAATCTGATCAATGCGAGAAGCTTCTAAAATAATGCTGTTTATTGCCAGATTAGTCATAGCCATCCTTCGAAGGAGTGGTCTAGATTTTTGTTTAATATAAAGGCTTTTGAATAGCTGTCCTTCGAGGGAGCAGTCTATTTATTACAGCAATGATAGTACAGCTGTCCTTCGAGGGAGCAGTCTGTTTGTTTGAGTTTGATATTGATATAGTGACCATGGATATGTTTTGACATCTTGATTTGTATTTATTGATAGAAATGAGAGTCATGGACAAGATTATAGAAGGTCAAGGGCTCCCTTTTATTAGGACAAAGCATCCATACATCATAAAAGGGTTATAGGAATTGTTAAGAGGAATAGGGTTGAAAGGAAGTAGGATGAAGAGGACGGGGATTGCTCAAGGGACGAGCTCAAGTTAAGTGTTAAGTGGACGAATACTCGACTAGCAGTAGAACGGTCGCAGATGCAACGCATTAAGAGGCTCAGGGTCTGATAAGTCCCTGGTGTATACTTGTGCGTGATAAGGTCCGAGTCAATTAGGAGCAAACTTGCCCCATTTGCCTCTTTCCAGATTGGTCAGGTGTTGATTGATGAGTGGATGTGAAGTTGGTTGATATGGTTTGTTGATTGGTCGAGACAGGTTGAATGTTTTGATAAAAAGGTTGGGTCGAATGTTTGGTTGAGATTTGGTCATTTGATAATTGGGCAATGGTTGGTCGAGAGTTGATTGGTTGATATTTGGTCTTTGGTTGGGTCGAATGTTTGGTTGAGGTTGGGTTAAATGTTTGGTTGCTAGTCTGGTTGAGGTTAAGTTGAAAGAGTAATTGATATGTGGGCGAGACTGTGTTGAAAAATTGGTCAAAGTTTGGATGAAGGTTGAATTCCCCCAGCGGCTAGGGAGAATGTTTGACGGATTAGTTAAGGTCGATTGAGGTTTAGTGGTCAGATGGACGGTGTTAATGTCGAATAAGGGGGTTAAAGGCGGCGAAGGGACCCTAGTCTGTCGTGGAGATCCCGATTTAGATGACGAGGTTGGAGAGGTATGGGTCGGTGTTGATAATTTGTCAAAGGGGGGGTCGAGAGGAACCTTGATAAGAAAGGAATCCTTTTTCCGGTGGTGACGAATGACAGCTTTAAGAGCGCAACAACACTCGGTGTCATGTCTTGGAATGTGATGATAATGACAGAATTTAGAGTTGTCGAACCAAGATGGCCTTGATCCGAGAGTTGATGAGTGGGGTGGTGTTGAAGGTTCGTTGATAACGTGGTCGAGAAGAGAGGTGTCATTCCCCAGACATTGGTGAACGATGACCTTGAGGGCATGACAATGTTTTGTGTCGTGCCCAGGCATGCGATGATACGCACAAATGTGAGTGTCATCAAACCATGGTGGTTTTGGTCCGAGAGAGTGATATGGTCTAAGCGGTGGGAGATAGAGATGAGAAGACTGCAACAATTGCCATAAGAGCAAGGCATATGAACCTGCTAACGGGTCGGGATGTTTTATTGCAGTGAGGGTTGGTGACATTGGTTTGGGAGGTGAAGGAGGCATTAGTCGATGGTTTGGATGAGATGTATGTCTGACGAGTTGATAGAATAATGGAGGTGACTTACCTTTGTGAAGTATGGGAGCGAGAAGCACTCCGAGTAAAGTAGACAGATGTGGGCCCAAGATTGAAGGTAATGACGAAGATAGGGGAGGAGGCCTCCGGTGTGGTTTAGTAGCCTTCTTTGGTTTGAGTTGAGGGCCACCTTTGTGCGAGGCAAGATTAGATGTGGGGCGAACACCAAGAGGTTTAATCTCTTTGGGCATGATGGACGCCTGCGCGGGTTTGGACTTAGATGTGGACGGTTTTTCTCTCAATGGAGAAGGGATTGAAGGTGTGGGCTCTTTAAGAGGAAAGAGCACCGAAGTAGTCATGGCTTCTGTGTATGGTTGGGGAGTCAAAAAGGTATGATCGTCTATGGATGATAATAAGGATGAAGGCGAGGTAGCTGGTGTTGGTGTGGTCAAAACGTCCTCCAATATGGGAGAAGTCGCTGGAGGACAAGTGGGAGAAGAAAGTTCTTCACCCTGTGGAGGAGGTATAGGGGAAGAAAGGTCTTCCACCTGTGAAAAAGGTTGGTCAGGGATAAGAGAAAAAATAGTGTCGACCGTGTGTATGACATGGTCTTGAGGGTCATTGGTTATGGTTTGGACGTTGTCTTGAGTAGGCGGGTGATTAGAAAGGGGTTGCTTGAAGATGTCAAGGTTTTGGTTGGGCGGTGCATTCGGGTTATCTAAAATAAGATCCCCCTTGTCGAGTATGTCCTGGACGATGTTTTTGAAAGTTTGACAGTGATCCGTGTCATGGCCTTTGACACGGTGATAGTTACAAAAGTGATTCTCCCTGTACCATGCAGGGATAGGTGTTGAGGGGTCGAATTGATGTGGTCGGATTGGAGGGAGATTGAGGACCCCCTGTTTGACGATTTTATCCAAGACAGAGGCATATGACTCCTTAATTGGAGTGAATTGACGTTGTATGGATTGACGTTGAAAATGTTTATTGATGTAGTCTAACATTGAAGATGTTGGGCGGTTGGTTATTGTTGAAGATGATGGTCTAAAGATGACAGTGTTTGCCGACCCCTTGGATTGAGAGTGGGCAGAAGAAGGTCTGGAAGAAGAATGGTCATTGGTTCTTGTGTTAGTGTTACACAATTTGACCTTATCTTCTTCAATGGCGCGGAGTTCAAGCTTTCGGGCCATGGTGAAGGCCTCGTCGAAAGTGTGGAATGTCTGAATACGCAAGGTGGACGAGATGTGACTGACACATGCTCGGGAAAAGAGCTCAATGAGCTCGGGTTGAGGCAAGGAGAAGGAGAGTTGGTTGATCAGGCCTCTCCAACGGGTGACAAAATCAACTATTGATTCGTCGTCAAATTGCCTGATGGAGTAAAGGTCTGTGATTGAGACTTGTTTAGTGATATTGATAGAAAAATGGTCAACGAATAGTTGGGCGAGTTGGATGAATGAAAAGATAGAATGTCTGGCAAGAGAACTATACCAGTCAAGGGCTGGGCCAGAAAGGGACATAGGGAACGTGCGTAGAAGTAACGCATCGTCGTGGGCGATAAGGTAACAGGCATGTCTGAATGCCCGTAGATGTTGTTGTGGGTCTTCCTTACTCTGAAAGCGAGTAAATTTAGGAAGCTCCCAATGGTTGGGGTATGGTCAAATAGGGACGGAAGGGTGGATGGGCTCGTTGTAAATCTGGTCATATGAAGAGACATTACTTGAACCAGAGATAGAAGCTTCGAGACTGGACATTTTATCCATCAGCATCTTGATAAGATCTGCTGACGGATTGGTGGGTTGAGCGCCCCCTAGGTTGTAAGGCACTTGAAAGAGGTTAGAAGAGGCGTGCGACGTAGTCGGTTGTACAATGTACGGATGACTAGTCGCAGGGGCAGAAGTAGGGGCTAAAGGTGGTTGCGTTATGAAGGTAGAAAGCATAGGTTGACTAGATACCGCCAAAGGAGGTTGTGTGATGGCATTGACAAAGGGCGAGGTAGGCACTCCTGTATATATAGGCGCAAGAGTGTGTGGGGTCGAGACAATCAAGTTCTGGTATGATGTAGAACTTGGTTGAATTGCAGGTGGTTGAGGGGGTAACGAAACCCCGGTGGAGGTTGGTCTAAAAATAGACGAAGAGGTCGAACTTTGCGTATTGGCCATGGTCGGGTTAATGGTTGAGGTGAAAGCTTGAGTCGTAAAAGGTTGGGTGGCGAATGGTGTTAATGTCATCGCCACGTCGCCCGAAAGGTCCCGCATTGGGTTTCTCGCGAGATAGTTTTGGAGGGCTGCGGCATTGAGGTCCAAGAATCTCGCAAAATCCTGGTCCCCTTCTGGGATGATAGGCGTCTGGGTTGGAGATGGTCTAGTAGGAATTCTTTCGGTCTTCGAGTAGAACTCCATTATATGATTGTTTATAGACGGGGTAGGCGAAAGAGATTGATGGCTAGCGTGGTGAAGAAGAGCCTTGGTTTGACTACGTGTCAGAACCATTCAAGGCAAGAAAGAACATCCTCACAAGCTCAAACAAGCAGATAAGAACTAAAAAGAGATGAAGACATAAGCAGATCCTAAAACCCTAGGAGTAAATTTTTAGGATTATAGTGGCTTATGCCTTAGAATGTGTGTAGTGGAAGGTTGGCTTTGTGAGTCAGGTCCTAGAAGAAGCAGTCTATGGATGGTTTCGGGTTTTGTTATGGTGCTCAAGAAGTCTGTGTTAGGGTCTGGTACGCGGCCTGGTGCTAAGGAGCAAACTCCCCTCACTTCACGATTCCAGTGGTTAGCTGGTTTCGCTTAGCCAAAATATACCTCACCTAGAGATTAGACTCCGCCAGAGAACGGAGTGGGCTTCCCCCTTGGTGATGAAATCCAAGTAGGGTCACCGGGACGGGTAAGGTATCCGCTGGGGGATGAAATCCCAGTCGGGCCTTGTCTCAGGTAAGTTTTATGTGTGTTTTGTGCAGGTGGTTTGGTCGTGTAACATCAAGTGATCTAGATTAATTCAATATGCGGTTTTAATTACTATGTGTGGTCTAAAAGATGCAGGCAAACAGAGATGAATGCAAAGTGTTTTAATGCCCAAGTCAAAATGTTTGTTTGTATGAAGACGAATGGAGAAAGAGTCGAAGAATATGAGTTTTAACTAGTCTAGAAGTGCAAGAAAGAAAGAAATGTTTATTTTAGTTCTACTTATGATGTCGTTTAAGAAGAGACGAAAGGAGGCGAAAAGGAAGAAACCTAATGCACCTAAATGAACGAAAGAAAGAAAGAACCCAAGGAGGACCTAGGGTCCCACCGGGTGTGCCAGAATGTTTTTATGCAAAATTGCTTTCTACATTCAAAAGAAGAAATAAAGAAACTAAGGAAATGGTCAAGGCTAGAAGTACCTGATAAAGTCGTGCGCACCGAAATCAGACGTTGGAAGATTCTCCTCTTTTGCTGTGGAGGAATGACACCTGCGAAGAAAAGGCTAAAACACGGAAAAACGTTAGTCAAAGATATGGTGGGCTGTCAGGCGAACGCCTGATCCCGGAAGTACGAAGACTCCTTAGAAGGATATCAACCCACTGATAAAAGAGCAGAATATTGGACGAAAGTAGATAATAATGAAAGATAAAATAACAGAAATAAATGACAAAAAATAAAAGTGCATACCTGATATGCAGCACTGTTCTGCACAGTCACCGGCGTCGGTCTCTGTGGTGCCGGCGTCGGTTAGGAAAGGTGCTGACGTCGGTTAAGGTGCCGTCGTCGATCGGGGTAGTGACCAGCGTCGGTAGGGGTAGGTTCTGGAAAAGTCTGAACAGGTTCGGGACAGGTTCTGGGAGAGTCGGGACAGGGTCTGGGCAAGGTCTGAGAGAGTCAGGACAGGGGCAGGGATGTAAACGAGGGATGCTGGGTCTGAACAGAGTCAGGACAGGGTCTGGGCAAGGTCAGGTCAGGTCTGAACAGAGTCTGGGGGTTTGAGGAATCGGGATGACAGAACTGATAAATAATAACTAAGGAAGAAATAAAATAAATAGAATAAATACTTACCTGCCAGAAGACGCGATGAAAGCCATGGTTGGAGTTGTCTGTGCAGTGCCGGATAGATTGGTTGATGCCGAGAGTGTTGATGTCGTAGTGTTGATGTCGGAGTTCGCAGGTTGGTTGATTGCTCGGGTTCGATTGATCAACGTTTCGAATGGTCGGATAGCGTTCGGGGATCCGGTCTCGAATGGTTGGCAGAGGTTGATGAAGGCGGGGGACGGTTCCAGAGATGGTTCGTCAACCGTTTCGGGAAATCGAATGCTAACGGATAACGGATAACGGCAAGGTGACCGACGTCGACAGGATTGCCGACGTCGGCCGATAGGTGACCGACGTCGGCGACATTGGCCGGGTAAAGACCGTCGTCGGCAGATGCATAATGGGGATAGAGTCTAGCTTTAGCTCTATGCTCATTTTTACATGCTGCCAGGGTCAAGGTTGGTGGAACAAGTGATCGACAAGGCTTAAATAGGCAAAGACGAATAAGACGAGGAATGACCAGGGGAGTCGACACGTTTTCGGTGTCTACAGATAAAGAGCAACAAAACAAAATTTTGGAGTCTTTCCATAATTTGGCTTGTGGAGGACAATTTTATGCACCTATAACTTCTCATAAGATTTTTCAAGCCAGGTAATATTGGCCTACTCTATTTCAAGATGCATACAAATGGGTACATAGATGTGAATTTTGTCAACAATTTGTTAGAAGACCCAAATTGGCTGCATTGCCTCTGAATCTAGTAGTAATAGAAGAGCCATTTCAGTAATGGGGAATTGATTTTATTGGTGTTGTAAACCCATCTTCAAGCACTGGACATGACTATGTCCTCACAGCCATAGACTACTTCACCAAGTGGGTGGAAGCCATTCTAACCAAGCATGCTACTTCAAAATTAGTATGTAATTTCCTCAAGGAAAACATCATTTCCAGGTTTGGGGTCCCAACCAAGATTATCATAGATAATATAGCCTATTTCTCTTCCCATGAGATTACCCAGAAAGCAAGGATTCATGATTTCCAAATTGGAGATCAAGTTATGTTATGGGACAAGAGGAGAGAACCAAAAGGAATGCATGGGAAATTTGATTCCTTATGGAGAGGCCCATTTACAATTCATCGACTCAATGGTGAAAATAGTTTCTTGTTGAAGTATCAAGATGGCATGCCATTTTATCTACCTCATAGTGGGTAGCATCTGAAGCACTTCAATCTTTGAAATATCAGATAAGTCCAGTTATACATACACATGATTTTTGTATAGTCTTCTATTTATTTTTCATTTCATTTTTTTGGCACCTTTCTTTTTATGTAGCATGACTCTATAGCCCAATGGCATACATGAAGGCATTGAGATTCTAGTTTCTACTCCCTTCGACTGTTTCAAAATTTTAATCGATGGAAGTTCCCCAACTGGAGCCAGCTGTTGTTCCCAAAATTTGTCACTTATTTTTGTGGACAACATATCAAATATTTTGGTCCTGTAGGCCAAAACGATCTCTTCCTTTTTTTAAAAATGTTCTGAGCAGTTAAGTTTTTCAAATATTTAAGCCTTTTCAACTAAGGAGCTCACAAGTTCAATAGGTAGGCTTTCTCAAAGGGAAGTTCAAAATACTTGAGGCTTTTCCTTAGTTTTTTTAAGCTGGTTCAACACCGAGGTTCAATCAAAAGACTTAACGGTGGGCTTCAAACAAATGGAATGAACCATTGAACCATTAAACCATTGAACTCCTCTTCTACAACAAAGGTTCAATGAGTTCAAAGGTTCAAAAAGAGTTAAGCACTTCAAGAGTTCAAAGAAGTTCAATAGCTTCAAAGGTTCAATGACTTCAGTAGACTTAAAGAAAAGAAGGATTCGAAGAGTGAAGATTGAACTATTGAAACATTGAACCTTAAACCAAAAGAGTTCAAAGGTTCAATGAGTTCAATAAATTTGAAGGACTTAGAAAATGAAAAGATTCAAAGAAAGTGAATGAACCATTGAACTTTGAACCAAAATGGTTCAAGGTTCAAAGAGTTCAAAATCTAAACAAAAGCTTTGAGCGAATGAAGGAAGCAGAAGATTCCAGAAAGAAGTATAAAAAAAAAGTTCAACCAAATGGTTCAAAGGAAGGGTCCAACTGAAGAAGAAAAAGAGAGAAAACACGGCCCTTCACAAAACATTGAACCGACAAGCCGATTGAACTGCCTGAACTATTGAACCATTGAACTAATGCACTCCAAAGGTTCAAAGGTTCAAGGTTCAAAGTGGTTCAAGTGACCAAGTGACCAATTATGTCCCCGTGGATGTCAAATTTAGGGTAATGAAATATCTGTTACTTTTCAAATATGGCACGGACATGAGAATAAACTCAGTGACCAACCAAAGAAGGAGCCAAAAGAGCTAGCTGAAAGTGAGAAGATAGCTCAAGAGCTTAGATCGCCAAAGAAGGACAAAATGTGGCAAGGAAGAGAGAAAATTCTAAAATAAATTTAGAATTATCTATAGGAGAGTTATTTCCAGTAGGTGAAACAATCCACCATGAAGACATCAGAGAGCGCAAACTTTCAAAGGCACAACCTATTTTTTTGCATTAAGTAAAGGCGAAGTGGATAGCTGTGTAAGCACCATAAAGAAGATCAAACAACCCATGTTTAAGAGGAGACATTTGAGATGATTCAAAATGCAAAAGTCAAGGTCGATGACCTATTCTATCATGACTCTTTCATAAATATTCAAGGCATTCAATTCAACATGGGCTATTTTCATGAAAACAAGTGCCCAAGTCTTTCTTGGAATGATATATATTGTAATCTCTCATTTTATGGAAAGGGAGATCTCTCTATTATCAGAAGTGAAACTCTACCCAGATTAAAAGGCATTCCTGAGACTTTGAGCTCAAACTGTTAATCATATTTTGTTATTTGAATGAGAAATCAAGTGACCTTTTAGACTTTGTGCTAAAATAGCTTGTGTTATTTAGGAGATTATTTTTATGTCTATTTCTTGAATACCGTCTTGTCCATTTAATTAAATAAGTAAAAATAGTGGAAGTAATCTAAAAGGTGTCCTGAAGCCAACTATGGGAGACTTTGTGCTGCCACAATTGTCTTTAGTGTGTGTTTTTTGTTTTAGTGTAAAGGGTCTTGGGAAGACTTTGTGCTCCCATTATCCTTCATAATTCTTTTACTCCTTGGTATTTTAGGTGGAGAATTTGTGCTACACTTCATTCAACTATGTTACTGCATCCTATTATAGTTAATACCAGGAAGTCATCCTCTAGTTTTCTAAACATCATTTTTGAAAGAAGAGAAATGCTTTTAGTAATTACCCAAGATTTCTCCTTTGATCTGTGAACATCATCTCTGAAAAAAGAGAAATGGATGGTATGATTTCACCCCTATGTGTATTTTCAGCTTGTATATATATATATATATATATATATATATATATATATATATATATATATATATATATATATATATATATATATATATAGGGAACCTCCTCTTGATGAGAGGAGAGATTTATCCCATTTTGTTATGGTAAACCTACACACTTTGCCATATAAATCTCCTTGTGATGTGGTTGATATACCCATTTTGTCGTTAATGTAGCCGGTGACAAAATATTCATCCAACATATATCATGTAACATATCATGGAATATGACAGTCATGGACCTTTGATATATGGCTCTAGCATTCTTAAGGCCAAATGGCATTACCTGATAGTAAAATGTTCTCCATGGAGTGGTGAATGCTATTTTATGTTGGTCTTTTGGTGCTATTATAATCTGATTGTATCCTAAAAATTTATCCATGAGTGAAATCATTTCATAACCTATCATGGAGTCAATGATCATGTCGATATTAGGCAATGGAAAATCATCTTTAGGAAAATATTTATTGATGTCTCAAAAATTAATACAAATTTTGATCCCTTTAGGATTTTTACTAATAGGTACCACATTACAAATCCATTTTGATTAGTCAATGGATCAAATATATCCTACTTCTAAGAGTTTTTCTAACTCTTTCTTTACTAATACAATAATGCGAGGATGCATCTTATGCAGATTTTGTTTTACCAATTTGGCATCAAGATTAACCACAAGGTGGTGTAGAACCAAGGTGGGGGTCTAAACCTAGTATGTCAGAAAAGGCCCATGCAAAGATATCTACAAATTATCTCAACAGAGCTGTAAAGATGTCATGTTCCTCTTCAGTGAGGAACACACCTAATTTTATCCATTTTAGGTCTGATGGAGTCCTAATATTTTCCTCTAATGTATTTTTAACTAGAAGGGTCAAACCATCTTCTAAGATAGTAGGAAATGACTTGAACTATTGAAATATGTCAAGGTCCTTCATTAGGACTTTTTCAACCTCTCCTAGACATGATGAATCTAATTCCCCTAATGGGAGATCTAGCCATGTGATAAAAATAGTCAAAAATTCATGAAGAATTTGATCAAATACTTGTTGTTGCTCAAAGCTAAAATCATATCCATAGGCAAGTTCATCATTGGTAGTCTTTTGGTCTAAATTCAAAGAAAAATAAATAACCCCATTTAATGGCACTTGAAATAGGTTCTCACTACTAGACTGGCCTTTATCTTTACTTTTTCCCTAGTTAGAAAGTGCCTCAAAGAGGTTTTCATGTTGGGACCTCAATGTTTTACTTGTTTTTTTTTTTGGCTAAGGGTGTTCACTCGCTCTCTAAAATAGGCTATAGGATCTAATGTGATTGAGAATCTTGATTTGTGATCTCCTAATGGAATGTTGTCTCTAAGGCCTAAAAAGTCATAGAATGCCTCATCATTATGGAAATCATCAATCCATAAACTAGATTCTTGTTGGTCCTAATCTATCAATTGGTGATAGTATAATGGCAAATGGTTACAATGAATGACTAGGATAAGGGTACAAATGACATTATTATCAAATAGGTTAGTTTCAGCTAGGCCATCAAAGGTGAGGCTATGATCAAACTCTAATTTGTTATTATCATCATCATCACTAGTCCTCACTGATGGAGTCTGAATAAGATATGTGGGCTCACCCCCAGGAAGTTTAAATCTAAGTGCATAAGGTCTTTCATACTTAGTCATGGAAATTAGCTCGATGGTTCCTTGTTGATTTAGTCTGAGGCATTTTCCTTCATAATTATGACACTCCATGATCCTATTAAGAATAGGATACTTTGTAATTTTATAATAATCATCTTGGTTATCATTGTATAACCATGATTCATCCCCTTTAAGAGGGTCAGGTTCTAGGATAGATGCTGATACAAATATGGCAGGTCCCTTATCTTTGTTCTTTTGTTGCTAATGCATATGTAAGGTGCCTTAGGTTGCCCAAAGGTTTTTGAATTCTAAGGAAGATTGGTAATATGAAATATATCATGGGTCACATACTCTCCCAATCTATTATCTAAAATGGTGAAATGATTAGAAGCTTCAGGTGGTGGTATATAAGAAATGAAATCCAAAGTATTAGGATCTATACAATTATCTGGTGAAGGATCAATAAGTATATCTTGATTAGAACATGGATTCATGTCGTATTGATTATTATAGCTTTAAAATTCAGCTTCAAGATGATTATAGTGTTCATGTGGGTGTAAATCTCTTGGAATATTCACTTCCATCCTTGAGTGGGAAAACTTGATACATTGGTGCAATATCGATGCGACTGCATGAATCTCATGTAACCAAGGCCTACTTAAAAGCATATTTTATGATAACTCAAGATCCAACACATGGCAAAGTGTATCATGGGTTAAATTACCAATGATAACTAGAAAACTAATGGTGCCTTGTGATTCTCTTTCCTAATTATCATAGGATTTGATGGTTATTGTTTCTGGTTAGAGATCTGCCATTGTGTTCCCAAGAAGTTTGATGAGCTTTAGAGACACTATGTTGAGGTCAGATACATTGTCTATAAGGACATGTTTTACTTTATGTCATCTTATATAGACTTATATGTATAATGGATTATTATGGAGTGGGTCAAGGGAAGACATATCACTTTAGTTGAATGTGACTTTTTGGGTTAGAGCTAAGTGTCTAACCAAAGCTTGAAATTTATCAGGGGATATGTCACTAACAACAGTGGATTGGGTCAAAAAATCATTCAAGATGTTCTTGTGGATTATTGACATTCACAACAAATCTAAAATATAAATTTGTGTTGATGTCTACTGTAATTGTTCCATAATATCAAACATTTTATATTAGTTAGTAGTGAATGGTTTATTCTAAGTCTAAATAGTTGGTTGGATGATAGGAAAAGTGGTAGATGGTTATGGGCCTGGGATAGTAATCTTTGACCTCTAATTTTTGATTGCATAATCATGATTAAATATTGGACCATTATTGCTAACAAATGTTGGGAATGGTGTGGGACCAAATAGGACAAGTC
Source organism: Torreya grandis (assembly GCA_037957365.1). Taxonomy (NCBI): domain Eukaryota; kingdom Viridiplantae; phylum Streptophyta; class Pinopsida; order Cupressales; family Taxaceae; genus Torreya; species Torreya grandis. The sequence continues at coordinate 887,878 of JARHVA010004553.1, forward strand.
TTAGTTGTTGGTGCACTCGCATGTGGTCGCATGGTAAGGATGAGTTTTCAATATAAGGTCCAAAAATGGAAGTCCTAGTTTGCTAGTTTTCATGTATGCACTCTTAGGTCAAAGAAGGATTATCCATGTAATTTAGATGAATGTTGTTATTTAGCAATGGTCTAGGCTGATTAGTGCTTGGTCTAAGATTAATGGAGATGGTATTAATACTACCCGCTGTAATATGACATATAGCCCTATTGTAGTCATGTGCAACTGCATGGTAGGTTTGTTGGTTGTTGCCATTATAACCTTTGTTTTTTCCATTATTATATCATTGTGGGTTTATTGGTTCAACCTTTGATTTTGATACTATTGATTTTTCTACTGCACTCGCTGTAGTTGTTGTTGATTATTTTACTACTATTGATTTTTATGTCAGGGAAAGGGGTTATGATAAATACCAAGAGTTTTATTGGTAGTGGAATAACCATTATCTAATTTTATCTCCCTATTATCCAACATATTATCAATTAAATGCTTGATTTGGACACATCTTCATAGATTATGCCTGTTGACTCGATGATAGTCATAGAATTTGTTTTCATGATACCAATCAAGATAAGGAATGCCTTATGGATAATAATTTTTTATAGGCCAAATAATTAGATTAGTAGTAGTAATCTTGTGAAATATAGACTCAATAGGCTCTCCTAGGTCACTAAATACATGATGTGTAGGCATGGTTCTCCTAGGAGGAGGGGTTTGCAATGCTAACAACTACTATATTCATTGTACATGTCTTGGTTGTTATGCTTACAGTATTGATTGGAGAGGTTTTTGGGTAGGAGTACGCTAAAAAGGTGGTGTAGATGATGTTTGTACCATTTAGACATGATGAGATTTAGTTACTCCATTTCCCACAACATTCCTATTACGGTTGAATTACTTTGAACTTTCATAGTTATTGGCATGTGTTGGTTGTGATGCTGGTACTTGAATGGGATGTTGGTAATTTTTATGATTTTTACCTTTATTTTGATTAGTTAAATTAAGCTTGACAACTCCTTTATTGATGAGTACTCGCTCAATCAACAAGCCTTTGTCAATGATTTCCTTGAAAGTATGTACACATTGTAATTCTAAATGATAAGCTATCTCACTATGCAAATTTTTAGTAAACATAGTAGCCAATTATTTATCTAGTAAACTATGGGTGAAATGGCTTACAAGGGCTCTCCATAACTGTAAATAACTTGAAAAACTCTCACCATCTTTTTGCTTTGCTTGCATTAAGTCCACTAATGAAATCTCATGCTCGATATTATAGAAAAAGTTTTACACAAAATTATCAAAAAGATCATCAAAATATGTTACTAAATTTTTGGGCAACTTTTAAAATCATTCCAAGGCTCGTCCAACCAAGCTCCTTGGGAATAATAGAAAAAGGTATGTCACTATATGCTAATGGTTGACATGCAACAAAGAATTTGGTCAAATGAGCCTTAGGGTCACCTTTCCCTTTGTATTTGTCAAATTTTAGTGGTTTGTATCCTAGAGGAAATGGTATCTATAAATACTCCATGTTGAAAGGGTAGGAACACACATCATCCAATTTGAACTTTTTAATCTGTTTACTAGCTTGAATGGCAACAATTACATCCTTCATTTGTTGCAATTCTTGAGATAGGAAACTGGAAAGAACATTGGTTTGAGGGAGAATATTGGTTTGGGTAGATGGTTGGGAGGTCACAAGTGGGACACTTTGACCTATGTATGATGGAGATACCTATTGGGGTACATTGGTTTAGTTGGGGAATGGACTAGGAATACACATACATGGATTAGGATGTACTTGAAATTGCATAATTGGTTGTGTGATATTCTAGTTTGGGTTAGTGATAAAGGTTTGACCTAGAGGATTTTGTGGTTGGGATGGGGGGATATAACTATACTATGCCTATTGTGGTTAAAAAGGAACATGTTGCTGACTAATCAAACCTTGCTATTGAGTGGGAATTTGTGAACCAAAACCCTATCTCTGAATTTGTGGCACATTTTGAACCAATGGTTGTCTAGTAGGTACTTAAGAAACATGGGGGCATCCTTGTTACATGAATCCCTATGAAGAAGTGAAAATAAATTATAGATTTAGTATCTGTCACTGACCAATATTTGCACATTTTTGACTAGTCATTACTTGGTTTTGAACTGGCATATTAGTCTGCAACTGAAGAGGTATGTTCATTATTACCTGATAAGGTGGAACATTTGTTTCCCCTAATTGAGGTGGAAATGTTTTTGTCCTATGTTGCATTGATACACTAGATTGTGCCTGATGTTGTGGAATACTACTCATTACTTGTTGAGGAGGAGTAGGTTTCATCACATTTTATTATTGAGACATGACATTAGCCATTGTTTCATTACCTAATCCTGTAGGTTTTACACTTGAGGAATCAATAGATTGAGGTTGGGGTATAGAAACTCCTATTCCCTGGTATGATGATCTACCCATGGGATTAAATTTAGCCACATTTTTTTGGCTAGTTGTTTGCATGTTAGTACCACTTTGATCATGATTGGATGTTGTTTGCACATTTCCCACTACATTTAGCTCACTATTCTATGTAGAGGCTGAAGACACTTCTTCAATAATGGGCACATGCATCAAGTTATCTATTGAATTAGTTTGTATGAATGGGTTGAAACTCAAATTCCCTTGTCCAATTAACTCTATCAACACTCATGTTGAATAAAATAGGTCAATAAGAGGCTTACTCACCATGATCATTTGATTGAAATCATGTGCTAAATTTAGGTAGGTTTGATATGTTGTCTGCATTTGGTTAAAGTGATCTTCCATGATGTTTTTACCTTGATTAGATATATTAGGGTCTTGATATGTTGTTTGGACTAGAGCCATATGATTTCTAAAAGAATCCTATTGATCATAAATGATATTGTGGGGCACTCTTACTAGACTTGGTAAATTTTTATGGGGAAAGTCTACTGGAAACTTGGCCCTTACCTCTATGAATCTAACCAAAATCTTTTCTTTATTATCTAAAAAATGTCATTCAAACAAAAATGGATCATACATGGAAGTTACATTAGTAGAATATGACTGGTGAAGAACTAGCTCCTCCACTATGGGTATTGTAGTTAGGTATTGTGTAGTTTGTTCTTGATCTTGTTCTGAATAAGGTGGTGTGTTAACTAGATAGTTAGCTAATGGATCTTGGCTTTGTGCCTTTGATTGAGTATTATAAGAGGGATAAGAATCTATCTCATAAATAATAATATCTACATAGGGGTCTTTCACCATTTCTTCCTGCACAACTACATTACTAATCTATGGATTATACATGAGTCCACTATGAGTGTAGGAATACATGTTGGGATCCATAGTCAATTCTTTGTGATAAAAGGTCAAAGAGTTCTAAAAACTTTAAAAAGGATAGAATCTAAAATAGATGATGTTCTAACTTGGTATATATTTGTCAAAACTATCAAAAGGTTTATGCAAAGATTTGTGAGGAAATAAGTTAGTGTGAAGTATCTAATGTTTCACTATTCACACAAAGATAAGTAAGTAAATGGATAAAAAATAAAATGCCAAACTCTAAGGTTGAAGTGTTTCAAATCAGTCTAATCTAGGAATTTAAAAGTTGCTAGATATTTTGTCCAAATTCAACATCAAAAGCTAGGCTCAAGTAAGGCATACGGTAGGACTCTTGGCTAAATGGCGTCAAAAGCTAGACTTTGAAATAGATGAAAGTTTTAATTCTAACAGATTTGAAACACTTCTAAAAAACACTAGGCATTTGATTTTTGGTCATGAACTTGATAAACTAGGTATAAGGTATGAAACAAAAGGCACTTTAGAAATAGTTTATTTTCTCACATAAAATGGTATAAAACTTGGTTCTTTTGACAAACAAGCTAGATAAAAGTGAATAGTATAACTATGTTAGATAAAAGATCATAAAAGTACACTTGGATTAGTCTAAAAATGTAAGAATGAATTTGAAATCTATGAAATAAGGTCTATGAAACAATATTTGAAATTTTTTGGGCAAGTAGCGATAAAAGGAATAGGGATTCATGGAACCCATCTCTATGTGCTCCATGGTTTCTTTGTAATAACAATAGTAGAAACGTGTTTAGGTGTTCTAGATGTCTGAATATGTTGTGTAACAAAAGATGATATTTTTATGAAATCCATTAGATGTCATTGATGTAGTGATGTCTCAAGTACTATCCATTTAATAAAGGGTATTACTTATTTCTTACCCTTTTGCAGTGGATTAACCTTAGTAGGTTTGATAATTAGCTACCTAGGTATAAATTTTTCTTGTTCAAGAGGATGCTCATATAAAATTCAAAAATTGTAATTACCCAATTGGCATGAATGTATTTAACACACCCATGCACTATAAAAGGTATTGTTCAAATTTTATGGATCTAAGATCTTCCCAATAATATATCAAATATCCCATGGAAGGTATAACTAAAATGGTAGTAACCACATGTGCAAGACCAACTAGTAAAGGTAGTTCAATCTCACCAAGAACCTTCTAAGAGGTCCTATTGAATTCTCTAATTGATCTAATAGAAGGATATAAATCATGATGAATATAACCTAGATGCATAACTAATGTCAAAGTGAAAATGTTTTCACTTGCACCATTATCAATCTAACATTGTCTATAGGCTAGTGATCAAGGAATGCTCGAAAGAATAAAGAATGAAGATCAGAGTCATCATCCTTAACCTCATCATCATAAAAAACAATAGAAGGTATCTAAATCATAGGATGTGTATATCATGTATGGTTACCAATAATCCCATCCAATGGGAGCTCAAAATGTGATGGATGAGGATGTACATTATACGCCATTTTCACTTTTGGTTTCTTCTTAGAATGATCTTGAAAAGGATCGTTAAATATTTTTTATTTTTAGTTATTGCCAAGTTGTGAACATTATTCCATGGGAGGATAATCTAATGTAATATTTTGGTCATCAATGAGGTATTAGATATTATACTTTATGGTAAATCATTTATTCATAGAATACTCCGATCCTTGATGATAATCACAATAAGAATTCCCATTGTACCCTTTGGGTAGAGGTCTATTTATATCAACCTCTATAGGATGAGGGAGAGATATAAGATGATACTCCAATAGCTATGGGAGTAATGAAGTGGGAGACTCATGTAAGCATGTAAATTGTCTCCTTGGTGCATTAGATAAGACAAGCCAATTAGCATACTATGAAATTGCATTAACTATGGTGGTTGTTTCCTTTTTAGGCTCAGAAGGTTTCACCATATAACTTAGTTTGATTGTAAACTTAGTATTGAATGTAGATGCAGTTGGTGTGTTTACTACACACTTGAGATTATTTAATGAAATAAGCTTGATTTCATGATCTCGTAAAACATGGAATAAGTCATCAAAATATTTTAACTTCTTGAAAATAATGGACTTGTGTAAAAGAACAAGCAAACTTTGCTTGAATATGTCTTGCAACTCTTTATCTACCAAAAGATTAGTCATTTTAGCCAACATTTTATTGTACCTCAAGACATATTCATTGATAGTTTCATTTGTTTCTTATTTAATTTTGGAAATTTGAGCATAGGAATCCTTTTTAGAAATATTAATGGAAAAGTGTGCCAAAAAATAATCTACAAGAGGTTTGAATGCTTTCATGGATTAGAGGGGTAAATCATAAAACCATCTCAAAGCATAGTATTTTAGGCTTCTTGGGAACAATTTGGTCAAAATTTTACCATTAGAGGAATAAGCAAGGCATGTGGCATAGAAAGTGTAGAGTAATTTTACTCTACGTCGTATTTTATTTTTTCAATCAAGCACTGCATTTTTTTTGGTTCTTGCATTTTCTTAGATGTCACGGTAGAGTTTTGGAGAAGAGGGCGAGTTCATTTTGCCTAAGTGTCAAAGTGCAGTAGAAGCTACCAAGTGTCGCCCTCCGATCGTAGGTCCCTTTTTCCCCATTTTATCTCTTTTGTCTCATTTTGCCTAATTATCAAATTTGAGCAAAAGTTGACAAGTGTTGATTTTCAAAACACAGAGCCAGCCAGCTGGCATCCTTCGAGACTCTTTTTGTAACTTTCTAGATAACTACGGATCATGCCACACATCTAGTGGCAGTTAAGTAGAAAGCACCACGTGTCAGTATCTGCATCTCATAGAGGCACCCACATTTCATTCTACCTTTTTGATAAAGACTTTCAACGAGCCAAGTAGTAGTAGAGTAGAAAGTGCCAGGTGGCAGTTGTGGAGGCCCTAAACTACCTTTTTTAAGAAGCAATAGAAGTCATCACATGTCAAATTTCAAGGAACTTTGGTTCAACGCCTGGGCCCAATGTTTAGTTCAATGCATAGAGGCATCATTTCATTTTGTGTAAGTGCTAAAGTGCAGTGGAGGCTGCCAAGTGTCACTCTCTGAGTCCCTTTCTGCTCCATCCCCAGAGAAAGTGGAAGGCACCATATACCCCTAGAAGAAGAAGCAAAAGATGCCACGTATCTTCCCAGGAGCAATAGAGGTCACCACGTGTCAACTTCTGAGAAACCATCCTTGAGCCTAATTGCCAAATAAATATTTTGGTGGGTCTCGAATGTTTTTCAAAAGACTGCCATGTGCATCCGTCCCTTCCTAAAAAGTTGTATGAGAAAGGAACGCAATGAGTTTTGTTTTGATAAAATTGCAAAGTATCAAGGAAGCAGATTGTGACAGGTGTCAAAGGTGGAGTGTTCTAGAGCAGAATATAGAGAAAGAGGAAGTGGCCAAGTGTCATTCTCTGGTGCCTTCTAGACAAAAAGAGGATTTTCATAGATTGACCAAGTGTCTTCTTTCATTTCAATAGAATAGAGTGTCTATCTATCCGTTATAGCAAAATGGAGGGAAACTCAGCTAGAGTTATTTTGAGTAGATAAAACAGTGCATCGGGCAGATTTTTGGGGCTTATAATCATTGAAGATGTAGTCTATTTGTCCCCTAATAGTAGAGGTAGAGTAGATAGTTAAGCGGCCAATAAGGTTATTGAATGAGGAAACTCAGGCACTAAGGGAGGTACTAGACATGGATTTCCATGTCGCAGTTAGGGCAGTCCTCTATAAGACTAGGATGCATCTCAGGCATTGAAGGCACCATCTATTTTGTCCCTTGTGAGTGAATGATGGAGTAGAATTGTGCAGGAAAGAAGGTGATATCTGAGTCTATATAAGAAGGCTTGTAAAATCTAAAATGGGGGAATTTTATCATAGTTTAGACTTTCTAAAGTTTTTAACCAGTAACATCATTTGCTCTTGTCTCAGTTTTCTTGAGTTGTAAAGTTGATATAATCGTGCATGTTTCTGTGCCCTTTATATGACTAAATGAATTAAGGAAATTTGAGCTCCATGCCTTAGTTGGTGTTATCTGTGTCATTTGTAAAGTAGTCTATATTGTAGATTTTCTAGAGTTGTGATTAGGAATGTTATTTGCTTTTGTCTCATTTCCTTGAATCAAAAGGTTTACATAATTGTACGTGACTTCTACACCTCTTATGTGATTGGAAGATTTTGTTAAGAAGATTGAACACTATGCCTTTGTTGACATTCCCTATTTCTCAATGAAATACTTCCCTATTGTGAGCCTCTATTCTGTTATTTCAATCTCTTACATTGATCATGCACTTGTCTGCTCTTAATGTAATTGAATACTATAATAGTCTCATTGTGCTCAGGTTAGGATTAGGATTACACTCAAGTGCATCACCATAGTTAGGTTTCATTTCCCGCATTTGCATTTTTATTTAATCTCCTATCCCTTTTCCCCAACAACTAATATAAAAGAAGAGACCAACTTCTTTAAAATCTAGAGGTTGTTTCAAGCTGCAATGTCCCACAGCTTGAAACTTCCCATTGTTGATTGATTAAGATCAAGCACACTTTTAAGCCATCAATAGTTTCTGACACGCCTGGTGGGATCGATCTTTCAATGAGTTGAAGAATTTTGGTGTGTTCTTCAGCTAATTAGCCTTTGGAGGCCTTCAATAACACCAACGACAGCTCTAAGTCAAATCAGCTGATCAAGCAGTCTTGGTATCATCAAGAAATCACTTTTGGGTATGTATAATTCTGTTACTCATAGCTATGAGTCTTATTCTCCTTATATATTTAATCAAGAACAAGCTTCTCCCAAATTCATGTCAAGTAACAAGGATGCAGAGGGTCATGAGCCATACCAATCTTATGACCAGTCTCCCCAATATGTCTCATCCCATGCTCAAACTAGCCTTATTTTCACCTTCAAGAAAGCATTGCTGGGATTTAGAAAATATGTGTTAGAGCTTGACAGCAGAAGGGGATATGGCCAATAAATTCCTTGTCATGTCATCCATCAGGTAAGGGATGTAATAGACCTAATTAAAAGTGAGTGGCATCCCATTGAAAGGGCAAATTGGAAAGAGCTTACATATGAGATGCTGGATGTGTGTGGACTGATTGCATTTCTAGAAGAGAGGCTAAGCATTCATGAGAATCAGCTTTACCAAGTCTACCAAACTCCATATTTACCACCACAAATTCTTGCACATTCATACGTCACTCCTATTCATGAGCAAGGTCAAACCTGTCAAGGTCACTTCCCCAATAATGAAGAGTCCATAATAACAGCAAGGGAAGGAAACCTCAATCACTCACTTTCCTCTCAAGTCCCTTCCACCCTTCCTCAAAAGGCTTCTTATTTTTCATCACAGCCTTCTTCTTTACCCCTTTTCAAAGAAGAATATATTTTAAAGGAAGCAACTAAGTATGCAGAAGAATACGCTCAATTCATGGCTAGTCAAGAGGATTCCATAAGCATAGATAAGGAGGAAATCACTGTAGGTACTCCCTTTGATAAACAAGAGGATGAGTCACAAGCTTTTCCCTTCACCTCAGATGAGGAAGAGATCATTTCTGACTTTTTTCTCACCTTGCAAAAGGATATGGAACAACATGGGCAATCCTTTGATCAAACCATTGAGACAGGTGACACTATCCTTCAAGAAGGCAATGAACTGGCCGAATATGGAGAAGACAATAATGAGATTCAACTGAGTATGTAGAAAAGATACTAGCTTTCAGATTTATCCTTTCAAGGGGATGAATTCATCAAGGAGCATGATGATGAAATAAAGATGAAATTTGAAGGATATAAGCTGAAAGTTTATGGATATCAAAAGGCACAGAGTAAGGAACTGATAGTTGATGATTTCTTGATAGCACACGGTAGCATGGAGAAATAACATTTGATGGGCCTCTAAAGACAAGAAAAGTTTATGGATGTCAAAGGTATGTTCAACTTAGACTCACTCGAATGCAGGAAAATCCATGTGGCCAATGCAGAGGACATTCCATCAAAGATATACCCATTTTAATCACTTATATGGCAATGCAAGTTGGCTTATCATAAAGAAGATGTTGGAAAGTTTGTTTTTGATCCCAGAGGAAGATAAGGATATTTAATTAATGTAGTTAGGTAGTTTCCCATTCCCGCATTGTTTTCAATTATTGCTTTCCCACTTTTCTTTTAAAATAAGTGTTTTAAATGCAGAGTCGACATCATTGAAGTTTTAATTCTTTAAATTTTGTTGCATTAAATGCTTCCCCAAATTTGTTGAGATCTCTAAGGTAACTTGCACCACATAATGTGCCCACCTCACTGTTTCCCAAAGATTGAGTAGGATTTGCTATCGGTCACCTGAATTTAATGTTATTTGGGACTTTATAAGCCCATAAATATCCCTTAGCAAATTTTAAAGTTTACAAACTCTCAAGCATACCTGCATTCCTAAAAAATTATCCTGCTCATTGGATTATTAGCGCCTAAGAGTTTACTTCAGGGAGGGTGTTTCTATCTTACACAAGGCTCATACCACGTTATACAAGAGATATAGAGATGGTAGGAGTGTCATCTTCACAACAAGGAGCAGGGGCACTTGGATACCTCAATAGATTACTAACAAGCAAATCATACACTGCAGCTCTTGTGCAACTGCCAAGAAGCTACCTGAGAACAAAGGCCCTGGGAGTCGGTCAGACCAGTGACCCATCAAAAGTAAGGGACTATGTAGATGGAATCATGGACCTGATTCTACAAAGAGCCAGTGGAAAGAACCTCAGAGAAGGGGCACACCAAAGGTGTCTATAAAGAGCCAGGGCAAGGCAATATGAGACATTTGAAATGAGGATATGGACCTCACAACTAGCTCAATTCATTGTCCCAGTTGTGCACCCATGCCCTGACATAATTGAATTATGCATGGACTTGCTCCATGCATAATCTTGCACCATCCAGTAAGGCCCGTTCATGCTGTAGATCACCCCACCAGCTATCAGGGACATGCTTTCCCTACAATATGATGGTACCACCACCTTCCCCACCATTGATAGGATGCAAAGGATGTGGGCAAACATCAACACTCAGACAAGGTTTCTGAGGTCTGAGCTATAAATAGCTAATGGTGACACCATGGTACCCACACTCCCTATACCAAGGACTCAGTTCGCACCAGCCAGCCAAGATGCGCTATCAATGATGGCTCTCATCTTTGGCATAAAAGATGACATGGTTGTATATGCTGAGTAAATGGCCATATTGTTTAGGCTGAAGATGGTCAATAAAATGTAGGAGTATCGACTCAACTTCTCAGAACACATCACCTTCTCAATGGTGGAGCATCTGACCTAGTTTAGGTCAAAGGGGATATTCAGGTATTCCTCCTTTTTGTTTCATCTAATTCTACATCAGAACCCTGACCTTTTCGCCCAGTTTATGAACTTGAACCTGTATGACCCAACTTTTAACCCCGAAAGGACCATCCCTGTATCTACATGGACACATGTTTTATCAAGAACCAGTGACCCATATGATTTTTGGGAACTATTTGTTACCCTTGTTCTCCATTGCCTCAACCCTGAGCTTGTCATAAATAGGTTATTCCCAAGTGTTACAAACCTCCTGGTCAATTGCCCAATCCCATGTGATTTTTATTTTGGGTCTCGTCACACAATCATAAGAGTCCATGGATTTTGTGTAAAACCAGTGTTGCTACCAAAGATCTTAACTCTTAGGTTAGCATTCCTTGAAATTGTCAGGCAAGTGTTGGTGGTTGATAATGAATATGGATCTGGGAAGAAGAAGAGGAAAATGTATAATCTCCCGTAGATGGCAGGCAACGTAAGCCTAAAAGCAAGAGAAGTTGAGACTATGATACTGAGGAAGTTGGCCTTTCTCAGGTTCCTGATAGTCAAGGACAGATGGGTTTATGACCCAGCTAATTACATAGCCTCCGTGGTGAGGACAAATAGAATCAGAGCTAGGATTGCACATGAAAGCTGCCCCTTTTGGGAGACCAGGAAAAATCTTGTAGAAGATGCCCCTGGTCTCTATGTTGAACTAACAAATTTTCCCATGCCACAAAATTGGCCATGGGAGACCTTCTATGACAAACATAGGGATTATGATCCCAAAGTCAGAATGACTTCTGGTTTGAGAAGGACGTTAAGGAACTAGGGTTGGGATGCAGAGAAAATTGAGGCCTATTGGAAATATAAGTAGGAAATTTCCTAAACCACCCACACTTTTGGAGGCATGGACTTAGATGAAAGGTGGGAATATCTTTGGGATGAGTGCCATCCCTCCCCTACATCTAGCCCAAAAACAAGCCAAATGTAGACACTTGGGGCAAAGTAGCAAGTTGCAGTGGGGCCAAGCCAGCAGCCACAGACTTCAGAGCAAGCTGCAGCTACCGTAGAACAACAAAGAAGTGTGGTGTCATCACCACCATAGGATTCCACATCATCAAGAGTGATTGAAGTCCCTAGTTCTCCACATGCACCACTGGTAAGAGCAGAGGTAGAAGGGAGAAAAATGTAGCCATAGGTGGAGACACCTAGAAAGAGAAGGAGGGTGCAGTTCCAATTAGATCTAGAGGAGGAAGAGGAGCCTTCATAGTGCCCAGTGTAGGGCACTAAAACTTCCCCTCAGGTGAGTATTTCTTCCCCTCCTCCCTCTCAACCTATTTCTCACCTTATCGACATGATGCCTCCACCCAGTTAGATGACACCTCCTACCATTGTTGCCATTCCCATCTCGCAAGTCACCCCATCATCAGGGCCTCAGGCCCTAACATTACCCCATTTTACCCCCTCCATTCCCAGAAATATGCCCCTATAACTCACCCCTATCTAGCAAATGGCTCTCCAATATGGCCTACCACAAGGATTTTCTTTTGCAGGGGGACATATTGCATCTCCTTCCACCTTCCAGACACATGCTAATGCTGCTAGGAAGGCTAGAGAAGCCCAGTTGGAGAAGAAGAAGATTAAACAGAATAAAGCATTGGCAGTCCCACATTTGAGGTCACAATTTGACCCCATCCAATAGAAACTGATGGTGACCCATTTGTCACCCAATGTTGCCAAACTGAGCAAGTAAATGCAGTTGAAAGATTACACGATGAATGCGATAGCCATTGACATGTCCCTGTTCAGGCCCTAAAATAGAGTTGAGATGCTAAATGAATCCACTTCTACGGTCACAAAAGATTATTTAAAGAAATCAAGAAGACTGCAGAAGATGGAGGCTGATTTGGCCCAAGAAAAGGAAAACTATAACAGTTTGGCCAAAGAGATAAATAGGAGAGACAATGAAATAGCTAGTCTGTAAAAACAATTGCAAGATACTATTTCCCTGTAGACTCAATGGGCAATCCAGGCCTAGAATGATTCTTTGAAGGCAAAGCTCACACTTGCAAAAGATGTAGCAATAGCCCTAAGGTAGGAGAATGCAACATTGCAAGTAAGAGGTGAAGGATTCCAACTGCAGGTTACCTAATCATAGCAAAGGCTGTTGGAGGAATAGAACAAGGCTGTAGCTTTTAAAGCCCAGTTCCAAGCAGAGCAACAGAGGATAGTGTAACTGGCAATTGAGCTAGCCAATAGGCTAAGAGATGTTAGAGTAGTGTAGCTGGTGAAGGAGCTCTATGAGTTAGCGTGGGAGAGAATCTCTTCAGAAATTATATAGCTCAGGCCATTTCTCACCTTCCTACTCAATGCATAAAAATTGTGTGAGAGGGTGAAAAATTTAGTACATAACACTCTAGCCATAGTCTTTAAAAGAGTCACAGACTCCCATTCATTATTAGAGAAGCTCTATGACACGTTGGATGCAACATTGGTAGCTGCAGGAATCCCAGACAGAATGGCCACCATGAAACAGGTCAATGAAGTGCTCAGTTGTAATGCTGCGGCCAACAGTTGTAAGAGTTGTCTTAATGTTGTGAAAGAAGGCATCGGTGAGATGAGGCACCATATTGAAGATCTGGTGTAATTAGGCCTCCCTTCCCCATTTCTAGATGCAAAAATAGTGCTGATGGTGGACCAGATTAAACCATTACTGCTAGCCAGACAGAGGGATCAAATAGTCTTCCAGAGCTTATAGGATGATTCCTTAGCCTCAGAGGTCAAAGCTATTCTAATTCCTATTTCTTGGCTGGAGTTCAAATTGAAAGCTATAGTTTAGATCCTGCACACCTTTTTACACAAGGATCTCATTAACCTAGATCTGGATTTTGTTGAGTTGCAGAGCAAGCAAGGATTATCTGACCATGAGTGGTCTATCTACCAAATAACTCTTTTGAAGCTGTAATTTCCACAATTTTGAAATTTTCACCGATGGGAGTCAAGTTCTTTTTGAGTAGGATCAAAAGTCTTAGGGGTCGCTAATAACTATAGAGTAATTTTACTCTACGTCATATTTTATTTTTTCGATTGAGCACTACATTTTTTTTGTTCCTACATTTCCTTGGACGTCGCAACAGAGTTTTGGAGAAGAGGGCGAGTTCATTTTGCCTAAGTGCCAAAGTGCAATGGAAGCTGCCAAGTGTCACCCTCTGGTCATGGGTCCCTTTTTCCCCATTTTGTCTCTTTTGTCTCATTTTGCCTAAGTATCAAATTTGAGCAAAAGTCGACAAGTGGCAATTTCTAAAACATGGAGCCTGCCAACTGACGTCCTTCAAGACTCTTTTTGTAACTTTCTAGAGAACCATGGGTCATGCCACGCATCTAGTGGTAGTTAAGCAAAATGTGCCATGTGTTGGTATCCATGTCTCATAGAGGCACTCACATTTCATTCTACCTTTTTGATAAAGACTTTCAACCAGCCAAGTAGTAGCAGAGTGGAAAGTGCTAGGTGGCAGTTGCAGAGGCCCTAAACTACCTTTTTAAAGAAGCAGTGGAAGTCACCATGTGTTGACTTCTGAGGAACTTTGGTTCAATGCCTGGGCCCAATGTTTTTTTCAATGCATAGAGGTGTCATTTCATTTTGTGTAAGTGCTGAAGTGCAGCAGAGGCTGCCAAGTGTCACTCTCTAAGTCCCTTTCTACTCCATCCCCAGAGAAAGTAGAAGGTGCCACATACCCCTAGAAGAAGAAGTGGAAGATGCCACATATCTTCCTAGGAGTAGTAGAGGTTGCCACTTGTCAACTACTAAGAAACCATCCTCGAGCCTAATTATTGAATAAAGATTTTGGTGGGCCCTGGATGTTTTTCAAAGGATTGAGGAAATGTTGAGTGTCAACATGTAAAGACTGCCACGTGCATTCATCCCTTTCTAAAAAGTTGCTCAAGCAAGGAATGCAATGAGTTTTGTTTTGATAAAACTACAAAGTATCAAAGAAGCAGATTGTGACAGGTGTCAAAGGCGGAGTGTTCTAGATCAGAATACAGAGAAAGTAGAAGTGGCCAAGTGTCATTCTCTGGTGCCTTCTAGAGAAAAAGAGGATTTTCATAGATTGACCAAGTGTCCTCTTCTATTTTAATAAAACAAAGTGTCTATCTATCTATTATATCAAAATGGAGGGAAACTCAGCTAGAGTTATTTTGGGTAGATAGAATAGTGCATCAGGTAGATTTTTAGGGCTTGCAAGCATTGAAGACGCCGTCTGTTTGTCCCCTAATAGTAGAGGTAGAGTAGATAGTTGAGCGGCCAAGCAATTGATTGAATGAGGAAATTTAGGTGCTAAAGGAGGTACTAGACATGGATCACCATGCCACAATCAGGGCAGTCCTTGATAAGACCAAGATGCATCTCAGGCATTGAAGGCACCGTCTGTTTTGTCCCCTGCGAGTGAATGATAGAGTAGAATTGCACAGGAAAGAAGGTGAAGTCTGAGTATATATAAGAAGGGTTGTAAAATCTTAAAGGGGGGAATTTTATCATAGTTTAGACTCTCTAAAGTTTTTGACCAGTAACATCATTTGCTCTTGTCTCAGTTCTCTTGAGTTGTAAAGTTGATATAACTGTGCATGTTTCTGTGTCCTTTATGTGACTAAATGAATTAAGGAAAATTGAGCTCCATGCCTTGGTTGGTGTTATCTTTGTCATTTGCAAAGTAGTCTATACTATAGATTTTTTGGAGTTGTGATTAGGAATGTTATTTGCTTTTGTCTCATTTTCTTGAATTAGAAGGTTTACATAACTGTACGTGACTTTTGTGCCTCTTATGTGATTAGAAGATTCTGTTAAGAAGATTGAACATTATGCCTTTGTTGACATTCCCTATTTCTCAGTGAAATACTTCCCTATTGTGAGCCTCTGTTCTATTATTTCAATCTCTTACATTGATCATGCACTTGTCTACTCTTAAATGTAATTGAATACTATAATAGTCTCACTGTGCTCAGGTTAGGATTAGGATTACACTCAGGTGCATCACCATAGTTAAGTTTCATTTCCTGCATTTGCATTTTTGTTTAATCTCCTATCCCTTTTCCCCAACAACTAATATAAAAGAAGAGACCAGCTTCTCTAATATCTGGAGGTTGTTTTAAGTCACAATGTCCCACAACTTGAAACTTCCCATTGTTGATTGATTAAGATCAAGCGCAATTTTAAGCCATCAATAGAAAGATCAAATATTTTACTTAGGATCACCTTTGCCATCATAAAATGTGAACTTAGGTGAAACAAAACAATTTAGCAAAGGATGTAAAGATATCTCAAGTACAAGAGGGTTATGCAACACATCTTGGGAATTAATAGTATGAGGAGACTTTAAGGCATCTTGTTCAATGTTTGTAACCTTTTTTGAAGGAGTATTTTAATTATAGATCCATTGGGGTTTAAATTAACAAGTTGAGTATTCACCAAAGGGGATGTGAACATGGTTTGAATATGCATAGAAATTGGTATTTGAATTGAAGCTATTGGTAATTCCATGGTAGATATAGTAATAGTTTTTTTATGAATTAAAGGTTAAAATACATATCATGTGCCCTTATTAGAAGTATTAGGTTGTAATGTGTTTAAGGGGAGGGTTGTTCATATATGGGGATGACCCATGGTTCTAATAACATGATCAATAGATGGACCTGCTTTATCATTTATGTTTTTTGAGTTTTAAATTTTTAATATGGTTTTTTAGATTTCATCAAGATCTTCAAGGTTTTGATAAATATGCTCATAAAACAATGTAATTTCTAGTTATCTATTTGCTCATGTTCATTAGTTTCATTAGACTCCTAGATTTCATTATCAAAATCTTATTTTATGATAAACTCATCAGTATGTTTTTCATTCTCAACATTGGTATCATCATGATCCATGGGATTAGGTCACTCATTGATTTAAGACATCTTATGTGGTGGTAGGGGAAGCTCAAAGTGTTCAATAGGCACACCTCCAAATCTAGGGCTATGCCTAGGTTGCATGCAAAATAATATACGTAGAAA
Organism: Torreya grandis; assembly: GCA_037957365.1. Lineage (NCBI taxonomy): Eukaryota > Viridiplantae > Streptophyta > Pinopsida > Cupressales > Taxaceae > Torreya > Torreya grandis. The sequence continues at coordinate 904,652 of JARHVA010004553.1, forward strand.
ATGACAAAGTAGAGCAATTTGAAACTTTAGATGACTAAAAACCCTAGGAATTAGAAATGTTTGCATTAAAATGAACTAGGTTCACCAAATGTTTAACTTTAAATTTATATGTGGATCTTACTTAGGTAGATAGGGTTAATAATGTAGAAATGATAATGCACAAGGGTGATAAGCAGATCTATAGCAGGTCAATTAACTACTAAACTCAAATACAACATATACTAAATTTATTAAATTGAGATAGACTAAAAATAAAAAGTAAAACTATGCTAGTTATGGAAATGACAAATAAATAATGTACTTAGCTAATTATGATGCTAACACATTTTTGGATTTGGAACAGGTAGGAATCAGGCTAGAAGAGGATTCTAGAATTGTCACCAAATTCTAGATTGAGTTCCCCTGGAGCTGTAAACACTAGCATCAGCCTTAGACGTTAGCATCGATGTTATTATTTGAACCATATGTAGGTGTCCTATATTGAATACTTGTTGGAAAAGGATGCAACCACCTAGATGATTATGGGCTTGTCTTTACCTTCATCTATTACATTCAAATTTGGGTCATGGATTGTCACTCCTCATGAAATGGTAAAAATTTAGTTCTTCATCTTCATAGTGACATTGGAAAAAAAAGTGTTAGTGGGATCATGACATCAAGGTAACCCCAAAGACCCCTCTATCAATGGGTGTTGTCTACATAGACACTAATCCAAAGAGGATTTTAGACTTATGTATTTCTCCCCTACATTCTGGTTTATGTGTGAATCATGTAATATGTGGAAAGAAAGTACAATAGTGACCTAGCTTATAACTTGGTAGATTAGGCTCTTGGGATGCTCCTTTAGTACTTTGGACCTCTATATGTGCTATCCCTAAGACTGATATAAAAATAGGATAAAATGGGAAAGATTTGACTTATCGAGTGTTTGATTTAATGGTTTGATAAATTGCCTTAGTATGTGTTAGGTTTCTCTAGGTGAGGAATGAATGAGGGTTGACCTTATATTTATACCAATCCTCTTGGAGAAATATCTTGCATTAAAGCACTTAGGCTAACCATTAGGATACATTTCATTTTCAAATTAGATGACTTTAGGGTATTAGACACCTACATCAGAGTAAAACACTAGCATCAATGTAGGGGTCTAAGACTGATGATTGTGTCTTGGTAGTTAAAAAATAGGTATAGGCTCAAAACTTGTAAGGGCATAAGATAAGCATAATTTAAGCATTCTAAGCAAGATAGAAGGTTTGGGTCATCAATATAAGATAGGTTAGACTAAGAGATATGTCAAGGGGCATAAAATAGAAAAGATGTGAGACATCTAAAAGTGAGAAAGGTCTAAAACTGAGACAAACAACTAAGGTCTAAACTTTTCAAGTATAAAATACTGAGGTGCTATATAATTCATAAATATCAGCCACAAGATGTTACTTCCTAAGGTAAGGTGCCTTCCAAAGTAGGCTCTTTTTAATCCATAGTTGTCACACTTATATTATACATTAAATATGCTCAAACCTAGTTGGTAATCACATAGAGGGAAACTTACATTTTTCAATTTAAAATTGATGTGCTAATGACTTTTTTTTAATTGATTTATACACAAAATGTTCAACTAGATGTAATTGTATTTGATGTTTTGATTATGGATTAAAGAACTAGTATGCAACAACTCGTAGAGAATTCTATTTGTTATTTGCATTTACTTTGGACCAACTTTTATGCCCATACACATATGGTGACTCTAGTTCTTTAGGGATGACATATGGCTTATCCTTAGACTTGTTCAAAGGTATCATAATTATATTATCTCCTTGGTACACTTGAAAATTATTTTGCATTGTATTGATAATCATTTTACCATCATAAGCCCATTTATTACCAATCAAAGTAGGATAATAGGTCTCATCTATTTTCATTTCAATTACCTTGAAATATCCTCACATGTTTAAGTCAATAGCCTTAATTTCTACATATTCAATCTAGACAATTGGTTATACTCTTCCATAATCTACAAGACTAAGGGTAACTATACTAGATCTCAGTAATAGTCGACGAGTATCTTACCATGTATATCTTGATATGATATTTACTATGCATATGATTTACCTCTCTAATCCATGTAGAATATTTGTAATGTTTTGTGAAATATCTTTGTTTCATAGAGTGCTTAGAAGTTTCAATAGATTTATTAATGTAGTAACTACTCATTTTTATAGCATGAAAATAATCTACCCATGCATTTTTGCATCAATAGTTATAGCATCACCTTTCGATGCATTATGTTGTTTTATGTTCTATAGGACTGGTGTTTCTTGATAGATCAAACATTTTTCTCTTGCATGGTCAGGATACTTATCCTTTTGAACCTTCCTAATTATTTGATTTAGTGGCATTTCTAAAGGGGGCAATCCTTGCTCTGAGTGTTGTTGCCTTGTGACTACTTGCATGAACACATTTTCCCTATAGTGTGAATTCATCATATTTATGTTTTGTACAATTTTTTATTTCCTTTAATTTTCTAAAACTAGGTAATATTTAGTATGATGTTGTATTGTAACTCTATAATATACACAATACATTTGTCTTTGAGGATTATTCAAGTAGTTTCATATGAAGTGGTTGTATTCATCGCATAGATAACACTAAATTAGTTGATGAGATTTATAATTGTAATTATTTAAACCTCCCTAGTATCCACCATAGTACCCTACCATGTATCCTCTATTTTTTTGAAAACCCCAACCTTGTAACTATTACCCATCAGATCTCCCTGACTATTATTGTTGGACATCATATCTACCATACTACCATTGAGGTGTGATGATGGAGCCCAATTTAATTATTAGGTCTAATAAATCATAGTGTTCCACAAAAACTAATATTTATACTATGGAGATGATGGAATCCATCTAGATAGACCCTTGGGTTGATATTGTGGTGATGAAGGCATCCACCCAAGACCACCTTGTGTCATGTTAGACATTTCCACATCCAAGTCTAAAATTCCTTGCTTTGTATTAGGTATTTGTTGTGTTGCAACTATGAATACATTCATAGTGATATCTTTTTTTGTTATTTTAGAGCACAAAAACTCTTCTCATCATGATTAGTCAGCTTATAAAAATTACAATACAAGCTCTATGGTTTTTTAATGTACTATTATAGTAAATGACACTTTGATGTTGCATGTCCTACTACTATGCATATGTTATAAAATTTAGTTTTGATTTTAGGAAAATCATTCCTATGATGCCCTTATTTATCAAAATTCATGTACCATAGACCTAAATTGAAGCCCATCCATATTCATAAGAAAAATATCTATTTTGATCTCAATTTTAGAGTTAGTTGATGGAGCATCTCCATAATCCTCAATTTGTTCTACCTAGAGTGTAGTTGCTTGAGCATCAACCTTAGTTAGAAATTGAGATGGTGCAATGGAAAATATGATCCTTGATCATAGCCCTTCTACAAAACAAGTAACCTTATCTTTATCTTTCTTTATAAAATCAATTTTGTTCATTACATCTGAAAATCTATGATCTTATTCCCATACTGATTCTCCACTTCATTGTTGAATCTCCTTAAGATACTTAATGGTCTAACTTAAATACTTATTCATATTGAGTTATATAATCAACTGGTCTTTAAATTTTTCAAGACTTGAGGAATTAACATCCCTTTTATAAGTGAACTCAGATCTTTGCCAATTAAGGCTCCTATGAGTTCACATTTCTTCACATCTTTAGTGATCACTCCCTTAACATGCCATTTCATATCACAGTTTAATGAATATTATCCAAAGTTATAAGATCCATCATATGGTGTTAAATCAATAAACATTCTCATGTTCAATGCCATATTTGGCATGCTTGTAACTACTACTATGGGCTTTTGTGAACTAGTCCTTATGGGTATCTTAAAACTAGTTTGCAAAGAGAACCCAGCCTCTTATAACCTATTACTATTTATCAATTTCTTAGTTTATATGCTATGTTTACCAAATTTATCTATAAATGATTCAAGCTAATTTATACCTATCCTAACCTCTAAACTTTACTTTCTCTTCTCTGAAGTTAAATGGGCTCAAGGGATGCATACTCTTGAAATAAATGATTTGTGTCGTCAACTTCTATTTGTGACCTTGAACTTGCAATACTTTTATGATTGTGTATAACTTCCTCTAGAGAATATTTTTTCCCTACTCCAAATAATAACCTTCCTTGTAACTATGATCTACCCCTATCTTCTAACTGCTCTACTTCTAGTCTATTTTGTTTTTTCTCCTCACTCTCATTCTATATCATTTATATCCCAATCTCTATCGTCTCTTTTCTCGGGCCCTTCTATTCCTTTCTCTACATAATCTTGAATATTTCTAATTTATATAATTTGTGTAGACTCTCTTTGAGTTCCCCTTTCTTCTACATCCTCTATTTTACTCCTACACCTATTCATAGTTACATTTGGGTAATCATGTTTATTCCACCTTCTTTGTTATCATGGATCTCTTTTAAATCCCAAAATATTATTCTCACTCTACTTCTTTGTGTCCTCTATATTTTGGGTTCAGGTTCAAATTCCTATGCTCAGATTTATATCATTCACTCATACATCACATGCACCCCCATAACACTCAAAGTGACTACTCCATGTTAGTAGGGGTAGGTATCATGGCCTTCTTAACAACCAACATCTTGATCAAAGTAATTAGTCCCTGAAGGAACTTTCATTGAATTACTCTCACAAATAATCTTGTGTAGATTCAAATTATAGACATCCTTAGATAGTAAATTATATGATATAACTATTAATGGTAGTACTTGTCCAATGATCTATCACATGGATCTAGTTAGTAACTAAATATTTCAAGCTATCTAGTTTCTCTTTTGTCCAAACTATAAATTTTATCCTTCTAGGTTGAAAATAGAAGTACTCCAATCTATATAACCACATGGCTAATAGTCCAAGAAACTCACACCAAAATATTTCATATATTTATTCATAAATATGCTTCTGAATAACTTATTTCATAGTATTTCCTGTTCCTTTTGCTTCTTCTTCCACAAAGTTTTGGATTATTTCATCTAACCATTTATCTACATCTCTCTACCCTGGTAGCTATAACATCATATTTTAAAAAAAAATCATGCTTACCATGCCATTGTTAGTAAAGTTTCTTAGCAAATCCATTAGAACATGTTAATATGGGATAGTTTTATATTACAGAACGTGGATAATAGAAAATATAAATCACACTAATGTAATTTAATTTATATATACATATTTTAGCATTGGATTCCCCATGTTTAGTAGAATCCCTATTTTTTCATTGTTAGAAGTTGATATATCATCTGCTACTGCTATATCACCATGATCAATAAGATCTTGGATATAGTGTTTGAGTCTCATACAATGGGTTGTATAATGACCTCTATTTTTGTGGTAGTCACAATATTTGTTATCTTTTTACCATAATTTTGTTTAAAAAATTCTATAAGGCAAAGATAATTTCCCATAATTTTGACAGCATAACACTACTTTTTTTGACTCAAAATGTTGTGGTGCATAGACTCTGTTAAGCATGAAATATATTGAGAGGGGGGTGAATCAGTATATTATATATCTTTTTATTAATCTAATTTCTTTTCTTTAACCACTCAATCATATATTCAAGATATGCAATAAAAGTAAAATAATAATTTGCACCACACAAGAGAGAGAGAGAGAGAGCAAATTTTTATGTGGAAACCCAAAGTGGAAAAAACCATGGAGAACAATCTCAAGTATATGAATGAGCACCAACTCAAAATACAAAGTTTGTAAGCACCAACTTGTAGGAGCACCAACCCCTTTACCGAGCACCAACATAGAAACTATTTGTGAGAACCAACCCCTAAGAGCACCAACCCCTTACAAAGATTCATGAGTACCAACCCACAGGAGCACCAACCCCTCTTGTGTATAAAACACAACTATGTCTCAATGTTTCTTACTCAACAAATGATAGAACTCTACAATATCTCTTGAATTTTCTCTTTGAAAACAAATACAAACCATACACTCTCTTACATATTACAAATGGCTTCTCAAACCTTTATTTATAGCTTTTAAAATGACCTTTGGCATTCACCCTTTGTGACCTTCAATCCTCATGGAAAATGGCACCAAACTTGCATGACCCTTTGTATCCTTGCATTTAAAAAGTCATATGGTGGCCCTTCATAAGCAAAAGTGTTTTTTTCTCTTTTGTCTTTATCTTGGTGACTTTTTGTATTCCTCAAAGTGTTCATTCATGGAAAAATGTGCCATACCTCTTTTTTATTCACAAGGTGACTCTTAAAATTTCTAAAGATGACTCTTCATGAGAAAATACGTCCCATTCCTCTTTCATATTTTACCCTGTGGCTCTTTGGCTTCTCCATGGGATCTTTTTTGACTTATATGCAACCAAAAATATATTTATTAATATTAAATAAATATTAACACACATTATCCAAGATATGAATATTGAAAACACCATTAAATTCAATGGGGCCTTTATCACCAATAATGCTAGACTTTTGACATCGATGATAATATATCCAAAAATCTCCCCCTTTGTCATTGATGGCAACCTCAAACTAAAACTACTACATCCTAAAAATTGTACATAATATCATCTAAAAAACATACAGTAACTCCCTCTTATTGTAGAAACCTATATCTATTCCTTGTACCTATTTCTACACCTATACCTGTACCTATTATTCTTCCCCTTTGACATCAATGGCAAAGGGCCTACCTAGAGCTAACACTTAGCTCCCCCTCAACTAATGTTGAACCTTAATGGTAGGAAGTAAAATAAATTACTCCCAACTTCTCTCATAGATATGCAAATGTGTCTTTCAGTAGTGCCTTTATGAAAATATTTGCAATCTACTCTGTAGTACTGATATACTCCATCTTAGCCTATTGATCTGCAACCTACTCTCTCAAGAAGTGATATCTAATGGGAATATGTTTTGTTCTTGAATGCATCACTAGATTATTCAAAATATTTATAGCACTTGTGTTATCACAAAAAATAGAAATAGGTTCATCATACTTTACCTTGACATCTTCCTAAGTTTGCTTCATCCAAAGAACTTAAGTACAACACAATACTGCTACAATATATTTTGCTTCATCTGTAGAAAGTGATACTAAATTTTGTTTCTTGTTTAGCCATGATACTAAGATATCACCAAGGAAGAAAGATCCTCCACTTGTACTCTTTCTATCATCCAAGCACCTTACCCAATCTGAATCTATATAAGTAACCAAAGTTAAATCTCTACCTGTGGGATACCATAATCTATAATCCAATGTCCCCTTGATATATTTGAATATTCTCTTTACCAACTAAATAGGACTATCTTTTTGAGATGACTGATATCTTACAACCATACCTACTACATGCATGATGTCTAATCTTGATTATATCAAATATAAAAGACTACCAATCATAGATCTATATAAATATTGATCTATAATTGGTGAATCTTCATCCTTGCTCACCTTATTTCCTGTACACATTGGTGTGCCAACTGGTGTACAATCCTTAAAACAAAATTTATTCAACATTTTCTTAGCATATTTATTTTAAGATGTGAAATTTCCTTTATTTGACTAAAATATTTGCAATCCTAACAATTTTGTTTCTTGTTTAGCCATGATACTAAGATATCACCAAAGAAGAAAGATCCTCCACTTGTACTCTTTCTATCATCCAAGCACCCTACCCAATCTGAATCTATATAAGCAGCCAAAGTTAAATCTCTACCTTTGAGATACCATAATCTATAATCCAATGTCCCCTTGATATATTTGAATATTCTCTTTACCAACTGAACATGACTATCTTTTGGAGATGACTGATATCTTACAACCATACCTACTACATGCATGATGTCTGATCTTGATCATATAAAATATAAAAGACTACCAATCATATATATATATATATATATATATATATATATATATATATATATATATATATATATATATATATATATATATATATATATTGATCTATAATAAGTGAATATTCATCCTTGCTCACCTTATTTTCTATACACATTGGTGTGCCAACTGGTGTACAATCCTCAAAACCAAATCTATTCAACATTTTCTTGGCATATTTATTTTGAGATATGAAATTTCCTTTATTTGACTGAAATATTTACAATCTTAAGAAAAATGACAATTCTCCAAGCATAGACATCTCAAATTATTTTTTCATATTATCAAAAAATTATTTTGTCATCTTTTCAATATTTCCTCTAAGAATGATATCATCAACATATACCACAACAATCAATTCATGCTCACCTTATGTTTTGATGTAGATATTACTATCAGCAAATCCTCTCTTGAAACCTTGATCCTATAGGTACTTATTAAGTCTTACATACCAAGATTTGGGATCTTGTTTCAATCCATAAAATGTTTTATTTAACCTTCATACATGGCTACTAATATTTGAAAGAATAAATTCCTCAAGTTGCTCAATGTAAACTTCTTCTAGATTCTTATTCAGGAAGGCGAATTTGGCATCCATCTAAAACACTTTGAAATTTTTAAACACTGCATATGTAAGAAACATTATAATAGCCTCTAACCTTGCCACTGGTGCAAAAGTTTCTTCAAAATCTATTCCCTCAATCTAAACATATCCTTTACATACTAATCTTTCTTTATTTCTGGTCACTTCTCTATTTTCATTCAACTTATTTCTATAAACTTATTTTTTTCCTATCACATTATGATCTTTTGGTCTAGGCACTAATTACCAAGTATCATTATTTTCTATCTAATTTAATTCTTCATCCATAGCCTTAACCTAATGCTTATCATGTCTAGCTTCTAAAAAAGTTCTAGTCTAAATTTTTGATAATAAAGAGAAATTAACTTGCTCAAATTCACTTACCATCATTCTTTAGGTGTGAATTCCTTCATTTATGTTCTCAATGATGTCAATTTCATTATGATTTCTCTAAACATATTTTTATGGAGTTTCGGTACCCTTTTTCTCTTTCTTCTCATCTTCATCTAATTCTTCAAAACTTTCCTCTTCAATGATTTCAGGAATGTCTACAGGATCACTGATTCTTTATGTTCTATCTTCTTCTATCCTGACACTTGCACTTTCAATAATTTTTTTGGTTATTTTGTTATAAAATTTATAAGATTTACTTTTTCAAGAGTAACCAAGAAATATACCTTCATCTGCTCTAGATTCAAACTTACCAAGTTTTTTATCGGTTCTCTTTATGAAACATCTACTGTCAAAAACTTTGAAATAATCAACTATTGTTGGTTTGTCTTTCCATAGCTCATAAGGATTTTTGTCACTATTGAATCTCAATAATTATCTATTTTGAATATGTACTACTGTAGCAACTACCTCTCTCTAATATTTATATACTATCTTAGATTCATTTAGCATTGTCCTCACCATCTCCTGAACTGTTCTAATTTTTTGTTCAACTACTCCATTTTGTTGTGGAGTTATGGTTGTTGAATAATGTCTCTTTATTCCATGGTATTCAAAAAGCTCAATAAATTGATTTGACATGAATTCTCCTCATTGATCTAATCTTAGACACTTAATCTTCAAACTAGTTTCATTCTCAACTAATGCTTTGAATGCTTTGAAATGTCTAAAAGTTTTTTATTTTTTCTTTAAAAACATTACCCAAGTCATATGTAAAAAATCATCAATAAGCAACATGAAATATTTCTCACCTTGAGTACTTTGAGTTCTCATAGGTCCACATAGATCAGTGTGAACAAGATCTAAAATCTGAGTAGTCGAGTATTCTTTTGTTTTGAACCACCTTCTAGCCTGCTTCCCATGCTGACAAGGTTCACAAAGTGTGATAGATGGATTTGTAATCTTTGGAAGATTTATGATTGGTTACTTCTTGCTAATGTTAACAAGATTTTAAAAATTTATGTGCCCCACTCTCATGTGCCATATCCGACTTTCTTTAATTTGGTTCAAATAACATCTTTGACCTTTGATGTCTGATAGCATATATAAATTTTTGCCTATTCTCTGAGTATCTACAACTAACATATCTAAATCTTTTCTTCTAATTTCAAAACCTTCTGCATAAAACTTTAGTGTGTGCCCTTAATCACACATTTTACTTAAACTCAAAATATTATGCTTAAGACCTTATACATACAAAACATTTTCAGTTTTAGTTCTAGCATTATCCAAACTTAGTGTACCTTTTCCAACAATTTTGGCAGTAGTATTGTGTCTGAATTTCACTGTGCCATCATTGATATTCTTTGAGGTTATGAAATTTATATTATCTCCTATCATGTGCCTCAAAATCCATTATCAATGAACCATGGATTTTCTTAATTTCTCTCATGTAAAGCATTTTGCACCAACATAGATTTTTCAAGTTGGTTCTTTTGCCATGAACCTGTCTGAAATTTTCTCTTAATGAATGGAGTCTTGAAACTCTAGTCCTTCTTGACTAACTCAAACATAATTCTATAGTAACGAGATATTTGTCTAAAGTTTTTTCACTTGTAACATATTATGGCCTCTTCATTAAAGCCTGATAGAGGAGCAAAAGAGTTGTGGCTTCTGCTTAATTTTGCATGACTTTCCTTCTTATTTCTAAAACTATTAGCTCTTTTTCAACATTCTAATTTTTTATGACCATATCCATTATAATAAAAATAGTAACCATAAAAATAGAACATGTTTTTGTATCTCTTACCTGATTGCCTTTTGTACCTCTATTCCCTCCAGCATTCTTTATTTGATATGTCCTCTATATTCTTAACTTCTTCCCTTTTTATTTCTTCTTTTCTAAGAGCTTCAACATAGCTCTTTCCTTTTTCCTTATTTGTGAAAGTAATGACCTCTTCTTTCTCTTTTTCAAATCTAATACCTATCTTATCTGACATTGATCTTTGATTTTCTAATATCTTATTCAACATATTAGTGTTATTCTCAAATTTTGAATCATTAGCTACTCTATCATTGATTGTTTTATTTATTTTCTCAAGATCTACTTTTAAAGAAGCAATTTCAATAACATACATTTCACATTATTTACTTACTATTTTTAACTATGCCATTAGATATTCTTCATTCTTTTGTGCTTCTTCAAAGTTTACTTGTAGATATTCAATTATTTCTTTTGACTCCTTTTTATTTTTTTCAATCTAGAGCTTTAATCTTCGATTCTTCTTTTCAAGAGCTTTTAACTCTTCTAAGGCACAAATGAGTTCTTCTAGATTCACTTCAGCTTCATCATGTTTTTCTTCTTGATCATCTATAATTCTTCTTACAGAGGCATCTTCATGTTTGTCCATGAATAGAATCTCTTCTTCTAAGTCACTAACTCCACTATCTTTGACTAAGCTAGGATCTTTAGAATACAAACTTTTTTTCTCAAATCCCTTCTTGAATTTGCCTTTAAAATTATTCTTGTATGTAGGATTTCCTTCTTCATTGTCATAATTACCCTTATTTGGGTATGTAACTATAAAATGTCTAATCTTTCCATAATTAAAACATTTAAAAGGTAATTTTCCTTGATATTTACCTATGCCCTTTTTTGGCTTGTGAATGAATAGAGATCCATTGTCATATTTATCATCGTTAGAATTATCACTTGATTATTGAATTTTAACCTTCTCTTTATTTGATGTATTAAAGGCCACTTCTCTCATTGAGGGTTTATCTTGTTTAGTCTGCATCTCATATGCTATAAGAATACCATGAAGCTCATCCATATTTACCTTGGCTAAATTCTTCATCTCTTCAATTGTTGAAACTTTTGCATCATATCTAAATGTTAAAGATCTCAAAAAAATTTGAACCATAGTTGATTCTTCTAAATTTTATCTAAGACCTTGAACCTGATTAACTATTTGATCAACCCACAAGAGATAACTTGCTATATTTTCTTCTTCTTCCATCTTCAAACTCTCAAACTGTCTTCTAAAAGTCTGAAGCTTAGCTTGCTGAACCTTTCCATCACCTTTGTAAATATTCTCAAGTTATACCCAAGTTTCATGAGTAGATTTACATTTCATAACTTTAACAAATTCAGATTCACATAAACCACATAAAATAGCATTTAAAGCTATAGCATTATTTTCACTAGCCTTATTTTCTACCAAAGTAGTTACAAGTGTCTGTGGCTCTTCATATTCCTCCACCATTGTTTGCCATATGTCAAATCTAAGGGCCATCAAATAAGTCTTCATCTTTATGCTCCAAAAAAAAAATCATCCCATCAAACAAAGGTGCCTTATTTGTATAAAATCCTTCATGTGATCCAACCATCATGCTTTCTCGATCTTCCTTCAAGCTATAAAACTTTTTCAAAAGGAACCTGCTCTGATACCAATTGTTAAGCATGAAATATACTGAGAGGGGGTGGTGAATCAGTATATTATATATCTTTTTATCAATCTGATTTTTTTTCTTTAACCACTCAATCATACATTCAATATATGCAATAAAACTGAAATAATAATTTACACCACACAAGAGAGAGAGAGAGAGAGATAGAGACACCAGATTTTTACATGGAAACCCAAAGTGGAAAACACCATGGAGAATAATCTCAAGTATATGAATGAGCACCAACTCAAAATACAAATTTTATAAGCACCAACTTGCAGGAGCACCAACCCTTTTACCGAGCACCAACACAACAACTATTTGTGAGCACCAACCCATAGGAGCACTAACCCCTTATAAATATTCATGAGTACCAACCCACATGAGCACCAACCCATATTGTATATAAAACATAACTATCTCTCAATGTTTCTTACTCAACAAATGATAGAACTCTAAAATATCTCCTACTTTTCTCTCTTTAAAAACAAATACAAACCATTCATTCTTTTGCATATTAAAAATAGCTTCTCAAACCTTTATTTATATATTTCCAAATGAACTTTCACATTCACCCTTTTTGACCTTTCAATCCTCATAAAAAATGGCACCAAACTTGCATGAACCTTCGTATCCTTGCATTTGAAAAGTCATATGGTGACCCTTCATAAGCAAAAGTATCATTTCCTCTTTTGTCTTTATCTTGGTGACTTTTCGTATTCCTCAAAGTGCCCCTTCATGGAAAAATGCACCATACCTCTTTTGTCTTCACATGGTAACTCTTGGAATTCATCAAGATGACTCTTCATGAGAAAATGCATCACATTCCTCTTTCATCTTTTACCCTGTGACTCTTTGACTTCTCCATGGGCCCTCTTTTGACTTATATGCAACCAAAAAAATATTCATTAATACTAAATAAATATTAACACATATTAGCCAAGATATGAATATTAAAAACACCATTAAATACAATGGGGCCTTTATCACCAATAATGCTAGACCTTTGACATCAATGATGCTATACTACCCAAAGGTGTGAGAAAAAAATTTGTTTAAAAAATTCTCTAAGGCAAAGATAATTTCCCTCAATTTTGACATCATAACACTACTTTTCTTGACTCAAAATGTTGTCGTGCATAGAATCAAAGTGAAAGTGTTTAGCATAAAATGGCTTAAGTCTATCAAATGGTAATAATGAACTTGAGTCTAAAATGGCCTTCAACCCAAATTGGAAATTGAACCTAAGTTCCCTCAAGTTTAGTGCAAATGGTGAACCCACTTAATGCATCAACCCTATGAACTTATAAAGGTGAAATTTTGAATTTAGATTATAAGGGAAAGACTTTAAATAAGTTTGGTAAAGGTTTAGACTTAATTGGGCAACATAACTATGCCAAAGTGGATGATATGACTCCCAATATTTTGATGAACTTTGAACAAGGCAAATTGATGATCTCACGTGGGTAGCATAATGCCTCTTTTTTTAAAGAAAAATTAATACTATGTGTTTGGTTTGAATTGTTTTTTACACCAAGTTTCAACTTCAAACAAGACTTTAATCTAGGATAAGACCAACTAATTAATTATTTTTAGATCCTAAATTGACAAGGTTGTTTGGTATTGTTAGAATTTGTCAATATACATCATTTGAGAGGATTTTAAGTGTTCATCCAAAAGTAAATGTGCATTATATAGTAGGGTTTTTACACCACCCCTTCTCTCAAATGACAGTATTATGACATCGACCTTGAGGCAAACCTTGCACTAATAATACTTCTATGGCAAGTGAGGATTTGTCTAAGATCTAAAAAGTTTCTAAACATTCTATAGGAATCAATTAAACAATGACTTTCATGTCAAACAATGCAAAATAAAAGCATAGATTTTGGGTCCATATCACTTGGCTTGTTACAAAAAGTTCTAGTCCTTTTTGCAACCACTACATCCTACTATTCACTCATTGTAGTGAGATGTCCAAAGTTCCACTACGTCCCATGTGCAACTCTAATTAAGATCCAAATGAATTAAATTTTGGGAAGTGAAACCCTAGGTCAAAGCTTCCCTAAAGAACTCATAGGAGGTGATGAAGTCCCCCTTGTAAGCCAAGTTTGCATAAAAATAAAGAAAGCATGAAAGTAAAAAGACTTAAGGGTCATTTTCAAGGTCACTCAAACTTTGATGAGTTTTTGGAGAGTACTTTAGATGAATTTATTTCCAAGCCTTGGACTAGGCTATTTGAAATAGGAATGGTTCTTTTGATTCCAAGGGTTCCCAAAAGGGGACAAATAGAAGAGCATACATGCAACATCCCTTTTTTTGCCAAACAAAAATTTAATCTAAACAACTACATAAATATAAAAAGCTTTGAAAAAGTGAGTTGATTTTTAAGCCCAAATGGAAAATGAGGTGGTGTTCATTTGACCCCTTGGTCTTAGTTACAAACTTTGAAAACATTCACTAGAAACATCTAAAATTTATTTTTGGTTAAACACCAAAACAAGGTTCTTAATTGATTTTTAAGCATGAAAAAGGTGTTCTAAACATGTTTTTAGCAAATTTCAAGCTTGGTACAAAAATAAAAACATTAGCATGTCTTTTATCCTTGAATTTATATTAATTTTGAGACAATGAACTTTAAAAAAAGAGCTATTGGGTCTATGTTTTAAGAAAAACATAGTGATCGATGTCAGTTATATAACTGATGATGGTTACATTTTCTAACTAATGATAGCTATCTAACTGACTTCAATTATACCAATGTGACTGATGATAGGTATCCAATTGATATCAATTCTAGTAACTGACATTGGTTAAGTTATCTAACTGATGCCAATCTTACTAGCTGATGTCAGTTACTGTGTAAACCCGTGGTAAACAAAAATATTAAAATAAAGTTAGAAAATCAATTTGCAAGAGTGTTAATGATCTAAATAAATATTTTAAAGCTATAAAATGATATTATTCATGTGTGCAATGCATCTAGTCTCACCGAGTGTGTCATATGTGGATCTAGGAATTTTACTCAAGAAAGGATGGTTAGTATGGTGTTAGTTTTAAAATGAAAACAAAATTAAAGAAGCACACTAACTAGCATAACATATCTAGGCCTAGACACTAGGGAGAGCTTATTTAACAAATATGAATAAAACACATAACTAAAATTCAAAATAAATCCTTCTTTACCTTCCTTGGATGCTCCAAAATGCTTGTTGTAGTGGCTTTCTCGATTTGTGCTCATAAAGTCCTTGGCAATGGAAGCTTGGCTACTTCCATCTATCTTTGGCACCTTTGGCTTATGGCTTGGCTGGGATTAGAATCAATTTGGCGTTATAAAAATAATTTAAATGTCTTTTAGAATCATTTTTTCATTATAACTTTTCATTATGAAGACTTAGAAATGATGTTCATGGCCTCTATATCTACAGATTTTTTAGAATGTCTAGAATGAGATTGAGATGTGTGGTTGAGGATTAATCTAATTTTTGGAATTAATTTTATAATTATCCTCATCATGACATTGGAAGAATGGTAAATTAAGAGGAATGGAGGGTATCATAGAAGGCATTGATGAGGCATGAAGGGCATGAATCTTGATATTTGTGGCATTTATGGCTCAGGGAAGTCTTCCCAAGAAATGAGGTCACCTGATGATGCATATATTCAATATTCATATCTAAAAATAATTATTCAACAAGTTTCCATGGAATTATTAATTAGGTTCTAATTTAGTTTAATTAGCTCTTAAGCATGTTTAAGCACTTTATGCACAAATTACTCAAATTGATCAGAATGCCTTGTTATTGGTCCAAAATTTGACTAGATTAGAATTGGAATGTGATGTCAAATGCATTGGAATCATTATCCCATTTAGGATTTTACTAAAAATAAATAATATAGGCAAACATCTTGTGCAATAAATTTGATAGGAAAGAGCATTTCAGAGTACCTAGGTGCAAAATTGGCATTTTGATTCAAAATGATCTAACCAAAGCTAGTTGACCCATAAATTGTATTACCCCATTTAGGGATACCCTAGCTAAAATCAGCACTTGAATATGTTATTTTCAACTCATTTAGCATGTTTTAGTGTTTTTAGGCCAAATTTTGCATTTTAAGTAGAAATTGGCCAAAACCCTAATTGGAGGTTATCAGTGGCCAGATTTAGGTGTTTACATGAATAGGCACTTCTTCAAGTTTAAGGATATTTGTAGCACTTGACAACACTCAAGCATGATTCTAATATTATCACAATGGTCCTTGACCAAAACATTTATTGTCCAATCATCTAAATAGACTTGAAAGAATTTATGAATTAAGTTCTTAAAAGCCTCAACTGTTATGTACGAGAACACTATTAGAGTATTTTTCAATCTGAAGGGCATAAAAATATATGAAAATGATCCCCATTTAGTGGTTAATTTTATCTTAGGTTAGTCTTCCTTAGTTATTTAGCCCTGATGGTACCTTGATAATCCATCCATAAAGGAGTATACTTCACAACCATCAACACCTTCAAGTATTTCCTTCATGAATGGCATTGGAAAGGGATCTGTTACATAAGATGCATTGAGCACTCAGTAGTATACACAGATACAAATACATTCATACTTTTTTATAATGATCACCATGGGATTGATCCAATAAAATTTAACAATAGGAGTGATTACTTTGGTGCATAACATAATGTCAATCTCTTCTTTAACATGTGCTCAGAGATTAGGATTCATTCTGTATGGTCATTTTCTCACTGGTTGAGCACCATCGACTAGCTTGATGTGTATTTTCCATAAAGATGGGTGGACCCCCTTAATTTTTATATATTTCCTTGGGAAAACATCTTGATATTATTCTAACAACTCAAAAAAAAATCTCTATATCAGTCTAGTAGTTTCTCATTGTGGCCATCTTTAGGTCTTTTTCAGTGTCAATATTACATTGAATAGTCTAAATAGGCCCATGATAGGGGTTATTTGTTTGAAGACTTGTGTCCTAAATAGTTCATGTACCAATTCTTTTAGAAACATTTAAATGGTTGGTCAAGGGGTCGAGTGAAGTAGATCCTTCACCTTCATCTACTTGGAAGATAAGATTTTTCTTTCTTAGGCAAATCTCTTCTCATAATTTTTCATTAGGAACTAGAGTAGGCAGAGGAACTGGATGTGTTAAAGGGTCAATGAAAAATTGTAATATTCCTTAAGTTCCTAATGGATATTATATAGAAATTTTTCCATAGGACTTGGGTCTCTGATAATTGCTTCATGCATGACCTAGAGAGTGAGGTACAAGTCCATCCTTGGTGAGGAATAGGAGAGTGTTGATGTCATGTTTTCCTTTAATAACTACCAAAACCTAGATCCCATGTGTCTTTATTCATGAATATACCAGGTCCATAGCCATGTGCATAATGTCCTATAGAATGCATGCACCCATAGATACTTTGGTAAGTGTGTTTCCTCATTTCTCCATATTATCTCACAAGCTTTAATGTGAGGTTCAAGTTATATCATGCCACTGCAACTAATTATTCCCCCAACCTTATTATCATAATGGGATCTATGGTATAGAGCATAATGTACTTGATCTTAGTATATAAGGTGCTCTTTATGGGTACACCACCATCTTATGATAGTTACACCAAAAAGGTGATCTAATGACCTTATCTAATCATTTTTGGTGTCATATAATTCTTTGAGATGCTAGACAAAGTCACGTACCTCCATTTATCCTTGAAACTATGGGGTTTCATCAAGTCTATCCAATAGTGGTCTTACAAGTGGCCCTCTCATTTTTAAACCCATGAAGTGAACAAACTTGTGGTGTTTATCGAGTGGGTGTGGGATATTCTCATGACTATTGATGGTGCTACATATCCTCCCAGTGACATCATAGTCACCATGTGCCTAGAAATTACAAGTATTGATTCTAGTGTCAGAAATAGACTGGGTATCTATCCATCATAGAACACCATCTGGGGTTGGATCACATTTCTCTTAATTCTATATAGTGACATTGTATAAGTGGTTGATGTCTTCATCAACATTGATGGGCTCTATATAGAGGGGTCCTTGTGCTTGATCTAGTGGTATTACTATGTGTTGATCAATGTTCTCAAAAATAATGTAACATGTTTTAAAGCTCAAGTTTGCATTTTTCTCATAGCACCAAGGCCTTCCTAATAGGGCTAGGTAATCATCAGCTTTTGCTAACTCTAGAACCTTAAAATCCACTTTGAATGGTACTCCAAGTATGTTGACCATGACATTCTTAAGGACCTCAATAGGATGAGTGTGAGTTTTATTTGCCATGAATAAAACATGAGGTGAAGGCTATAGTGCTGGCCTATACATTTTTTTCCAAGCATCCTTAGTGAGGACATTAAATTTTGTAGCATTATCTACTAAAATATCCCTGATTACCCATCTGTCAATGGTAGTGTTAACCAATATTTCTTTATCTTTTGAGGGAGTAGATGAACTAGGAGTGTCCTAATGTCGAGCATGATTTAAATAATAATCTTTACTTTGTCAAATGATGTGAGGGTGAACTCCATTTGGTATTCAATCTTGAATCTTAATCCAATTTTGGAGTTGTGGGATAATATATGCATCCATCATTCATTTACATAGTTCTTGAAAGTCACCTTATGCCACAGGTTAGAGTTCAACTTCTCTTTACATAGAAACACACTATGTTACATATTTATATTTGAATAAATAATCTCACCTTGAATTTATCATATGAGTGACATCATATCTTGGAGGATATCCTTTTGTTGTTGAACATTAGGGTACTTTATAGCTTGTGGTTCTTCCCATTGTACCTTCTCGATTATATTAGTTGTTGACTAGGTTTGTCCCCCACTATGGGTAGTAATGTTTACTTATTAAACTATAGGTATGGCTGGTCATGCACACTATTTTGGTTTATTAATTCCAATAATAATTGTTACCTTTTCATTCCACTCATTGGTGATAGCTACATATAGATTAGGACACTCTTTTGGTCGATGGTCTTTTTTGCAAAATACACACATCGGGTACTTTAGGTAATCCCTTTTATAGTGGTCTAAAGATCCACATTTATAATAGGTTCTAGGTCAAAACTAACCACCTCCTCATCCTCATCCTCTCTATCATCCATGGTATCCACTATTATATTGAGTATTAATGACTAAGGTTTGGCATATGCCATGCACTCGATCTTCATAGATATCACTAATCAATCGATAGTCATTGGTGTCATGAGTGCAGGCATCACAAATTTTACAATAATCATACACTTTAGTTTGCATATCCCACTATAAAAAAGGATAAGAGTGGACATCATTTTCCTCATTTTGTATTTCACATGTTTGTTTAAGTACCACATGTATGTTCTTATGTGAGCAATTTCTCTTTGTATGCCCTTCAGTTTCATAGTCGATACACCAAACACCACTATGTGTTTCATGTGCATTGTTGGATGCTAATTTTTTAATTTGTGATTTAATTGATGCTATTTAGGCCTCCATAAAAGGACTAATCTTGGTGTCAATGCTTCTAATTGCTTCAATATAGAGAGTATTTTCCAAGGCCTCATATGGGATAGTTAAGGTCTATTGTGATAGGGTTTGTCAACAAGGTTGTAATAGTCCTCCCACAAACCATTATGTGTGTTGGGAAGTGTTAATTTCAAAGGGTATTTTAGATGGAAAAGCTTTAAACCTTACATCATACTCATATACACTATCTATAAGTCATTTATTTATGTCCTTCAGCACTTCTATACTCTACTACTCAAATTTAGTAATGTCGAACTCTTGAAGGAAGGTTATTTTGAGATGATCAAAATTGACCACCATTTGCTGAGGGTCAAACTTATAGTACCACTTATGAAAACATTATAAAATCATAGTTGTAAACTATATGGCTTTATGTTTATAATATGTGATGCCTTACACCCTCCAAATCAGTTCACACTTATGGATATGCTCAGTTGGATTCTCCACCCCTCAGTATTTAGGTAAGTGTAATGTCATCTCATTATAGATAATGGTTAGTTGAGGTGTTTTAGTAGGTGGTTAATGGGAACCTCTAGCCTCAGTCCCATGAGCAAGGAGTCCATTTCCTCCTATGATACCACCTAGTCCACCCCCAGTGCCTCCATTAGCAGTGTCCATGATATGAGGCATAGTAGCCAGTTGGTTAACTAAGGTTAGGCCTATATTCTATCCTTGAAGGCTAGGTCCACTAGGAATCCCAAGTTGCTCCATAGAATTCCCTTAAAGATGGAGAGATAGTTTTAAATCTAAATGAGCCTCAACTAGCTTAGTTTCAATATTCATTATCAGTTTAGCTTCTGAATTTGAACTATATGTATCCCAATTTTGAATATATACTCTATCTGACTCAAAGGCATGAGTACACATGATGTTGGGGGAGCTAGGTTGGTTCAGACTTGGTTCCTTGATTCATGTTGTCCAGTTTTTTTCTCCTTAATAATATAGAAGTGGTGTAGAACATGGGTTGAGATTGATGGGATCCTCATGATTTTCCACTTCCCTACGGCTACTAACATCACTTTTTGGTCCTCCTAGTCTCTCCTTATGCCACTAACTCCCATTATTATTTGTTTAACTTGATCATACTTCTATTTCTATAGTGCACATTGGTTGGCTACCATTTTTAACCCATAATATTAAACCCATACCCTTTCCTTCCAAATGTGCAATGCATGCATAAAAATATTTATCCATCCATTGGTATGGTTTCTATTCCAAGGTCAACAATTAATATCTTAATTTTGAAAGAAAAAGACATTAGATAGTGACCCAATGACTCTCAAAGGAATTAGAATTTAGATTCTTTAGGAAATGAATAGGTAGTCATAGAATACTCTATAATGTAGCTATTTCAAACTTCTCTCCACCAAAAGTTGACTGCTCATGTCCATGGGACTCCAAGTCATGCTAGAGCCCTTTGTTGTTCTAGTGTCCAAGACCACCTCCTTCCAAGATTCCTTGATCATCCTTGAGCATATGCTAGTAGCCAAGCATGTAAAAGAATTGAGAGCTTAGAAAATAAGGTTTCATAAAAGGGACTGTAAAGATTATTCTCCATCCACTATCATATGGAGATTCCTAGTCTAAGATACAGAAATACAAACTTATCTTCAATACTAATAACCCATTTTTATATATTTTCTAGCATAATATGCTCAAACATTTTCCCATGACTATGATTCAAGTGCTTTAGGTCCTAACAATGGAACCAAAATTTTGGGTTATTTTATTTAATTCCTGCTGCACCACCAAATGTTATCCCAATGGGATAGCATGTTGGCCCTATCACGTGAGAGTTTGGTTTTTCACACTCACTTGAAGCACGTAGTGAAAGACTAGTTCCTAAAGGTTTTGTAGAAAATTAATAGATGTTTGTTCATCTCTCTCTCTATGTAGTTCCAAATAAGTATTATTTAATATCAAAAATATACTACTATGACCCTTCTAGTTCTAGATGCAACTATTAATATTACTACATAGATCACCATCATTATCTAACATTAGTGACTTAGAAAAGAAAAGATACCAATAACAAGACTAATAAATAAATCTTATCCAAGTCTAGAACTTAGTATATTCCATCATTCAAGACACAAATCAATAAAATCTGATATCTTCACATTAGATACTTAATTAATCAAAAGGGTAAAGATTCATTATCTATTCTCCAAAAAGATTGTCATCCCAAAAGATTTTAACAAGGGTATTTATACTTGTTTTGCCCTGACTAAGTGTTACAATCATTAATGGTTTGAGTGAATGGAAAATGAAATCTCAAAAAATTGAGAGTCATGGCACTTATAATAAGTTATGCTTGAGGACTCAGGTCCCTGTGCCCCTATATCCTCGCTCTATGTTAAATACTAGTGGCCATGTGTTTCATTCCTTACAGGCTGGTGTAAAACTTTTGATCAATAAGGTCAAAGTGTCCCATATTAATCATTATTATAATTATTCTTGCTTTCCACACACTCCTCTAGTCTTCTAATTTCCTTTTGAGTTCAATGTTCTTGATTTCTCTGTGACTTGTTCTTATTTGACTGGGTCCTCTCACATTGGTCCTTTCTACACCATTATCCTTTCATACCATTTTCCTCTTACACCTAATAGGTTCTGCACCATGTTCCTTCTACGTCTGGTAGTTATTCACCATGGTCTTCCCATGCCATGGTCCTTCCATGTCATGCTAGTTTCACACCAAAATAGGATAATACTTAGTCAAAATGTTGGGGCCAACAATGTTTGAATAGAAATTTTGGTAGTAGTAGTTTGCTTATTTCAATTTTTTTTGGTTTTAGCTTTCTTTCATTTGCTTTTCATGACATAAAGTAGGCAGTGTTAGTTGATTTTGATTCTCTTGGTGCATAGCTTCTCACCACTCACCTGATAGGGGGAGAAGATATTACATTTTTTCATCTTTGATTAGTCATCAGTGATAATACAAGTTGATATGGGTTATTAGCACATGCAGTGTTGATTAAAGGTCATTATCATTTGTTAGACATTAGGGAGATGTGCCATATAGAGTATGGGTTTTGTCACTTGGATGGGTTCCTGTGTGGGACCTTATATGGATAAATGTAGTTAGACATGCTTGATTATGTTCTATTATAGTATAGTATGATGATCATCAAGGATGAGCAAACTTTGATCATGTTCATTAGCCATTGTTTGCCACAACTTGTAGGGGTGGGCTTTTTATGGAGCAACATCAATTTTTGGTCAGTGCTAGAGGTATAGTGTACCACTTGTAGTTGAAATAGAGATCCTTTAATGACTTTAGATTCATCATTCTAATTCATTCATCTAATGTACCCCTTTGGATCAAGGTGGAGTTTGTTGGATTATTTTATGATCTAAACTATTTTGTTTTTATTTTATTTAGTTTTAATTTATTGTTTAGTTTTATAGGTTAGTTATACCTATTAGTTGGTTTCCTTAAACTAACTCTTCATAAGCTTTTTTTATAGTTTTCATTGTATAAAAATAAATGTTGAAGATTTACAATTTATACATCTTTTTTGACTATTCCTCATAGTCCTGGTTATATCAAACACAACTTTCTTTTAGCTAGAATGGAAGAAAGAAATATATTTCATCTCGTTTATTAGAATAAGGTCTTCTCCAAGAAAATATATGAAAAACTTAGTTTAAGGAACTTGAAAATTATGAATAAATATCTCATTTCAAATTTTGTGTGGAGATTTATCAAGTTGAACATGTTCTAGGGTAAAATCCTTTCTTTCAATTATTTATAAGGTAGGGAACCAATCAATATTCTTGTACAAGATCATTTTGTTTGGGGTTCACATGTCTGGAACTTCTTGATCTCAAACAATGAGTTGATAATAGTAGGGTCTAAATGGCATATTGGTAATGGTCACATGGTCAATTTTTGGAGAGATACGTAGGTCTAATAGCATCCTCTCTCTCAAATTGACATAAAGTTGTAATTATAAGAGAACATTCAAAATAAATATGGGTACAAAGTGAATGTTTATTGGCAGGAGCTAAAAGGAGTTAAATTTTGTAAAAGTTTGAGTTTGGATAACTTAAACTAGGAAGACACACTAAGGATATCTAACCTAAATAATCTACTAAGAAACATACATATACCAAGCACTAATAGATAATATCAAATGGTCTGGAAGGACTCTCTTAATGTACACTACAAACTTAAATCAGGATATGATTTTCTAGCACAAGAACCTAGACTCAATGGAAGTTAGGAGTTTTTATGGGTTAAATGGTTAATTCCAAAAATCAATTTATTTCTTTGGGTTATGGTTCAAAACAAAATACTTCCAATTGATAATTTAAGAAAAAGAGGTTGTAAATTAATCAATATATGTGTCCTATGTGAAAAGGACAATGAATTAGTTTTCCATTTTCTTGCCATCTATTATTTTTATCATAAGATTTGGTGATATTTTTTTGACAAATTTAATGGCTTATGATGCTAGTAGGTTCTTTAATGTAAGTGTGATAGTCATGGGGTGTCCATTTCAAAATACCCTTCTCAATAAAATTTGTAAACTTGATTTGCTCCATATCATATGGGGTATTTGGGGAGAGCAAAAAAATAGAATTTTTAGGAGGAAGAGGTGCATCAACAAAGTTATTTTTAAAATAACTTTTTATCACATTTCAGATAATTTTAATACTATTCTTATTAAGAAAGGAAAATGTTTGATTCAGTATGAATAAATTCTATCTCATAATTGGCAAATTGATACATCTCAGTTGGGTAAGCCAGATTCTAAAGAAGAAATTATAAAAAAACTAAATGGAACCCCCCCTTTGGGATAAATGAAGCTCAATTTTGATGGAACATCGAAAGGGAATCCAAGATCAGTTGGAGGAGGTAGAATAATAAGATATCATTAGGGAAATTTGGTTGCATATTTTACCAGAGACATGGGAGTTCAGTCTAACCACTAGGTTGAATCTCTTTCAACATTATGGGGGATCAAATTGGCAAAACAATTGAGAGTCCAAAAACTCATAATTGAGGGGGATTCTCTAAATATTTTGAATTATTTGTCAAGAAAAAAAGTCATCAGTTGGTCCACTAAACAAGGTATAGAGGAAGCTTTAGTTATTATGAAAATTTTAGCAAGTTATTATTCAACATAATTATAAAGAAGGAAACTCTATTGCAGATTGGTTCACCAACAAAGAAGTAACCACTTTGGTTCAAATGGCATGGACATACTATGAAGAAATCCCTAGGGATCTTTTCCTAAAGATAAAATATGAATGTATTTCCAATGAATAAATTATTCATATTAGGGAATCCTCTAATTCATAGAGGAAAGAGATCTTGGGCTCAATTAAGTTGTGGTCTTATATTGATTTGTTTAATTCTTTTTGGGCCTATTTATAAGTTTATAGAATTATTGAAACATCTAATAGACTGCCCAAAAATAAAAACAACAACATTTCCTCTTGACTCTATCCTATGAAGCCTAAATTATAGAGTAGAGAAAGTCTATTTCATCTCTATGTTTTTTGTATAGGGATAAATATAGGATTACCTAACATAATAGAACCAAAAATGCCACAAGAAGTGAGGAAAAATGAAATAATTTGGGAAGCTCTATAAGAAGGAGGTTTTGTTGGTTTCACGAAGAAGATAGAAGGGAATGATAGGCACATTTTGATAATGTTTGTAAAATCTTAGGAAGATAGAACTATAACTATTAGAACTCAGCAATGGAATTCAAAAGGGATAAAGAGACATTTTTGGAGGATGTAAAATAATTAAAATTACTACATAATGGTTTTGATCAAAAATCCTTGCCTAGGTCATACAAAGAGGTTGACTACCATCTAATGCAATATGTAACCTTGGAAGGTAGGTTTAACATTATTAGATGGTCTTTATTTAAGATGTTGAACTATTTTAGACATGGCATTCCTTTCAGTCTTCCTTTCTTCATTCTAAAATCAATGGAAGTTTCAATTATGAAGTTTAAGCATGGAAAATATTCAACCCCAAGTCATGAAGGGGTGATTGAACTCATACATAAGTAATTTAAGGTTATGAGCCAAATTAACCCAGATCTTCCTCAGTCTCAAAAGAAAGATGGAAAGGGTGCCCTTGTTGACATTAGTAAAATCAAAAAAATTTGTATTAAAGACCTTGAGAGCTTGAGAAGGTATACAAAGATTAGTAATTCCATTAATACTATGGATAATAACACCAATGATTTTCAAAGACTCTAAAGATGTAGGAGAATATCAATAAACACCTTCAGAATGTATCAAAGCCTACAGTTGTCTATCAAGAAAATTAAGGCAAGCAAAGTGAAACACCTGGCTTGGTAGGAGATTATATTGAAGTGGATGATGATAGATAATTTTATAGGGAGGGGCATAAGGTTAAATAATAGGGAAATAAGTCAATTTAGAAATTTATTCTTGAGGCTAAGAAAGGAGTGACTAAATATTCCCCATAGATAAAGGAAAGAGTACTACAGACAAGCAACAAAAAGACCAAAATGAGGATTTCAATAACCTTGTGATTTAACTTAAGGGCAAGTAAAATGTAACTAAGATAGTTGAATAA
This sequence comes from Torreya grandis, assembly GCA_037957365.1. NCBI lineage: Eukaryota > Viridiplantae > Streptophyta > Pinopsida > Cupressales > Taxaceae > Torreya > Torreya grandis. The sequence continues at coordinate 931,181 of JARHVA010004553.1, forward strand.
TTATATCTTCAAAAATATATAATGCATTAGTTCATGAGAAATCTCATGGAGCTTAAAGTTAAGGTGAATTTCCTGCAAGAAGAGAACATTAGGTTGAACCAAATCTCTTTAGCTAGAGAGGATGATCAACAACTATAGAATCTCTTATTCAGGATGGAAATTTTGGAGAATGAGAAAATTCTAAATAACATTAGATTTTTAGTTAAGTGTATCAAGGTAACCATGTATGAGGGTATCCAGAATGTAGAGAATCGTATAGCTCACCTTGGGAATTTATTTGAGCCAAAGATGATTGGTAGAGGGAAAGGTGAGCAAGGTCAATGTAAAGGATCCCAGAATGTTATGGATAAAGATAAATTGTTTTTTCAGATTGATGCAAACCTTAAAAATATGAAAACATGTTGGGAGGATATATCTAGTAATTATACTTAGATTTGTCCTTGGTTTATTTCATTGTTCTTTGTTGGTTTCTAGGATGTATTTTAGCTATCTTTGGGCCTATTTTTACCTTGTTCTAGTCTGGTCTATAGGAGACCATTGTCTCTCTTCTATTTTTTCTTCTCCTAGGTTTTAGGTACCCTAGTTCAAACCCCCCCCATTAACATTAATTTAAAAAACAACCCCCAAACTTTCTCCACATCTAATCCTCAATTAAAAAATAAGGATATTTATACGATTAACACTAATTATGATCAATATTACACCAATTCCAAATATGTAAATATAGTTAAGGTTAATTATTGACACAAATTAGCTCACAAAGAGCTTATCACCAAACCTAAGAAACTATCCTTAGAAGAACAAATTCTCAAAGATACTACTACTTACTTATCTTCAAAAACCAATGACGAGCTACCTCCTCCCTCTAAAACCTCTAATCACTTATTTTCCTCCTAAACCTATTTTATCTTCTAAGCCTCATGTTGGTTCTTCTTCTTCCAAAACCCATTAGAACTTATTATAAGAACTCAAATCTATGCCTTGTAAAATTCCTCTCATGGATTTATTTTGTACCTCTCCTTATTATCATAAGTTCCTCATGCAAAAAATTAAAAACATTAAAGATCCATCTCATTTAGAAGAGGAACCATCTTCTCATGAGCCTCAACGAACCTTGAGCATACTATTGAATCCATTTATCCTTCTTTGAAACCTTTCATACAGTTCCTTGAAGAAGACATGATCAATTATCAAATCCTCTTTCAAATTGATAATCCACCCCTGTTAATTAAAATATCTATTAATACCACCCTTATTCTTAAAGTATTACTAGATGAAGGTTTGGGTATTAATGTGACATCTCTTTGGCTCATTCAATAATTTTTCTATAATAAATATCATCTCAAACAAACTCATTTGACATGTCATGGATTTGACAAAACTAATCAAAATTTTCTTATTTGTATTTGGTTCCCTCTCACTATCAGACCCAAGACTATATGGACTAAAATTATGGTCCTTGATTTACCCTTATCTTACAATATACTCCTAGGACACCCATGGACTCATCGCATGAGGGTTATCACCTCTTATGTCAAACAATGTATCAAGTTCCTTCATAATGGGAAAAGGTATAAACATGAGGTTGATCTTAACCCTTGGAATATTTATCTCCCTAATACCAAATCTCAATATCATATTCCCACTATTCTAATGATTAATAGTGCTCGTTTACGCAAATTCATCAATATGAATCTAGATTTACATGTCACTCTTGATAATTTTGATGATGATGATCCCAATGATTTATAAAATACTTGCAATGCTACTAAGTTATCTCTTTACATATCAAATTTGCTACCTCCATCCTTATTACCTCATGATTGTACCATCCCTCTTATTGATGAGATCACCAATTCCCTCATCCATGTAATGCCTATGAAGTATATTATACAAAAGATGACTTCACATGTAATGATTATGGAGTGGCTAATTTATTTCAAGATCCTTTAATTATGTCACCACATAAATTTAGAAATTTAGGCATCTCAGCTTCTAAAGTTCCTCCCAAATCATAAGCATGTATAATTTATCCAACTTATGATGATAACTACATCATGGCCCAAGCTCAATAATGAGACTTGGATGTTCAATATTATGAAAAAACATTAGCTTAAATACATGATTTCAATCATGATGTTCATACCATTTCCACATATTTCAAGATATAACCTGAAGGTTATGTACTTCCAATTAACTCTCAACTTATTGATACTCCTTACGTGGTTAAACAAATATTACCCCTCACATCATTGTAAGTATTATGAAATTAATCTACACCCTTGGAGAGATTTTTTAGGCTCCCTCTGACTAATCCATAATATGGGAATAACCCTAGGCTTTGGGTAACCCATCATGGGGTTGAACCTCCAAAGAAGGCCAGCTTCCTCTTGGGCCTGACCCTATCTATATAGACTTCATTGATGGATCACCTAAACTAATGATTCATAGTGCAAAGGGTTAAAAAGGGGAAAAGGGATCCTAAGAAGGCTAAAAGGTGATTTACCAGATAAAAATGGGAAACTCTCATAAGTTTTAACCTATACTAGATCAGCATGAGACAATGTTATCTCACACAACCTCACAATCTAGCTCAGTGCATAAGTGTTTCATGGACTAGGTTTAGGTAGAACACTAATCCAGACCTACAAAAATCTTTAAAACACCTTAAAAGAGGAAAGAAAGAGGACAATAGATGAGGAAGATTCTCCTTCACTATGCCATCATGCACAACTCACTCAACATAGATCCAAGGCAAGAAATAGCTAAATAAAGTATTTTATTACATCAAGAGGTAGTTTTTACAAATGCTTGATATGGTTTAGCCTAATCAAGATGAGCATATTTTGAAATTTCTCAAATATTCCCCTAATACTTCCAAAAATGAGCATGTCTTTATAAATGGGAATGAATGGGTAATATAGAGAAAGGGAGAAGAGAGAAGAGGGAGCACATTAACCAAGAACAATCAATGAGCTGCCACCTTTTCAATGAATGCTCCACCATAATTTTGGTCCAATCAAGACTAATCCATTATCAAAAATTTAACCTACATTTATTCCAATTAGTATTCAGTTTATTCTCATTGGTTGAGCAATACACTAGAGGACAAGAGTCTATTTTGTAGATAATGAGTCAAGATACTTTCAAGGGAGAAAGATCCTTAAGATTATAAATAACATTGAATTTTCCAACTACTTTCTCCAATCCCCCAATCTACTCTATGAACTTTTATGCCACCTTCCACTTGGATTCATTATGAGGACAAAATCCTCATGTTCATGAACTTGACAGAGTTATGCCATGTCTACTTTTAGAGGCTATAGGTACTTATTTGTCAAAGTTATGACTATGTCAAAAGATGAGACACTTCACCATATCTCATATATTTTTGCATCTACCCCAACTTGGATATGAATATTTACTATAGATTGAAAACCAATCCAAATTATTGGTTTTCATATAATCATTATATCAACGAAGATCTACAGATTGTATAGCCACACTACTAAACTACATTAACTTTAAACAAACCTATCATGCCTCTAAAATTTTATGGTGATAGATCTTTAGCATGAACAATCTTGACTATATCACTATATCTACTTGATGGTCTTCAATAGAGCTCTAATGGTGGCCTTTAAAATATTTTTCCTGGTTCAACCTTAGGTCACATTTGTTTTCTATTAAAGTCCCTTAGCTTTCAACTTTTAATTTTGACTGTCGATCTACTTGTATGATGAATCATACACCATCAATCTTCTTGGACCCACTAACATCATCAGGTTGTCTCTCATTATTGGATCTTTGATTCTAATTATATACCAACCATTGATCTTGTTCTAAGAATTTTTGACTCTTTGACCTTATGTGTATCATTGATGTTCCTTTGCATGACTTGACTGTGTACTATTGATTTACCTAGCATCTACCATGGTCATGAAACTTGGTAAATACACATTCATCTTTGAGATTTTCTAAATTTTTGACCTTTTTCTCATCATTTATCTAATTTTTTGCACACCATTAGATCTTCTTTGTTGTACACCATTAGATCCTTAGTCTAATTGAATGCAAACCATTGATCTACTTGGACCCACTAGATTTTTCAGTCACCACACACTATTGGATATTTGATGCATGATCAAATACACACTATTGGATCTTCAAGAACATTTGAATTCAAATGGCTATTTTCCACAGCTTTAACTTGATGTCCCTATGCATGTCCCACTCTACTAGTTTAACTTTAAATATCTATATCTTGAGATAGTAAGCTCATCATGATATGAAATTTATATATCATGATCTAGGCATGAATAAATTCATGTCCATGTAACTCTTTAATCTAATAGGCTTTCTAAGTGAATCTATTAAATGCACAGTTAAGATAACTTATCATTTTTTGCATGATGTCTTGTTGATGATCTAGTCCTTCATTGACTTTTACAATTCATTTGATCATTCACTCAAAAAAACTCTTCTCAGATGATCTATCCAAGCAGAATCTTTTTTATGTCAGCCAAAATTGGCCAACATCTTTGGCAACTCACCTAGAATCATGCATGATATGCTTGAGAACCTAGACTAGTTTCCTTGTCTGATCTATTGGGCATGGAGTCATAAGTATCTGATCTTACCTAAAATTAAAATGAGGCAAGGCTGCCTCTCTAGATAAATTCCTCTTGAATTAATAGGAATAATAAGAAAAAAAAAAGTGCCTAAGGTACTTCGAAAAAGGAAACACATAATAGGAAAAGAAACTAACCTAAACAAAGTAAGGGAGACTAACCTAATAAACAAATGTACACATAGGCACTTAGATAAAATCATGAAAACTATTCTTGATAGGTATTGAAAGAGCCAATACAAAGAATTGTTTCATGCATTATGTAGAGCTAAACATAGGAAATTTTTCAAACACTGATCATATATTATTTCACACTATCTGAATAATAAATCATTCAAGACATTACATGTATATAGGTATATGATTCCTATAATCTCTCCATCATTTTACCATATAAAAATTCCATATGATTATGTAAACACTAAATATGATATATTTTTATAAATCATAACAATAAATCTCAACAAATATATATTCCTATGTATTATCATAATCTTGTTGTATAACGATATTTTGATAACTAACAAACTAATTACCCAATAACTATTTACCTCTCAATAAATACTCAAACTCACACAATAATAATTTAACTAACTATTAATCCGTAACATTCACCCCCTTAACATTATTATTCCTAGTCGTACCCCTTTAATCTAAACATGGGGAGAATATCATCATGTACTGCATCTGAATTATGACTATGTAATTTTTCCAAAGATCACAAACCTAAAAAATGGTTTTTCCATGGCTAACCAAAAACTAATGATGGTTTTTCCCATGGATTACTAACAACAAATGATGGTTTATCCCATTATAACCACCAATGGTATTCTTGGTTTACCACAAACCATGTCATATATGTGAGTACATATTTAATTCCCATCATTTTATAACTTGAGGATTACAAAAGGAAATATATCTTACTTGAATAGGAATTGCACTTCTATTTTTATTCAAGCACACATTCTCAAATAAAAAATATCACATCACACTAGAATCTACACAATATCACACCACACATAAGTGCCACTAAATGAGAAGTGGCCTCTTCGCTATTGGCTTGCAAAAGGCTTGAATGGCCTCCATCCTCCTATGCCTCTGTCCTCCAATTGTCACTACTTAACAAATATGGTGATGAAGTTCAATTTATAATAATGGACATTGCGTACAAGTGATAATTCATCAAATAAGAAATTTTTTATATTTTTTACAATGTTTGATAATAATGACTTTTTGACTATGGATCCAAAACAAAAGTTTGACACTATGAATTTTTATGACTTGACTCTTTACAAAAAATGACTCAAAATACTTTATTGACATAAATGACATTAACCTAATTCACCTAAGTGACTTTAACAAACACACCTTTGACTTCAAGACTATTTATATACAAAAGACTCTTAAATTTTGAATCAAATGGTAATTATCCACAATTACACTAAACAAAAAAAAGTCATAATACCTAAAACACATAAACTCTTATTATTGATGATAAAAATAAGACTAAATCAAATGCCTAGTGAAACCTTAAAACTAGACCATCACATTAAATCTGAATTGATTGGTAATAGCCTATTGATAAATATTAAAACCTTAGTTATTCTATAGAAAACTTATCTAAACATTGAGTTGATGCACGATGAGATCACAATTAGTAGAAGCTATCACATGTAAATGCATACATGTTATAATCTTCTCTAATGGTGTTATCATAGAAATAAAGGGCATTGGATTGCAAGAACATTTAATTAAGATCTTACATCAAGAGCATATGCCATTAAACTATGCTATTGTTGGTGGCCTATCTTCTAGACTGTATTGAGATCATTGCAAATTAGAGATAGTATAAGTCACATTTTTTTGTATCCACATGCTTGTAGATCAAAATAAATGAGGAAATATTAGCATCTAGACAAAACTTTTTGTATATACCAAATGAAAAAAAATAGTTATAGATCATTAGATAAACCAAATAGGTGAATGCATTTGAGTGCTTAGACAAGAGAATGGTAGCTATCAGGTGACATCATCACTATAACTACATGCTTGTATCACTAAAGTAAAATAACACTAATGAATCTCATTCTAATAATAACAAATCTAGATATTAAGGCATCTAAAGAATAGTCATACAATATTAATGACTATCATGTTGTGTTGACATGATCAAATGAATAGTTTAAAGGGTGTCAGATGGATTGAATGATAAAGACATTATGAAATTTTAATGGTAATTTGATATAGATTCAAATCATGATTTGATAGAGACAAATATATGCATATATCTATTCTTAAATAATTGATGACTGTTAGACTATATTATTTATAAACATAGACCTTTAGGACTCACATTGAAGCATACAATGGAAGGACTCACATTGTAACGTACAATAGATATAGATCTAATACCAATGATAGGTATTGAAAAACCAATACAAAGAATTATTTCATGCACTATGTAGAGCTAAACATAGGAAATTTCTCGAACACTAATCATATATTATTTCACACTATCTAAATAATAAATCATTAAGGACATTACATATATAGAGAATATGATTCCTATAATCTCTCCATCATTTTCTCATCTCAAAAATCCATATGATTATGCAAACACTAAATATGATATATTATTATAAAGCATAGCAATATATCTCAACAAATATATATTCCTATCTATTATCATAATATTGTTATATAACAATATTTTGGTAACTAAAAAACTAACTACCCAATTAATATTTACCTCTTGATAAATACTCAAACTCACATAATAATAATAATGTTACTAACTATTAATATGTAACAATTTTAATATATATAATTTTGTACAGTAATTTTATAATCACCTCCCTCCTTGGTCAAATGGGAAAATTTTAGTATCATTCACTTATAACAAACCAAGATGAGAAATACCTTGCTTTGGAGGTACCATAAATGGTGAACCAAACAACTTGATGGCCAATACTTTTGATGTGTTATCCAATTGGTGAAATGGAACAAACATGTCTCCAATGTAGACATATTTCTCCAAGTCTTCCAATCTTGGCACACGCTAGATTGTAGGAGCACTTGCTTGAGGTTGCTCATCACCCTTGAGAAAGCCTTGCATGAAGACTTCATTTAAGCTCTTGGGAGCAATTGCACTTAGTTTACTTGATGGTTCAAAAATACAATATCCATTCCCCTTGTCCTTGTGCAAATTATGACTGATCATGCTTATAGTATCATGCTCATAGGTTCCTAGAAGAAGGACATGTCCCTTAATTTCTTTTAAATATTTCGTTATGGCAATGAACTAATACCATAACCCTTCAAAATTTTCACTAGTATGTTCATCAAACTACATCTCTTGAGTATTTTAGATGTCTCTTTCATCAACCTAACTCAATATTTCATCTTGATCTTCAATTAAAAATAAGGGTTAACTTAACCATCCAAGGTCTAAAATATCATTCCTATCTTTCTCAAGATCTGATCTACTTTCCTCTTGCTCTAACATATTAGTGATATCCTCAAATGACACCTCATCCTGAAGTGGACCAATCTTAAGCACCTAGTTATAATCCTCTTCTTAATATAGGTATAATTGACCTTCAATATTCCATTCAAGGTTTGCCCTATTTTCAGATTAAGGATTGTCCTCATCAAGATCTAGTTTATTAATGTCAAATTCATGCCAAAAATGTGGGTCAAAACCTAATTCTTCCCCTTCTAAATGAAGTGGACTACCTATCATGATCTCCTCATCATAGACACTTTAATTTTCCTCTTCAAGTTTACCTATGACTACAAGCTCCATCTCTATCCTTTGTAGAATAGGTTCTTTCTCTAAGAGGGAGATGGTGGGAGTGTGAAAATTTTCACTTTCCTAACATATTAAGAGAGTATCCTTCCAACTAGGGAATTTTAATGGTCTCTTTTGTGACTCTTCAGGAAAGGAAAGAGAACCTCAACAATATTATACACCAAGCTCATTATCCTGAGCTATGGTTGTTTTCATTTCTTGCATAATAACTCCTCCTCTACCATAACTAGTTCTTAGACTACCTTAACTAGCACCTCCTCCTTCTTCTTTATGCCTTCTTGAACTTATTTCCATGATGGAAATGAGTATGGAATAGACACCTCTTCTTCATTTTGAATTGTTATAGGAGAGGGTGGTCTCATAAGTGAGGGAGAAGATCCATGATAGGATAGCTTCATGATCTTAAGTGGGAATGGTCATAGGGTTAGGAGAGGGAAAAATTGATTAGCTCAGGTTTGACATACTCTTTTCCCCACTACTTAAACACTTTTTTAATGGATAATACCCACCCTTTCAAATCTTGCTTCTCAACTTGTGGATAATTAACTTCTTCAATGGATTCCCACACATTCCAAAACTCTTGTAGGGAGATTATTATCCCCTCCATAGCATGAATTGGGAATTCTTGTCCAATATTAACCCCCTTATTAATTTTCATTATTATTCTACATCATTCCAATATTTCCTCTCTAACTTTTGACAGGGATGGACTTTGACAAGGTTGACTAGGGGGCTGATCAGGAACTCTTAAAGGTTGAACTTGAGGCTCTTAAAGGGGACAGGACACATAAGATTGATCCAAATGAGCCTACTACTCTTCATAATATATCAACACATTGTCTGCATTTTGAATCATACTTCTCATCATTAATATGTCCTCATTATTACAAGATGATCATTGTTCACCCTCAAAAATTGACCATTTTTTCTTGACCAACTAAAGAACACTCCTTACCTATTATAGAACATAGATAAAGATGACTAGAGAAAACTCTAAACCCCTACCAATCTTCCTTATCAACTCAATATAAATTGATAATGTTTTCTTAACTTCTGACAAGAGGAATTAGAAGACTGATTTATATGCAAAGGATGCTGACCTTGGTCATATGTAGGGGTGGGAGGAGGGCAAAGGCCATGATAGAGTTGATAGGTTATTTTAGGGCCACTTGGGGGGAACACATAAACATTATTTTCTTGATAAGTGTAATTTTGAGGTTTAGAAAAAGAATCTTGATCAAAATATGGTTGATTATACATACTAGATTACAATGATTAGGTAATTAGTTAGGATTCTTAAACCATCTTATAGATGAACAGAGTCACCATTGATGTTTGAACACTTGCCTCTAAAGGTAGATTAGATGAAGAGAACACCAAAACTTTTCACCAATGAATAATGTAGGATATCCCACTAGGCATGCCAAAAACTATTATGGCATTAATCTTCACGCTTGGAGAGAGTTATTTAGGCTCCCTCTGACTAATCCATAATATGTGAATAACCCCATGCTATGGGTAACCTATGATGGGGCTAAACCTTTGGATAAGGCTGACTTCCTCTTGATGCATCACCTAAACTAATTATTCATAGGGTAAAGGGTTAAAAAGGGTGAAAGGGATCTTAATAAGGATAAAAGGTGATGTACCAAATAAAAATTAGAAACTACCATAAGATTTAACCCACACTGATCAACGAAAGACAATACTATCTCACACAACCTCATAATCTGGTTTAATGCATAAGTGTTTCATGGACTAGGTTTAGATAGAACACTACAAATAACTTGAAAACACCTTAGAAGAGGTAGAAAGGAGGACAATGGATGAGGAATATTCTCCTTCATTATGCCATCATACACAACTCACTCAACATAGATCTAAGGCAATAGATAGGTGAAGAAAGTCTTTTATTGCGTCAAGAGGTAGTTATTGTTGTCAACCTAGAGCTACGCCTTGATTCGAGGACGTGCGGGAAATGGCCAGTCCTCTATCCGACTGAAACAATGGGATATTCTCACGAGGGTGGGTGCCTCAATAGTGAGAAGAACCTCCAGAGAAGGCTGGTTCATGTATGATATATCAATGAAGATTCCTACTCTACGCTGCTGACTGCCATGGAAAAGGGAGAAAGAAAACTTAAAGGGGAAATCCTACCTAAAAAGGGGTGATACACCAGGGTTATGATCCTACTCAGCTTGGAACCTTGAACACTGAAGGAACAAGAGATAAGGAAGACCTTAGAATTCAATCAATCGCTTGTGCATAAGTATTTCATGCAAAGGTTCGGTACGATGAATAAAACCTAATGGAAAATGATGGAGAGAGGTTTGATACAAGACACTTTTCAGCCACCTAACATCCACTTACAATTTCAATAAAAGATAGTAAAGAACACTTTAACATGACCTACACAAGGACAATATAACAACTAGGTATGAATAGAATTTGAGAAGGGAAAAAGAACTCTACCACTTATGCAAATTGCTGAAGAAATATACAATATGCCATGCTTAAAATCTGAAAGTACAGTCCTTCTTATTGATCGAAGAGGTTACACAACTCCTAATGGTAGAGTCTGGTCTAACCAAGAGAGATTGGATCCCCTTTTTCTAATCAAGGCTAAAATCCATTATATAGCAAATTACAAGAGGCCAAAGATAGGCGTATAAACTTGAAGAGAAAGATTTACATATGTTAACTCCAGGCTTTACTTGGCCTTAATAAAATATATATTTCTCTTTGTCCTTGCATAAATTTTCTTTGTTTGATGAAGCGCACTCATCCTTGTCATGAACCATCCACCTCTTCTTTGCATGCAAATCTTCTAGTGGATACGGTGTTTGATCAATTAGTTAACTCTAAATATGGACTAGTCAACTCCAAATATAGACTCAAAACTCTTGTTGAAGCTAGATTTAGTCCTTCAAATGTATGCACTAAAAGAAGACAAATAGGGCTTTAATGATCAGTCAATTGAAACTTTGACCATTTATTCAAAAATAACTCTGATGTTTGAAAATATCTCTAATGTTTGCATGCATTTTGCTCTAATTTTGGTCGTGTCTATTTCTGGTAGGATTCTATATTCAATTCTTCATTGGACTATCTATTTTTTGCTCCTTTTGCATAGTCAGCTTCCATTTATCTCAAATTTTCTGTTATCTTTTAAATCTCAATGGTCACTTCCTGTAGGAAAAATTTGACGGCTTGCAAGACGTCACTGGAAACTATCACCTTTCCTTCAAAAATATTTCTACGGGTTTATTCCTCTATTATTTTTCTTAGTTGACTCTTACTGCATTGGTCGGCTGAGTCATAACCGTAGACTTCTTTTGATGATAGGCTGCCTGAATTCCTTCAAAGTTTTGTCTTGCAGACTTTGTTGGCGATTTGGCTAAGCTTTTCAAATTCTTTCAGACTTTTTGTCTGAAGGAATTCCTTCAAACAAATTTTTTTGAAGGTTTCCATACCCTTAGTTTTTTCATCTAAAGTTTTTTTGCAACTTCTTTGAATTTCCCCAAGATTTGTGTATAAGTCATTCCGAATACCTTCAGACTTTTTGTCTAAAGGAATTCCTTTAGACAAAAAGTTTGAAGGATTCCAACTTTGCCTTTGATCTTTGAAATGCCTTTTGGCAGCCAAGTGTCCTCCAACTGGCCATCTACGTGTCCTCCCGGTAGTCTACGTGTCCTTGAAGTGTCTTTCATAAAAATTGGAGGACCCATAATTTTTGCAAAACTTGTGGTTTTAGGTCTTACACCTGCCCGAATTCCTTCATAAGGATATATTTTTGCCTTCTGGAAACTGTCCCTATTTTTTCCTTGGGTTTATTTCTTGTGCAAGTTTTTTTGAACTCCAATAGTTACTTCCTGCTCCAATGGTTACTTCCTGTTTTGTCCAAATTCCTACTGACTTTTTGTCCAAAGGAATTCCTTCAGACAAAAGTCTGCATAAATTCATTCTTTTTGCCTTTGCTCTTTTAATGTGCCTTTCGGCAACCAACGTGTCCTCTGCCAGTGTCCAGGTGTCTTTCGGTAGTAGTCCATTAGTCATCTAGTGGCAGTCCACATGTCATCCATAGTCCACTTTGAAAAAATTGGAGGCACCTAGACTTTTTGCAATGGTCACTAACTTTTGTCTTTTGCCTTCTACCCGAAGGGTAGGTGCCCTTCGGGAATATTGTAAGTGTCCCTTTCGAAGGATACCCTGCCCTTCAGAAGTCTTGAAACTGTCTGTTTTCCTTGTCTTTTGAATTTTTTTTAAAATTCTTCCAAGTGCTTTACAAACTTGAGTAAGTCCGTAGATTTTCCTTGAGTTAGTGCATAGAAAATTGACTGCCCAAGTCTGTAGAAATTATGATTTAGTCTGCAAAAAAATTGAGTGAGAGTGAGTCCTTAGAATTAGCAAATGAAAACAATGAATTCTTCCATCCTTGGCAAGAGATGAGAACTTTCCAAAAAGTAAAAAAAAATCTGACTCGTGGAAGATTTGTCAACATTCTGGCAACTCAGCAGGGGAAGCATGCCTGCTATGCTTGAGGGCCCAGGCCATGTATAAATGCTATATGAATCCCAGATGGTGAATCTGATCTCTAATTGAAAATATGCTCTAATCATTGTTGTAATAACCTCCTTCAAAATAAGAAGGTAAACACATGAAAGAAGAAAAAACTAACTAAAAATTAAATGTGTAGAGAAGCACTTATTAAACAAAACTGAAGCAAACTACTGTGCTTGAACAGTAATTGGAGGAAAGTAGAAACAACTAAAATAACCTAGTTAACCATGATAAGGCATGATCTGCCTGGATCAAATGGAAAATTCTTGAACTCGCTCCTTTCGAGAGATGATACAATTTGCAAGGCAGGATGTATATTAGTCATAACCTTTGATGAGGCATTCGTCTTGTCGACCAATTATATTAGCATATTTTCAAATTGGCCATCAATAGCAAACCAGTCACCAACAAAGACAAACTCACCAAGTATTTCTTGATTGTTCTCAGATTGCTTGTCATCTATCACCATGTCAAGTGGTACCCCATCTATGCATGCCTTTTGAGTGACCACATCCTTCTTATTTATTGCTGCGAGTTCGTCCAACTCTTCAAGGAGATTTGAATATGCAACCCAATCTATACTGGGATCTTGAATAGGTGATTCTTTATCAAGCTTCTCATAAACATGCTCTTTAATAGCCAACACATCTATACAAAGCTCTTCAATCTCTAGTAGAGGCTCAAGGTATAGCTGCCAATCATTTTTTTTCCTCATTTTGGTCTATTTGAACTGAATCCACCATCATGCTATTTGGATCCTTCTCAATAAGAGATACCTATAACTCATGTATGACTCCCATTTGTCCTAGTGCCCTTTGAAGTTCATCCACATCAAGATCAGTCTTCCCACTCTCAATTATAACTAGATGCTCAATTACAACCTCAAGAGAAGTATCAATAGGAATTTCCTCCTTAAACACTTCTGAAGCATCCTCTACATGTTCTGCAAGAACCTGACCTATAGCTGCAACCTCTTTCTCAATACTCTAAAGAACAAGGTCTTTTTGAGGAAGGGTGATGGTAGGAGGGTGATGAAATTCACTTGTTTGAGAGGGAAAATGAAGCATGGGAGATTGAAGGGGGGGAAGAAAAAACCTCTGTATTCTATTCCTTCTACTTGGCCATTACCTCATCAAAGTTTGGAACCTGCTTGTCCTCTTGGACAACCTGAGCTTGAGAGATGATTGGTGAGGTAATGATGGGACTATAAGAAGGTCTAGCCTCATAAATAGCCACTTGAATAGGCTCGTTGAATAGGCTTTTGATTAGGCTCTTGACTCCAACTAGGAAGCTCCCTTGGCACAAACTGGGCATGGTTAAGAGCTTCATAAGAATAAGAAGCACCATAGCCCTTTGTAGATAATTCATTTAACTCAATTTTATGCCTTTCCCAAGCCTCCATCTTTCTTAATGCGAGAATACATAGTCCATTTATCTCTTCTGGATCATTAGACACGTCTTGAAATAGACCATTTATTTCCTCATATTGAGAGTTAGAACAAACCTTTCTTGCATATGCCAGTATTCTGAGTTCTATTTCATTCATTTTTATTGAAGGGGATACTGCTCATATGTAACATCATAGCCATATGGGGAAGATGAAATCTGATCCTGAGACTGATATGGATTACCAGGAAGGTAAGAGTCATGTTCTTGATAATAAGGATCATGAGAAACTTGATAAGGCTCAACATAGCTTTGATAATAACCTTGATTAGGCTCATAGATATCATGACCAGGCTGGTATGATCCATCATTAGGCTGATAAGGAAACATAGCATCGGAATTCTCTCCATACATAGCCATCAAAATTCATTCGTAATAATAAAAATAGACTTACATGGAAGCTGTCCTGAACTGTTAAAAACAACTGCTTGAGCTTGGTGTCACTGAATACCTCTTGAAGAACACTGTTGTAACTACGATTTCATAAAAACTAGGAAAAATGGGTTCCACTGGGCGTGCCAAAAATTATTGTCAACCTAGAGCTGTGCCTTGATTCGAGGACGTGCAGGAAATAGCCAGTCCTCTATTCAGCTAAAACAATGGGATCTTCTCATGAGGGTGGCTACCTCAATAGTGAGAAGAACCTCTAGAGAAGGCTGGTTCCTATATGATGTATCAATGAATATTCCTACTCTATGCTACTAGCTACCATGGAAAAGGGAGAAAGAAAACTTAAAGGGGAAATCCTACCTAAAAGGGGGTGATACACCAAGGTTATGATCCCACTCAGCTTGGAACCTTGAACACTGAATGAACAAAAGATAAGGAAGACCTTAGACTTCAATCAATCGCTTGTGCATAAGTATTTCATGTAGAGGTTCAGTACGGTGACTAAAACTTGAGGGAAAATGATGGAGAGAGGTCTGATACAAGACACTTTGTAGCCACATAACATCCACTTACAATTTCAACAAAAGACAGTAAAGAACACTTTAACATGACCTACACAAGGACAATATAGCAACCAGGTACAAAAAAAATTTGAGAAGGGAGAAAGAAGTCTACCAATTATGCAAATTGCTAAAGAAATATACACTGTGCCATGCTTGAAATCTGAAAGTATAGTCCTTATTGATCGAATAGGTTACACAACTCTTAATGGCAGAGTCTGGTCTAACCAAGAGAGATTGGATCCCCTTTTTCTAATCAAGGCTAAAATCCATTATATAGCAAATTGCAAGAGGCCAAAGATAGGCGTATAAACTTGAAGAGAAAGATTTACTTTTGTTAACTCCAGGCTTTACTTGGCCTTAATAAAATATATTTTTCTCTTTGTCATTGCATGAATTTTCTTTATTTGATGAAGCGCACTCATCCTTGTCATGAACTGTCCACCTCTTCTTTGCATGTAAATCTTCTAGTGGATGCAGTGTTTGATCAGTTAGTTAACTCTAAATATGGACTAGTCAATTCCAAATATAGACTCAAAACTCCTGTTGAAGCTAGATTTAGTCCTTCAGATGCATGCATTGAAAGAAGACAAATAAGGTTTTAATGATTGGTCAACTGAAACTTTGACCATTTATTCAAAAATAGCTCTGATGTTCAAAAATAGCTCCAACATTTGCATGCATTTCACTCTAATTTTGGTTGTGTCTATGTTCGGTAGGATTCCATATTCAATTCTTCATCAAACTATCTATTTTCTGCTCCTTTTGCACAGTCAGCTTCCATTTATCTCAGATTTTTTGCTACCTTTTAAATCTCAACAGTCACTTCCTGCAGGAAAAATTTGACAGCCTGCAGGACGTCACTGGAAACTGTCACCTTTCCTTCAGAAATATTTTTGTGGGTTTATTTCTCTGTCATTTTTCTCTATCAGTGCTTATTGCATTGGTCGGCTGAGTCATAACCATGGACTTCTTCTGATGACAGGCTGTCCAAATTCCTTCAAAATTTTGTCTTGCGGCCTTTATTGGTGATTTGGCTAAGCTTTCTGAATTCCTTCAGACTGTTTGTCTGAAGGAATTCCTTCAGACAAAAAAGTTTGAAGGATTCCATACCCTTAGTTTTTCCATCTAAACTTTTTTTGCAACCTCTTTGAATTTCCTTGGGATTTGTGTATAAGTCATTCTGAATTCCTTCAGACAAAAAGTCTGAAGGATTTCAACTTTGCCTTTGATCTTTGAAATGCCCTTTGGCAGCCAAGTGTCTTCCAGCTAACCATCTACATGTCCTCCCAATAGTCTACGTGTCCTTGAAGTGTCTTTCAAAAAAATTGGAGGACCCAGATTTTTTGCAAAAGCTTGTCATTTTTGGTCTTAGACCTGCCTGAATTCCTTTAAAAGGATATATCTTTGCCTTCTGGAAACTATCGCTATTTTTTCCTTGAGTTTATTTCTTGTGCAAGTTTTTTTGAAGTCTAATATTTACTTCCTACTCCAATGGTTACTTCCTGCTTTGTCTAAATTCTTGCAAACTTTTTGTCTGAAGGAATTCCTTCAAACAACAGTCTAAAAAAATTCATTCTTTTGCCTTTGCTCTTTTAATGTGCCTTTTGGCAGCCAACGTGTCCTCCTCCAGTGTCCAGGTGTCTTTCAGCAATAGTCCACATGTCATCCAGTAGCAGTCCATGTGTCATCCACAGTCCACTTTAGAAAAATTGGAGGCACCCAAAATTTTTGCAACGGTCACTGATTTTTGTCTTCTGCCTTCTGCCCTAAGGGTAGGTGCCCTTCAGGAATATTGTAAGTGTCCCTTCTGAAGGGTACCCTACCCTTCGAAAGTCTTGAAACTATCTATTTTCCTTATCTCTTGAAATTTTTCTAAACTTCTTCCAAGTGCGTTACGAACCTGAGTAAGTCCATAGATTTTCCCTGAGTGAGTGCATAGAAAATTGACTGCCTGAGTCTGTAGAAATTCTGATTTAGTCCACAAAAAATTTGAGTGAGAGTGAGTCCTTAGAATTAGCATAGGAAAACAATGAATTCTTCCATCCTTGGCTAGAGATGAGAACTTTCCAAATAGTTAGAAAAAATTTGACTCATGGAAGATTTGTCAACATTTTGGTGACTCAGCAAGGGAAGCATGCCTGCTATGCTTGAGGGCCCAGGCCATGTATAAACGCTATATGAATCATAGATGGTGAATCTAATCTCTGATTGAAAATCTACTCTGATCATTGCTGTAATAACCTCCTTCAAAATAAGAAGGGAAACACGTGAAAGAAGAAAAACTAACTAAAAAGCAAATGTGCAAACAAGCACTTATTGAACAAAACTGAAGCAAACTACTGTGCTTGAACAGCACTTGGAGGAAAGTAGAAACAACTAAAATAACCTAGTTAACCATGATAAGGCACGATCCGCCTTGATCAAATGGAAAATTCTTAAACTCGCTCCTTTCGAGAGATGATACAATTTGCAAGGCAAGATGTATATTAGTCATAACCTTTGATGAGGCATTTGCCTTGTCGACCAACTGTATTAGCATCTCCTCATATGGGCCATCAATAGCAAACTAGTCACCAACAAAGACAAACTCACCAAGTATTTCCTGATTGTTCTTGGATTGCTTGTCATCTATCACCATTTCAAGTGGTACCGCATCTATGCATGCTTTTTGAGTGACCACATCCTTCTTATTTATTGCTACGATTTCGTCTAGCTCTTCAAGGAGCTTTGAATATGAAACCTAATCTATACCGGGATCTTGAATAGGTGATTCTTTATCAAGATTCTCATAAACATGCTCTTCAATAGCCAACACATTTGTACAAAGCTCTTCAATCTCTGGTACAGGCTCAAGGTATAACTACCAATCATATTTTTTTCCCTCATTTTGGTCTATTTGAACTGAATCCACTGTCACGTTATCTAGATCCTTCTCAATACGAGATACTTGTAACTCATGTATGACTCCCATTTGTACCAGCACCCTTTGAAGTTCATCCACATCAAGATCAGTCTTCCCACTCTTAGTTATAACTAGATGCTCAATTACAACCTCAAGAGAAGTATCAATAGGAATTTCCTCCTTAAACACTTCTGAAGCATCCTCTACACATTCTGCAAGAACCTGACCTGTAGCTGCAACCTCTTTCTCAATACTCTAAAGAACAGGGTCTTTTTTAGGAAGGGTGATGGTGGGAGGGTGATGAAATTCACTTGTTTGAGAGGGAAAATGAAGCATGGGAGATTGAAGGGGGGAAAGAAAAAACCTTTATATTTTATTCCTTCCACTTGGCCATTACCTAATCAAAGTTTGGAACCTGCTTGTCCTCCTGGACAACCTGAGCTTGAGAGATGATTGGTGAGGTAATGATAGGACTATAGGAAGGTCTAGTCTCATAAATAGCCACTTGAATAGGCTTTTTATTAGGCTCTTGACTCCAACTAGGAAGCTCCCTTGGCACATATTGGGCATGGTTAAGAGCTTCATAAAAATAAGAAGCACCATAGCCCTTTGTAGACAATTCGTTTAACTTGATTCTCTACCTTTCCCAAGCCTCCATCTTTTCTAATGCGAGAATACATAGTCTATTTATCTCTTCTAGATCATTAGACACGTCTCGAAAGAGACCATTTATTTCCTCATACTGAGAGTTAGAACAAACCTTTCTTGCATATGCCAGTATTTTGAGTTTTATTTCATTCATTTTTTCTTGAAGGTGATACTGCTCATATGTAACATCATAGCCATATGGGGAAGATGAAATCTGATCCTGAGACTAATATAGATTACCAAGAAGGTAAGAGTCATGTTCTTGATAATAAGGATAATGAGAAACTTGATAAGGCTCAACATAGCTTTGATAATAACCTTGATTAGGCTCATAGATATCATGACCAGGCCAGTATGATCCATCATTAGGCTGATAAGGAAACATAGCATAGTAATTCTCTCCATACATAGCCATCAAAATTCATTCGTAATAATAAAAATAGACTTACATGGAAGCTGTCCTAAACTGTTACAAACAACTACTTCAGCTTGGAGTCACCGAATACCTCTTGAAGAACACTGCTGTAACTAGGATTTCATAAAAAACAGGAAAAATGGGTCCCACCGAGCATGCCAAAAATTGTTGTCAACCTAGAGCTGCGCCCTAATTTGAGGACGTGCAGGAAATGGCCAGTCCTCTATCTGGCTGAAACAATGGGATCTTCTCACGAGGGTGGGTGCCTCAATAGTGAGAAGAACCTCTAGAGAAGGCTAGTTCTTGCATGATGTATCAATTAAGATTCCTACTCTACGCTGCTGACTGTCATGGAAAAGGGAGAAAGAAAACTTAAAGGGGAAATCCTACCTAAAAGGAGGTGATACACCAGGGTTATGATCCTACTCAGCTTGGAACCTTGAACACTGAATGAATAAGAGATAAGGAAGACCTTAGACTTCAATCAATCGCTTGTGCATAAGTATTTCATGTAGAGGTTTGGTACGATGACTAAAACCTAAGGGAAAATGATGGAGAGAGGTCTGATACAAGAAACTTTGTAGCCACCTAACATCCACTTACAATTTTAGCAAAAGACAATAAAGAACACTTTAACATGACCTGCACAGGGACAATATAGCAACTAGGTATGAACAAAATTTGAGAAGGGAGAAAGAACTCTACCACTTATGCAAATTGCTGAAGAAATATACACTATGCCATGTTTGAAATCTGAAAGTACAGTCCTTCTTATTGATCGAAGAGGTTACACAACTATTAATGGCTAAGTTTGGTCTAACCAAGAGAGATTGGATCCCCTTTTTCTAATCAAGGCTAAAAGCCATTATATATCAAATTACAAGAGGCCAAAGATAGGCATATAAAATTGAAGAGAAAGATTTACTTTTGTTAACTTCAGGCTTTACTTGCCCTTAATAAAATATATTTTTCTCTTTGTCCTTGCATGAATTTTCTTTGTTTGATGAAGTGCACTTATCCTTGTCATGAACTATCCGCCTTTTCTTTGCATGTAAATATTCTAGTGGATGTGGCATTTAATCAATTAGTTAACTCTAAATATGGACTAGTCAACTCCAAATATAGACTCAGAACTCTTGTTGAAGCCAGATTTAGCCCTTTGGATGCATGCGTTGAAAGAAGACAAACATGGCTTTAATGATTAGTCAACTGAGACTTTGACCATTTATTCAAAAATAGCTCTGATGTTCAAAAATAGCTCCAACATTTGCATGCATTTCACTCTAATTGTGATCATGTCTATTTCCAGTAGGATTCTATATTCAATTCTTTGTCAGACTATCTATTTTCTACTCCTTTTTCACAGTCGGCTTCCATTTATCTCAGATGTTTTGCTACATTTTAAATCTCAACGGTCACTTCCTGTAGGAAAAATTTGATGGCTTATAGTACATCACTGGAAACTATCACCTTTCCTTTGAAAATATTTCTATGGGTTTATTGCTCTATTATTTTTCTCTGTCAGCTCTTATTACATTGGTCAGTTGAGTCATAACCGCAGACTTCTTTTGATGACATGATGTCTGAATTCCTTCAAAATTTTGTCTTGCGGCCTTTGTTGGCAATTTGGCTAACCTTTTCAAATTCCTTCAGACCTTTTTATGAAGGAATTCCTTCAGACAAAAAAGTTTGAAGGATTCCATACCCTTAGTTTTTTCGTCTAAAGTTTTTTCACAACTTCTTTGAATTTCCTCGGGATTTGTGTATAAGTCATTCCAAATTCCTTCAGACTTTTTATTCAAAGGAATTCCTTCAAACAAAAAGTCTGAAGTATTCCAACTTTGCCTTTGATCTTTGAAATGTCCTTTGGCAGCCAAGTGTCCTCCATCTGGCTGTCTACATGTCCTCCCAACAGTCTACGTGTCCTTGAAGTGTCTTTTGAAAAAATTGAACGACCCAATTTTTTTGTAAAAGCTTGTGGTTTTTGGTCTTACACCTACCCAAATTCCTTCAGAAGGATATAGCTTTGCCTTCTAGAAATTGTCACTATTTTTTCCTTGGGTTTATTTCTTGCGCAAGTTTTTTTGAACTCTAACGGTTACTTCCTTCTTTGTCTGAATTCTTGTGGACTTTTTGTCTGAAGGAATTCCTTCAGATAAAAGTTTGTAGAAATTCATTCTTTTTGCCTTTGCTCTTTTAATGTGCCTTTTGGTAGCCAATGTGTCCTCCGCCAGTGTCCAAGTGTCTTTCGACAGTAGTCCACATGTCATCTAGCAGTAGTCCACGTGTCATCCACAGTCCACTTCAAAAAAATTGGAGGCACCTAGACTTTTTACAAAGGTCATTGATTTTTGTCTTCTGCCTTCTACCCGAAGGGTAGGTGCCCTTTGAGAATATTGTAAGTGTCCCTTCTAAACGGTACCCTACCCTTCAGAAGTCTTGAAACTATCCATTTTCCTTGTCTTTTACAATTTTTATAAACTTCTTCCAAGTGCTTTACAAACCTGAGTAAGTCCATAGATTTTCCCTGAGTGAGTGCATAGAATATTGACTACTCGAGTCTATAGATATTCTGATTTAGTCTGCAAAAAATTTGAGTGAGAGTGAGTCCTTAGAATTAGCAAAGGAAAACAATGAATTCTTCCATACTTGGCTAGAGATGAGAACTTTCCAAATAGTAAGAAAAAATCTGTCTCGTGGAAGATTTGTCAACATTCTAGTGACTCAACAGGGGAAGCATGCTTGCTATGCTTGAGGGCCCAGGTCATGTATAAATGCTATATGAATCCCAGATGGTGAATTTGATCTCTGATTGAAAATTTACTCTGATCATTGTTGTAATAACCTCCTTCTTCAAAATAAGAAGGGAAACACATGAAAGAAGAAAAAACTAACTAAAAAGCAAATGTGTAAACGAGCACTTATTGAACAAAACTGAAGCAAACTACTGTGCTTGAATAGCACTTGGAGGAAAGTAGAAACAACTAAAATAACCTAGTTAACCATGATAAGGCACGATCTACCTAGATCAAATGGAAAATTCTTGAACTCGCTCCTTTCGAGAGATGATACAATTTGCAAGGCAGGATGTATATTAGTCATAACCTTTGATGAGGCATTTGCCTTGTCGACCAATTGTATTAACATCTTTTCAAATGGGCCATCAATAGCAAACAAGTCACCAACAAAGACAAACTCACCAAGTATTTCCTAATTGTTCTCAGATTACTTGTCATCTATCACCATGTCAAGTGGTACCCCATCTATGCATGCCTTTTGAGTGACCACATCCTTCTTATTTACTACTGTGAGTTCATCCATCTCTTCAAGGAGCTTTGAATATGCAACCCAATCTATATTGGGATCTTAAATAGGTGATTATTTATCAAGCTTCTCATAAACATGCTCTTCAATAGCCAACACATCTATACAAAGCTCTTCAATCTCTGGTAGAGGCTCAAGGTACAACTACTAATCATATTTTTTTCCTCATTTTGGTTTATTTGAACTGAATCCATTGTCATGCTATCTAGATCCTTCTCAATAAGAGATACATGTAACTCATGTATGACTCCCATTTGTACCAGTGCCCTTTGAAGTTCATCCACATTAAGATCAATCTTCCCACTCTCAGTTATAACTAGATGCTCAATTACAACCTCAAGAGAAGTATCAATAGGAATTTCCTCCTTAAACACTTCTAAAGCATCCTCTACATGTTATACAAGAACCTGACCTGTAGCTACAACCTCTTTCTCAATACTCTAAAGAACAAGGTCTTTTTGAGGAAGGGTGATGGCACGATGGAGTTGAAATTCACTTGTTTGAGAGGGAAAATGAAACATGGGAGATTGAAGGGGGGAAAGAAAAAACCTCTGTATTCTGTTCCTTCAACTTGGCCATTACCTCATCAAAGTTTGGAACCTTCTTGTCCTCCTAGACAACATGAGCTTGAGAGATGATTGGTGAGGTAATGATGGGACTATAGGAAGGTCTAGTCTCATAAATAGCCACTTGAATAGGCTCTTGAATAGGCTTTTGATTAGGCTCTTGACTCTAACTAGGAAGCTTCCTTGGCACATACTAGGCATGGTTAAGAGCTTCATAGGAATAAGAAGCACCATAGCCCTTTGTAGACAATTCATTTAACTCAATTCTCTACCTTTCCCAAGCCTCCATCTTTTCTAACGCCAGAATACATAGTCCATTTATCTCTTCTAGATCATTAGACACGTCTCAAAATAGACCATTTATTTCCTCATACTGAGAGTTAGAACAAACCTTTCTTGCATATGCTAGTATTCTGAGTTCTATTTCATTCATTTTTTCTTGAAGGTGATACTGCTCATATGTAACATCATAGCCATATGGGGAAGATGAAATCTGATCCTGAGACTGATATGGATTACCAAGAAGGTAAGAGTCATGTTCTTGATAATAAGGATCATGAGAAACTTGATAAGGCTCAACATAGCTTTGATAATAACCTTGATTAGGCTCATAGATATCATGACCAGGCTGGTATGATCCATCATTAGGCTGATAAGGAAACATAGCATAGGAATTCTCTCCATACATAGCCATCAAAATTCATTCATAATAATAAAAATTGACTTACATGGAAGTTGTCCTGAACTGTTAGAAATAACTGCTTGAGCTTGGAGTCACCGAATACCTCTTGAAGAATACTGTTGTACTGCGATTTCATAAAAACTAGGAATAATGGGTCCCACTGAGCATGCCATAAACTGTTGTCAACCTGGAGCTGCACCCTGATTTGAGGACGTGCGAGAAATGGCCAGTCCTCTATCTAGCTAAAACAATGGGATCTTCTCACGAGGGTGGGTGCCTCAATAGTGAGAAGAACCTCCAGAGAAGGCTGGTTCCTGTATGATGTATCAATGAAGATTCCTACTCTACACTGCTGACTGCCATAGAAAAGGGAGAAAGAAAACTTAAAGGGGAAATCCTACCTAAAAGGGGGTGATACACTAGGGTTATGATGCTACTCAGCTTGGAATCTTGAACACTAAACTAACAAGAGATAAGGAAGACCTTAGAATTCAATCAATCACTTGTGCATAAGTATTTCATGCAGAGGTTCAGTATGATGACTAAAACCTGAGGGAAAACAATGGAGAGAGGTCTGATACAAGACACTTTGCAGCCACCTAACATCCACTTACAATTTCAATAAAAGATAATAAAGAACACTTTAACATGACCTGCATAAGGACAATATAACAATTAGGTACGAACAGAATTTGAGAAGGGAGAAAGAACTCTACCACTTATGCAAATTGCTGAAGAAATATACACTATGCCACGCTTGAAATCTAAAATTATAGTCCTTATTATTGATCGAAGAGGTTACACAACTCTTAGTGGCAGAGTCTGGTCTAACCAAGAGAGATTGGATCCCCTTTTTCTAATCAAGGCTAAAAGCCATTATATAGCAAATTACAAGAGGCCAAAGATAGGCATATAAACTTGAAGAGAAAGATTTACTTTTGTTAACTCCAGGCTTTACTTGGCCTTAATAAAATATATTTTTCTCTTTGTCCTTGCATGAATTTTCTTTATTTGATGAAGCGCACTCATCCTTGTCATGAACCGTCCACCTCTTCTTTGCATGTAAATCTTCTAGTGGATACGGTGTTTGATCAATTAGTTAACTCTAAATATGGACTAGTCAACTCCAAATATAGACTAAGAACTCTTGTTGAATCTAGATTTAGTCCTTCGGATGCATGCACTGAAAGAAGACAAACAGGGCTTTAGTGATTAGTCAACTAAAACTTTGACCATTTATTCAAAAATAGCTCTGATGTTCAAAAATAGCTCCAACGTTTGCATGCATTTCACTCTAATTTTGGTCATGTCTATTTCCGGTAGGACTCTGTATTCAATTCTTCATTAGACTATCTATTTTTTGCTCCTTTTGCATAGTCAGATTTCATTTATGTCAAATTTTTTGCTACCTTTTAAATCTCAACGGTCACTTCCTGCAGGAAAAATTTGACGACCTACAGGACATCATTGGAAACTATCACCTTTCCTTCAAAAATATTTCTACAGGTTTATTCCTCTATTATTTTTCTCTGTCAGATCTTATTGCATTGGTTGGTTGAGTCATAACCGCAAACTTCTTTTGATCACAGGTTGTCTGAATTCCTTCAAAATTTGGTCTTGTGGCCTTTGTTGGCGATTTGGCTAAGCTTTCCAAATTCCTTCAGACTTTTTTCTGAAGGAATTCCTTCAGACAAAAAATTCTGAAGGATTCCATACCCTTAGTTTTTCTGTCTAAAGTTTTTTCGCAACTTCTTTGAATTTCCCCAGGATTTGTGTATAAGTCATTCTGAATTCCTTCAAACTTTTTGTCCAAAGGAATTCCTTCAGACAAAAAGTCTGAAGGATTCCAACTTTTCCTTTGATCTTTGAAATGCCCTTTGGTAGCAAGTGTCCTCTAGCTGGCCATCTACATGTCCTCTTGGCAGTCTACGTGTCCTTGAAGTGTCTTTCAGAAAAATTGGAGGACCCAAATTTTTTGCAAAAGCTTGTGGTTTTTGGTCTTACACCTGCCCAAATTCCTTTGGAAGGATATATCTTTGCCTTCCAAAAACTATCGCTATTTTTTCCTCGAGTTTATTTCTTGTGCAAGTTTTTTTGAACTCCAACGGTTACTTCCTACTCCAACAGTTACTTCCTGATCCAATGATTACTTCTTACTTTGTCTGAATTCTTACAGACTTTTTATCTGAAGGAATTCCTTCAAACAAAAGTCTATAGAAATTCATTCTTTTTGCCTTTGCTCTTTTAATGTGCCTTTTAGCAGCCAACGTGTCCTCTGCCAGTGTCTAGGTGTCTTTTGGTAGTAGTCCACGTGTCATCCAGTGGCAGTCCATGTTTCATCCACAGTCCACTTCAAAAAAATTGGAGGCACTTGGACTTTTTGCAATGGTCATTGATTTTTGTCTTCTGCCTTCTGCCCGAAGTGTAGGTGCCCCTCAGGAATATTGTAAGTGTCCCTTTCAAAGGGTACCCTACCCTTCAGAAGTCTTGAAACTGTTTGTTTTCCTTGTCTTTTGCAATTTTTTTGAACTTCTTCCAAGTGCTTTACAAACCTGAGTAAGTCCATAGATTTTCCCTGAGTGAGTGCATAGAAAAATGACTGCCCGAGTCCGTAGAAATTCTGATTTAGTCTACAAAAAATTTGAGTGAGAGTGAGTCCTTAGAATTAGCAAAAGAAAACAATGAATTCTTCCATCCTTGGCTAGAGATGAGAACTTTTCAAATAGTAATAAAAAATCTGACTCGTGGAAGATTTGTCAACAATTATTACAAATGTTTAACAAGGGTTGGATTAATCAAGATGAGCATATTTTGTAATATCTCAAAGAGTCCCTTAATACTCCTAAAAATGAGCATGACTTTATAAATGGGAATGAATGGGTAATATAAAGAAAGGGAGAAGAGAGAAGAGGGAACATGTTAACAAAGAACAATCAATGAGCTACCACCTTTTTAATGAATGCTCCACCATCTTTTTGGTCCAATCAGGACTAATCCATCATCAAAAATTTAACCTAAATTTTCCCAATTAGTCTTCAAGTTATTTTCATTGGTTGAGTAATACACTTGATGACAAGAGACCATTTGTTATATGATGAGTCACGATCCTTTCAAGGAAGAAAGATCCTTAAGATTTTGAATAACATTGAATGTTCCAACTACTTTCTCCAATCCCCCAATCTACTTTGTGAACTTCTATGCCACCTTTTAGTTGAAGGACAAAATCCTCATGTTCATGAACCTGATAGAGTCATATCTACTTTTAGTAATTATATGTACTTGTTTGTCTAAGCTATGACTCTATCAAAAGATGAGACACTCCACCATATCTCATTTATATTTACATCTACCTCAACCGAGATATGGATATTTACTTTAGATTAATGTTGGGAAATCAGAGAACAACAAACATGCTCTGACTCCACTTGTTAGGATCTTGCTCCTCAGAAAGAGCACAGTATGATTACCAAATATATAAGCAATTGAATATGCGGAAATAACCAGAAACACAAGTAACTAGAATTCACCAATAGCACAGAATATGAGAGACAATACACTATCTTGTATTAACACTATACAGAAAAGAATACATCAAAGAGCCGCCACACTCTTTCACCTTACAGAGATTCGCCACACCTCAAGTGTACAGTAATTCTTCTCACACACACTCTCCTACACAAAAAACAGTCCCAACAACCAACTCACACACAGAATTGGTGTTCACCTCACCAACCAGTCAGTAATAACCCTGCCGGTACACCAAGCACTCTATAGCACTTCAAGCTGATCTCTCATGAACCTGCAACCTGCAATTCAAAGACCAAACTTACATGTAGATCACCAATGAGCTTGCAACAACCTGCAACTCATAGATCTTACAACTAGAAGGAACTCTTCCTTTCTATCTCATGCCTTTAAACAATACATGCCAATGGGTCTATAAATAGATCCTTAACTCAAACAATAACTAAGACTCTTAATTTAGACAATTATCCTCGCAACCCAAGACTCTAGCTGGTCTTGACATGCAAACTCATCGTTCACTTAACTAACTGTCCGTGAAACGAACACTTCGGGAACACACAGGCGACCGACGTCGGTCCCTGCTGGTCTGGTTCTGCCGACGTCGGCCGACTTCCTGCCGTCGCCAGTTGCTTTCTGCACTGGACTCTACCGACGTCGGTCATGCTGCTGACGCCGGTTCCTGTAGAACTCAGCAACCATCTGTTCCTAGTTTGCAAAGGTTGAAGCTTTTACCTCCACAACCTAACAATCTCCCACTTGGAGATAAACAGCTGCAACCTGTACCTGTACCTGTACACCGTCTAGTTTGTTTCCTTGGCTTTGTATCCCTCCTCAAGATCACTCTTGAAGACCAACCACCACAAAATCTGTGGTGCAAAATCTGTCATCCAAATTACCTGCCACATCCGCATCTACAACCATGTAGAAAAAGAACTTGACCCTGCATAGCATGTGCACCTGCTGCTGGTCCCACTGAACTGCCCTTTAGTATTACTCTCCCAGATTGACTCCAAACTTGTGACAACTCCCACTGCTTGGGAAAACTCAGGTTTAGTACATACCATGCACTCAACCTCATTATGTGAATCAAGACACCTGTTCTATGAACTGTCTAACCGTCGGTGTGCTAACCGGCTTCACACAATCATCCTGAAACAAAGTCAACAAGACCTCCATGTCTCTAGAACACACTCATGCCAAAGAATCTTGCTGCTCCCAGATTCTCCATGACAAACACCTGAACTAGCTTTACCTTTAGTTCAGCAATACCTGTATATGTAACCCTGCAACAAGCACATCATACAGAAAATAGAATAGTGTAGCTAATACTATTCAACCTGGTAAAGAGAAACACAATGATCAAACCTCCATTGCCCTGCAGCTAATACAAGATCATATACCCTGATCTTCCATCTCACGTATCCATTTCCGCTCTTCTTCATCCTCAACATCCATTCATCTCTCAGTGCTTACTTCCAGCTGGCAACACTACCCAAAACACCTGTTTGGTTCTCCTCCAAGGAATCACATCCTCATCCATGCCAAGCTCCCACTGTTTCCTGCATCTACCTATTCTACTTCTTCAATAACTTCCTGGTCCTATGCCATAAGTGAGCAACAAGTAGTGTAAAGAAGGGAAATGACGAATTTAAGAACTTACTTACACCTTCAGTCCTCCATATGGGCGCTTGAGACTCCATGACAACTCGCTGTCCACCCAAAATTCGTCTCAGTAACCGATGCCGGTCACATCTCAGTCTACAGCCGACCGATGTCGGTTCCCTGCGACTGCCTCCCTGCCGACGTCGGTTTCCCCTGGCCGACGCCGGTCTCTGTCTGCCCCGAGTCACCGACGTCGGGCTGCACATAGCCGACGTCGGTCCCTGTCTGGACGCCGACACCGGTTTTCCTGCCGACGTCGGTCTCTGTGTTTTTCTTGTGAGACCTGACTTTTTCCCGTGAGCTCTTTTTGGATCAAAACCTTGTCCAAATCACCCTTGCTCTGCTCAGAATTCCTCTGCACCTTGTGCTGAACTCTGTCCGTCACTTTCTCCTTGAAAACCAAGGCTTTCCCGTTCTTGTCACTAACATTGGATTCCTCAAGAAACCTTACTTTCTTCTTCTGCATACAGGAACCACGATCCATGCCTTCCAAATCCGAAAGCATATTCTTTGACTCAAGAACCAGCATCTCCTTCTTATCTATGTGACCAAGCCTATCAAGCCACATCTCTGAATCTACAGCTGAAGTAGATAACCCAGAAAGAGAATCAGTAAAACAAGTAGATAGATAAAGCGTACCTACTTTCTTACCTCTAGCTATAACAAGTGTACCCTTGGTAACCTTCCAAGAGTCCGCTGTGAGAGTTACTGTGCAACCCTCTTCACCCAAACTTCTAACAGAAATCAGATTCCGCTTCAGAACTGGGACATGCATGACCTCCTTTAACACCCATGTGTCACCTGTCTGCAATTTCAGCTTCACTTTGCCTTTGCCAACAATCTGACAAGACTTACCATCCCCTACACAGATTTCTCCAAAGTCTCCCTGGACATACTCATGAAAAAATTCTCTATGTGGAGATGCATGAAAAGAGGCACCAGAATCTAATACCCAAGATTCTACTTTATCCAAAGAACATACCAGAGCATCTTGTGCAACGTAGCCTGCAACATCTGCTTCTTCTCCATGTTCTTCATGATGATCTTCACCCGATCTGCAATCTCTCTTTAAGTGCCCTTGCTTTCCACATTTCCAGCAGGTTATTCTGCCATACCTGGACTTGGATCTCTTGCCTGTCTTCGACCTTGATCTCCCACGCTCTGTCCTCTCTCTTGGCCTTCCTCTTCCTTCAACACTCAAAGCATTTCCAGATAATTCACCTGTGCTTTTCCTGCGTATCTCTTCATTCAAGATTACACTCACAACATCATACACTTTTAAGACTTTTGAAGGAGACACAGTATTAGAAACTGCCATTACCAAACCTTCCCAACTTTCAGGTAATGAACACAAGATTAAGAGAGCTCTAAGTTCATCATCAAATACAATATTCACTGAACTTAACTGGTTTACCAAACCATGGAAATCACTAAGATGGCTATGAATAGATCCACCTTCCAACATTTGCAAATTAAATAAACGCTTCATAAGAAATACCTTGTTTGAAGCCGAGGGTTTTTCATATAAATTTGCCAAAGATTTCATCAACTCCACCGTTGTCTTACACTGTGATAAGCTGGAAATCACAGATGAATCAAGACTCAATCTAACAGATCCCAGAGCCTTCCGATCAAGAACCTCCCATTCTTCATCTTTCATATCCAAGGGTTTGCTAGCAACCCCACCCAACGGTAAGTACAAATCCTTCTGATACAGATAGTCCTCAATCTGCATCCTCCATAATTGGTAGTTCTTGCCATTAAACTTTTCCATTCGTAGTTGACTGTTTTCTGCCATTGCTCAACTCCCACTCAAACAGAAACCCTGTGAGTAACCTGTAATCAAAACACACTACCCAGATCTACACCAATCTGTTAGTATCCCAACCAAAAGCTCTGATACCACTTGTTGGGAAATCAGAGAACAACAAACATGCTCTGACTCCACTTGTTAGGATCTTGCTCCTCAGAAAGAGCACAGTATGATTACCAAATATATAAGCAATTGAATATGCGGAAATAACCAGAAACACAAGTAACTAGAATTCACCAATAGCACAGAATATGAGAGACAATACACTATCTTGTATTAACACTATACAGAAAAGAATACATCAAAGAGCCACCACACTCTTTCACCTTACAGAGATTTGCCACACCTCAAGTGTACAGTAATTCTTCTCACACACACTCTCCTACACAAAAAATGGTCCCAACAACCAACTCACACACAGAATTGGTGTTCACCTCACCAACCAGTCAGTAATAACCCTGCCGGTACACCAAGCACTCTATAGCACTTCAAGCTGATCTCTCATGAACCTGCAACCTGCAATTCAAAGACCAAACTTACATGTAGATCACCAATGAGCTTGCAACAACCTGCAACTCATAGATCTTACAACTAGAAGGAACTCTTCCTTTCTATCTCATGCCTTTAAACAATACATGCCAATGGGTCTATAAATAGATCCTTAACTCAAACAATAACTAAGACTCTTAATTTAGACAATTATCCTCGCAACCCAAGACTCTGGCTGGTCTTGACATGCAAACTCATCGTTCACTTAACTAACTGTCCATGAAACGAACACTTCGGGAACACACAGGCGACCGACGTCGGTCCCTGCTGGTCTGGTTCTGCCGACGTTGGCCGACTTCCTGCCGTCGCCGGTTGCTTTCTGCACTGGACTCTGCCGACGTCGGTCATGCTGCCGACGCCGGTTCCTGTAGAACTCAGCAACCATCTATTCCTAGTTTGCAAAGGTTGAAGCTTTTAGCTCCACAACCTAACAATTAAAACCCAATCCATATTATTAGTTTTTTTATAGTCATTATATCAATGAAGATCCATATATTATATAGCCTCACTCCTGAACTACATCAGGTTTAAACAAACCTATCATGCCTTTGAACTTTAAAGGTGATAGAGTTTTGGCATGAATAATCTTGACTATATTAATGCATCTAATTGATGGTCTTTGATAGAGCTTTAATGGTAGCCTTTGAAATATTTTCCTTGGTTTGACCTTAGGTCACATTTATTCCCTATTGAAGTCCCTTAGCTTTTGACTTTTAATTTTGACCATCGATCTGCTTGTATGATGGATTATGTAACATTTGATCTACTTAGACCCACTAATGTTGTTAGGTTGTTACTGACCATTGGATCTTTGATTCTGATTGAATATTGACCATTGATCTTATTCCAGGCACTTTTAACTATTTGACCTTATGCACACCATCGATCTTCCTTTGCATGGCTTGAACATGTACCATTAATTTACCTAGAAAACCATGGTTGTGACACTTGGAAACTATGCATTTATCTTCAAGATTCATTAACTTGTTGACCTTTTTCTCAACATCAATCTAATTGATTGTGTATCATTAGATCTTCTTTTTTGTGCACCATTGGATCCTTGGTCTGATTGTATGCATATCATTGATCTACTTGGATCCACTGGATTTATCAATCATCATGTGTCATTAGATCTTTGATGCATGATCGAATATGCACCATTGGATCGTTAGGAACATTTGAATTCAAATGGCTATTTTTTGCAGCTTTAACTTGACATCCCCACACATGTCCCACTATGTTGGTTTAACTTTGAAGCTTGATATCTTAAGATAGTAATCTCATCAAGATACAAAATTTACAGAGCATAATCTACACATGAATAACTTCATGTCCATATAACTCTTTGACCTGAGAGGCTTTCTAAGTGAATCTATTAAATGCATATTTAATCTGACCCATACATTTTTACATGATGTCCTATTGATGGTATGGTCCTTCAATGACTTTTATAAGTCATTTGATCATTCACTCAAATAAGAAATCTATTCATTTAATCTATCTAGGCAAAAAAATTGTATGTGGGCCAAAATTGGCAAATGAGAACTTCTGTAACCTTTTATATCTATTACTGCACTAGTTATTATATGTGATCCTCTCCTTATCAATAATTATAACAATAAACTAATTAAATCTGATCCACATTCCCCTACAATTCCACCTACTCTTGAGATCACCCTTGATGCCAAGGCCATAGATGTACCAAATACATTTTGAATATAACCACCATGGTAACAAAATTATTTAACTTGAAGTAGATGTGGAATATTATGGCCCTCTACCTATATTGCCTAACTATGAAGCCATCCTTAAATTACTCCGTGCTCAAGAACCTCAACTTCCTTGGTAACATCATAAACATTAGAATTTCAAGCAAAAATCCCCTTGTTTTAACAACTTCATTGCTAGCATTGATCCTAAAACAAATCTCATTTCCTTTCTTCCTAATGTGCCATGTAATTTTTAATATGGAAATGTTATTCTTATCTAGGAAACTACAAGAATCGAATATGGCACCCCTTCATACTCTTGACCTATAACAACCTCTAGATAACTCACACCAACTAAACATGATAACTTTAGTTTATTCTTTGATAAATATCATGAGACTTTCACTTGGTCCTATGAATACATGTTGGGCATTGATCTTGATATCATGGTGCATATTATCATCACATATCCTGATGCCAAACTCATGCATCAAAAACAAAAAAAAATTCCTCCTAAAGTTTCTAATTTATGCCATAAATAAATCATTAAATTTTTATATGCAAAATTTATCAAACCTATGGACTATTCCGAATGGGTCTCAAACTTTGTCCCAATTTGCAAAAAATTCACCATGGTCATTCACATTTGCATCAATTTTCATAACCTCAATCTTTCTTGTCCCAAGGATAACTTCCCATTACCTTTGATAAATTCCATCATTGATTGCATTTTTGTCTATGAAATTTTATCCCTCATAGATGGTTTTTTAGGTTATAATTAAATTCACATCACCCCCAAATATCAACACAAGACAACTTTCACCATGGAATGGGGCACCTATTGCTACATTAAAATGCCCTTCAGCCTTAAAAACATTGAAGCTACCTTTTAGTGGGATAAGACCCACATTTTTCATGACCTTATCCATAATATTGTGGAAACTTATGTGGACAACCTCATCGAAAAATATTAGATCTACAAAACTCATTTTTTTTTATCTAACTATCATCTTTGATTGACTCCTCAAATATAAAATTAGACTAAACCCATACAAATGTGTCTTTAGCATCAATTATGGTGAATGTATAAGTTTTTAAGTCTATTTTCATAGTATTAATGTCAATACCACTAAGATCCATGTTATTGCCAACATGCCTATTCCTCATTCCATTTTAGATATTCATACTTACCTTGGTAAGCTTGGGGCAATATGATTATTTATCCTAAAAATGGCTTATCACATTTATTCTATTAATTCCCTTCTCAAAAAAGGTAATGATCTCAAATGGACCAATCCTTATCAAAAAGCATTTGATAATATGTAATAATCATTATTCCACCTGCCCACTCTTCATCCACCCTCCAATGACTGTCCTTTAATCTTATACACTTCTTCCACACCTGTATCAGTCAGGGAAATGTTTTCTCAATAAGATGATATATAAAGAGAGTATGTAATCTATTATATCATCCAAGGTCTCATTGATTATGAAAAACATTATACCAAAGTAGAATGTTATCACCTCACTATATATTTTGTAGCTAAAAATCTCTATCACTATATGTTTTATCAAACAACTTATGTTATAATTCATTTTGATCCACTATGTCACTTTTTATCTAAAGCCTTTCTCCCTAGAGATATAATTGGCTAGTAGATGGTTTTTTTAATGGAATTTTATCTCTAAATTATCACAAAAAAATATATGAAAGGACAAGTTATTGCTGACCAACTTGAAATGGCTTCCATACCTGCTACCAATCACTTTCAAGATAGTCTCCTCGATGACAACATCCTCTATATTAAAGGTCTTAATTAGGTTATCTCTATCAAATATTAATTACATAACTTCACTATTGATTTATAATCAAGTAATCAATTGTATACCTCTATCATTACTGATACTACTAAATCTAAATTAGTAATTAAATAACTTCTCAAAATCAACATTGATTTACATGAAGACACTTAGACCCTTTATTTTTAAAACATTAATGTCTCCAAGGAGCTAGGGTAGGTTGCATACTCACTAGTCCTCATGGTAAAATTATTCCTTTGTAATTTTGACTTACATTTGATGTCACTTATAACATGGTATAATATGAAGCATTAATCTTAGGCATGAGAGTAACACTCAGCTTAGATATTACATATTTGCACAATTTTTGTGACTCTCAATTCATCTATTGGTAGGTTAATGATGATTACCAATGTAAAATCAAAACTCTTATTATTTATCATCAAATGGACACTACCATTACCAAATAATTTTTTTCTTTTACCATTGAGACCATCCCTGGAAATCAAAACTCTATCATTGATTCCCTTACTTCTTTAGCATCCTTATTTCATCTACACCAAGTTCTTACTAATTCTACATTTCTCATTCAAATAATAAAATCCCCATGTTACATCCAACCATAATATTTACTTATCTATCATATTGATGTTTTCACCATTTGATAAAGCCTATGGTACAAAGACATTATCCAATTCCTTGAGCATCAAACCTATCCTCTAAACATGATTCTCGCAAAAAGACTCAAACACATAAATGAGATTTCAAATATGTATTTCAATATAACACCATTTATTATCAAAATGCCAAAGTTACCCTACAATAATGTGTAATGAAATAATAGGTTATTCCTCTCCTTGAACAAGAACATGGGGGAATTTATAGTGGTTACTATAGTAGACATGCTACAACATGCAAATTCTTCTGCATGGGATATTTTTGGCCTACTCTGGAAAAGGATGCTATCAATTTTACTAAAAAGTTTAGTCCTTACCAACTACATGATGATCTCATGAATTCACCATTAGCTAAGCTCCAAACTATGAA
Source organism: Torreya grandis (assembly GCA_037957365.1). NCBI lineage: Eukaryota > Viridiplantae > Streptophyta > Pinopsida > Cupressales > Taxaceae > Torreya > Torreya grandis. The sequence goes on from JARHVA010004553.1 coordinate 967,223, forward strand.
ATCTCCATGGATTTTCTCAATGTGAAGACTAGATCTCATAGGAAAACTACCTTGATCATAGGATGGGCTTGTCTTTATCATCATGGCTACAAAATATTTTACTAAATGGGTCAAATCAATGACTCTCATCAATGTCACAGGAACTATTATTTATAAATTCATCATTAATCAAATAATTTGTCATTTTGGAATTCCTCATACTATCAATTTTGATAATGGCATTAATTTCAAAAATAAAGATGTAAAACACCTTCATGCTAAATTAAAAATATCTCACAAATTTTACACACCTACCATCCACAATGTAATGGCCAAGCTAAGACCACTAAAAAAATTATAAATAAAATCTTGTAAAATATAATCCATGAAACTTACACAGATTGGCATCTTTATGTATATCCTTATCTTTGGGCCTATTACATTAGAATACACACTAACACTAGGACAACACCATTCTCATTAGTCTATGGTTCTAAATCTATCCTCCCATTATAATTTGAGCTTCCCTCTCTGTATATCTCTTCATGGTATCATACCCAATAAGGAATTATGTGAAGGTTGCCTTCATTCTCTTGATCTTCTTAACAAACACCATCTATCTACTCTACAACACAATCACCAATACAAGGCTTGTATCGCTAAACAATATAACAAAAGGGTTAAAGTACACAATTTTAATGTTGGTGATCTAGTCCTTAAATTGGACAATGCCCATGGTGAAGAAGGAAAATATGCCTAAACATAATGGGTCCCTTATTTAGTAAAATATATACTTGGTCTTAACACATATCTCCTCCATGCTAATGAAGGCCATGTTTTGAAAGAGCCCACCAATGCATAATTTTTAAAGAAGTACTTTTATTATATATTTTCCTTATTATCATGCTTTATATATTTTATCCTAATAACACCTTTTGTAAGATATCTACATGGGTATTACCCTCTACAATAGTTTCTCTCTCTACAAACCTTAGTTCCTTCTCTTGGACCTTTGGTTTCCTCTTTCTCATGAATTTAATTGAAAAACCATGGATAGAACCTGGTCTTCCTCATGAATTAATTTACTCTTATTGTTTCATTACTTTCCAATGATGTTTGCACCCTCTTGGGTTTTTATTTTGTGATTTACAATGTAAGACCTTGGATAGGACCAAGTCTTCTTCATAAATACCATCTTTCTCATATTTATTTTTCCCATTATTTGTTCACCCTCATGAGTTTCTCTTTCATACATTGTAGTGTAAAACCATGGATAGGACTAGGCTCTCCTCATAAAATCATCCTCTTTAATTAATTTAGTATTCCTTTTCTAGAATGTCAAACAATGATTACAAGTTTATGATCCCTTATTCTCAGCATATTGTTTTATTTTCTTTTATAGATAAACCTTGCATAACAAACTATGTTATCATGTTTCCCTACACTTCCAACATTCTTATGATAAGGAATGATATTTAGATATCATTGTATCCCTTTTTCCCCTTTGTCACACTTTTTATGATTTGAAGTAATTCAAATTGTTTCATGCTTCAATCCCCTTAAATTCCCTTCCTATCATTCCAATTTTGATAAAAACAAGGTCTAAGTCAAGATATCATTTTTATTTCACTTGCATTAATAATACTCTTAGACACCATGTTCTCTTAGTTCTCTTTCTTAGTAACCAAGTCCAAAAGTTTTCAAATGATATTCATCTTTAGCACCGATGTTTGGTTCTCAAAATTTGTATGGATGAGGAATATAAAAATCCATCAAAATTCAAAATCCAAATCATTTGAAATAAAACTCAATGATCAAAGGGCAACATATAAAGTCAAAATTCAAAATCACACCAACATATGTGATTAATAACACATATCTTATCTCCAATCGAAGCTCAAATTCCACAGTTGGCCTCATATTATATTCAAGGTCCATTGGGGTGTGTTGGGCAATATATTGGGATAGGAGACTTCAAAATAATATATGGTGCTACCTACATTCTCACACAAGTACCCAATCTTCAATATAGACTGACAACTCTACAAGAGGTCCTAAAGAATGGGAAATATATTATGGGAAGGGAGGTCCATTTTACTTTTCATGCATATATCCTTCATAAAATGATATTCATACTTCATTTTATGACCTAATATTTATGTGGCTAGAAGTTCTTTAGATTCCTTAATGTTGAAAGTCCTATTATTTTGACAAAATTAATTTAAGTGTCTTGACTTTGATAAAAAGTTCCCCTACCTTGATTTTTCCTTCATTTTCCCCTCCACCCATTTCATTTCCCCCCTTGCTAGGAAAGTTTGATTCTAAATCTATTTTCCCATTTCTATATTTTCTCTTCTTCACATATTAAAACATGATATCACCACTTTGTTTGTGTTTTATCTATCTTTAAAACAAAACAATATGCTTTAATGATTATAGATTACATTATTTATGCCATTGCTTTACATTTTTAGAATTACCTTGGTTTCTTTTACCATTTTCCATTGTGGTACCTCCCATTTTTTTAGACAACTAAGTATGTTTCTACTTTTATGTACTTTTTTATTCGAAGAGGTTGGATTGTTACTTCTCACTACCCAGTGTTGTTTTCCCTTTTATGCACTTTTTCCATTAATGATTGAGTAAGGATCATTATTACTTACTCATCAATGTTTTTATACCATTTTTTTCCCATATTTATTTAAGTAATGATTGTTACTATTTTCATATTGATGTTTGATTAACATTTTTGACTTGTATCATTGGTTTGAGTTGGTTAGTTTGCCTTTCTTACTTAAGGTTTACTTGTTTGAGTTTTTTGGTCATTTAGTAGCCTTCCCTTTTTGATTACCTGATTTAAACCAAAATTTTGGCTTGGTCACTTGGTCTTAACTTAGCATTTATCACCCTAGCTTGCCAAATTTCTAAGTATGTCTCATCTACACTACATCAATTATCTTGGTTTTTTTTTGTTTGTTTATTTTTTATCTTTAATTTTATATCCTTGGGTTTATCCAAATCAGTCTCTGCACCCTCCATGATCAAAATAGAAAAAAACTACATACAACCATCTAGAAATAAAGGTAAGTCAAGGTACACATACATGACTTTTATTTTTAGTTATTTCATTTTTCAGCAATTTACTTTCAGTTATTTTGTAACTTAAAATACTATAATTTATTTAGCTTCAGCATTATGTGTTTCTATATTCTTTTATCAAAGAACCATCCCCTATAGCACTTGAGTGGCACATCATGAGTTTTGAGTGGGGCATATATATACACAATATTTTTAATATTTATCAATTACTAATGCTTTATCTCTTGAAGGAACCTATTGAGTCTCAATCTCTCTGAATGCACGCCTTAAAAGGTGCATCAAGAAAGGGGTGGGTAGACCATTAGTGCTTCATATAATTTTTTTCCCCTATACCACCACTTCCTATCAACCAAGCATTATCCTATGTATTTCCCTAAGCTGTGTCACCTCTCTTATACACTCATCCAAGCATTCATCACCTTCATTATCCCCATCCTAAGCCTAAAACCCTTTTTGATGGTTTAGGTTACACTATCAACCCTATCGACCATGTATTCAAATTGATAAAACAAGTTAAGGGTCTAGGTCAACTCTTGTCTGACCTAGACCAAGTCCTAACTTGTTTTTATCAATAATGATACATAGTCGATTGGGATGACCCTGTCAGCAAAATTTATAGAAAGGTTTAGGGTTAGATTTAGCTATATATACACATTCATTACACTATTTCTTAGAGAGAAAAAAAGTTAATTACTCATGTGTGCTTCTTTACAATCTATTCTTCTTCCATTCTACTTGAGGAGTCATTGCTTAGGATTTATACTTGGAGAAGATCTTGTCTTTTGGAAAAGTATTAGATGTTTTGGCCTTTCTTAGGGATCCTTACAAACCATAACAACTTATTATGAATCACCTTTGGCCAAGGAAGAGATTGAGTCTTGATGGATTCATCTTCAAAGTAATTATCTCTTACTTTACTCCACTATTTTAGTAGATAGAAGCAATATAAGTAAAGGCTTTTGAATATATTTCTCACTCCATGTATTAGGGTCTTAATTATACATAGCTTCATTAGGATTCTCCTATACATGTTTAATTTTTATGCACTTTTTTCCACAAGCTTTGGTGAGCACTAGATTAGATTTTACTTTACTTTGAATTTACTTTTGTGAATATAAAAACATAGGACCTAGTTAGGGTTATTACATAGTTTTTATTGACTAAAGGCTTTGGAACCCTCTCTAGTGATGTTATTGTGGTAAGAGATCCCTTGGTTAGGTCTAGCAAATCCATCTTGGTCATGACCCCAGATATCTAATGTATCAACAATCAGAAGTGTAAGTAGGATTTTTCTTCTCTGAGCTAGGATTGATTGATAGATCAGTTATATTTCCCTTTGTATACATATGTGATCCACACAACATTCTCTATTTGGCACAATTTTTTTATCTCACTTATGGATGTGCATTTTTAATGTCAAATCATGACAATTATCCAAAAATCATATAATATTCAAGATATATCTCTAACTCTTACATGAAACATATTTTTATCATTTAAAATTAATTACTATTTTATAGATATCATCTAAATATTTTAATGTTTATTGTTACTTGTGTTACAATATCAATGTAAATGAATTTATATTAAAAAAATTTTACAAAATATTATGCAACTTGTAATTCAAGCATTCAACAAAACAAAATTATATAAGACCCCAAATAAAGCAATTGATAATGAAAATTCACCATGGAAAAGCCCCCAAAAAATTACCAAGTTAAATTACATCCACGATGTCACACCTTGAAATTAGTATTTAAATATTAAAAAAATAGTTACTCAAGGCCCCCAACATTATATTTGTAAATATTAACATCTCCCTTAGAAAATTCATCATTTGAAGAATTTTTAATATCCACTTCATTACTATGTTAAACCACTTAATTAGTCTATTCAATCAATTCCCCACCTTCTCATCTCTATTCCACTTCCTGAAATAGTCATTTCACATGTTTTTTTTACCAATTCATAAATACAATATTTCACATCATTGATCCAAGAACCTACCCCTACACTCTCCAAAATTTTCTTCTTAGACAAAACCTTAGTCAAAGATTTCTCATTTTTAATCTCAACCTCATTAACATTGATGTGAATTTCATCAAATTTTAATTATGTCTATCCACTTTCTAGTGGAGTAAGAGTACCAAGAATAGAATTCAAAATTTTAATTTATGAATGAGTTTTGAGAGAGTCATTATTGGTAGGAACATCATCCAGTACAGTATTGGGGTCATCCTAGGAAACGTCCTCTTTCTTTTCAAGGCTAACTTGAAAAATAATAGATATGGATAATAGGGTCCTAACCATCCATCACCTCATCTTCCTTTGGATATTTATCAACAATTTCCATCCTATTTGGAATTATATCCACCTTGGTAAAGTTAACAACATATTTTAAGAACATAGAGTCCACTTGGATTGTTATTGAGGCTAAAAACTTCATCAATTCTTCTTTAGGAACATGCAGATGTATATTAACATGCATAATAATAATGTGATTTGTGACTTCTATGTGGAATTCAATAACCCCCTACCTACACCTTAAAAAATATCATAATTTTTAGCTTTCCAAATGTACAACAATAATTTAGTAGACATGAAATATCAAGTTTTAAGCATAAAAAGATGTGACCTTTTATCAAAAAATATATTTCTAAAAACAAGTTCAAACCAATAAATATCTTTCTGAGTAAAATAATTTTAAATGGATAATACTTTAGACAAATATATTTAGCAAAATAAAATTTTAAAAAAAAAACATGTTTAATAATTTCAAGATTACAACACAAATATTTTTACTATCAATCCCCATTTTCCATGTAAGAGACCCAACAACCAACTTATCATGAAGGATAAGCCATCTAAAACATTCTTTCTTAATTTCAAGACATGAAGACCAAGAAATAAAAAACTTGTATTTATAAATTCTAACAAGATCACAAACATTCCACTTGTTATTGAGAATAAGAAACCCACTCAATAAAAATACTAGCCTCTCATAAATCTACTTAGCTATGATATCAAATTAAAAAGGACCTCTTAACCACCTAACATTCTCCCAAAATTCTCTTTCATGATCTATTAAAATATTAATAGTGGAGATTTTAATGGCATTCTAAATCAAAGTATAAGTTTATGCCTAATATTGTGGGAGACTATAAATTTCTTTGATCTCCTCCCACTCCAACCATTTAAGCCCTTTATAATTTTTTTTTTTTTAATACCACATTAGAAATGAGAAACCCCTAGTTAGAAAAATTAGCTTGTCATTTTGTCATAAGTTCCACCATAAATAATAAAAACCTTTACATCTAATGTCAAATTAGGAAAGGATAGGTTGGATTAAAATCAAATACTTAACTTGCTCCAAAGCCTTCCAAATTAACCAAAAAATTATTGTTCCTTTATTACAAATAGTGAAATACCTAAAAGGTATGTTAATTTGTATGTAACTTTTTTCATTCCCTTATACCTTTTGGAAACCTCTACAAAATATTATTTCTTATGAAAAATTTCCAAGGATCATTGTCATTAAGTGATCTCATAATCCACTTCATTGCTAGGACATCTCCATCCACTCTAAGATTCTTGATCCCAAACCTACCCAATGATTTATAGGCACAAAAAAGGTCCCACTTAACATAATGTATTTTTATACAACCTCTACCATCAAACCATATCAAGTCTCTAAAAGTGCTTAGAATATTTTCAAAATTTGAGATTAGGAATAACCAAAAAGATGAATAATAAGTAGATAAAGAAGACAACTTTTTGACAAACTTGTACCTATCTTGGTAAAGAAAAGAAGTGTCCCTTACATTTTTAGATTTTATGTGAAACTTTGTCAAACACCCACTATCACATGACATTTAATGAGGTGGATAAATAAAAAGGAATATCCAAATATATAACCATTTTATTATAACTACCCAAGACCATCCAAGGGATGAGAGCCACTTTGGAGGTTTCTCAAACTAGCCAAGCAAAATGGATCTAGAGGGATAAATATTTGACCCTAAAGCAGATAAGTAAACATAAATTCTATGCACCACCTATTACATATTAATATGATCCAATTGGAAAAAAAATAGATGTATCATCATAAAATTTAATATCAATTAATTCTTCTCTAATAGGAAAATCAATACCTTGAACACGGAGACCTAAGGAAGAATCCTTAAGAAGGTAGTGTAGAACTTCAACTGCAATAAAAAGTAATGAAGGGGATAAAAGGAAACCTTGTATTATTAACCACTTAATAATAAGAGAGTTCATGAGCTGCCTATTAATTCTTATATGAGTTAAGGCATCCTGAAAAATCACATGGGCCATTGTACAAAATATTTCACTAACCCCAAGGTCTTCAACATTAAGATAATGAATTGCCATTTAATTTTATCATACGTTTTCCCCTAGTCAAGAAGAATCATACAAACTTTCTATCTTGAATCTTTATACCATTTCATCCTTTCCCAACTAGTTATTATATTATCGAATATATGTCTAACTTACAAAAAACATGTTTATGTATCAGATATAACAAGAGGGACCACCTCAGAATTTGTTTAAGAACCTTAGCTAGAATTTTATTAGAAACATTAAGTAATGTAATATGTATCTAGTTTTTCAAAAGGTATTGTAGCATTATTTTGAGCTCTATATGAATTAAATAAACTAATTCAACCCAAAACTCAAACTACCTATTAGGAAGGATTATAGAAACAAATTAAAATGATATGAAATTTAATAAATTCCTTGTTTCATATAACCTCCTTCTAGGAATTGCAAATGGATTTATGACTGCATATTAGACACAAATTTGACATGGTGATGGCATGATTGTTGCTTGATTATGGATGCTTTATGATAGGATAATTTTACATGAAGGCTTTAGGATTTTTCTAGTTCTCCAAGTTAGTTTTCATGGATCAAGCATGGATTTTTATACAAAAATGGGGGGAATTTTGAAGGAATTAAAATTTATTTAGAAGTCTTTAGTTTAGAGACTTTTAGAGTCTTAGAGGAGCTGCTATAGTTTTAGAGTATTATCAATTAGTTTAGGGGATAATGAGGGGTTTAGAGGGAGGTTAGATAGGGATTAAGTAGGTGATTAGGGACTAGGGGTGTAGGATAGCCTAGGCATAGGCTAGTAGGTGGGTAGGTGGGTCATGGGAATTTAAAATTCCCAAATAATAGGTAAGTGGGATTATAATGGGATAATAGGGATTAAAAATAATTAATGAAGGAGTGGGATGACTAAGGTTAATAGATGAAGGAGAATAAAGGAGGGGAATATTAGATAAATGGATAGGATTCAGATAAATTAACATGATAAAGGAGGCTATTAGAACAAGATGAATTAGAATAAATGGGATTAGCAAAATTAATGTCAATGAATAGGAATATTCTTGATAGTAATTAGTTGAGCAAATTTAGGTGCATATATTTTTCCCCTCTTTAAAAGGGCATTTCGAGTGGAGAGAAGTAGAAGGATTAATGGTCTTTCAAATAAAAATCATGTCATAGATGAATGTTAGTAGATGATGATGAATGTTAGTAAATGATGTTATGGGATATAATGCCCCCTAGAGGGGACATGTAGAGAAGAATGAGACGGATTACCACTCAAAATAAAAAAACAATGGGTGGGATGAGATGGATAGATGATAGGATGGGATGCAAGATAGGAAATATAGGATGAAGAAGATAATTTTTACGTGAGGAATGAACTAAAAATTGATTATTCCCCTAGCAAAGACACATGCACATGGAGTGGAGATAATGGGTGATATGGTTGTTGACACATCTTAAGGGGAAATCAACCATAACATGATGATGATAAGATGAAAGGGTTGTAAGATTTAGACACATACAAAGCAAGGATGCATGAAAGGGAGAGTTATAAGATATGATACTAGTGATTTGATGAGATTAATTATAGGTGTAGCTCAAAGCTAAAGTTTATCAATATGATGAATAAGATAAGAGAGAATAAATGATGTGATTGAGTGATCAAAGGATTGCATTGCATTAAATAAATGAGTCATAATATGATGATACCCCTAGCAAGGACACATGCAAGGGAGAAATAATCAATCAGTGATTGATGGAAGAAAATATGGGCGTGGTGATTTTTTTAGGCCTAATCGACAAGTGTGGGCAATTGATAAAAAAGATTAAGGAGATGAGGATGGTGATTGATCAATAGATTTAATGATTATAGCTCAAGGATTCGACTGATGTAGGATTAGAGGATGATTATGGATGATGAGAGAGATAGTGGTCAAGTTATGCTTGGGCACTAAAAAGTGGCCAAGTGTTGCTTACACAGTCTAAAAATACCTCAAGCCAATGTAGTTATAACTTAAGGGATAAATAATAATTAGAGTAGAGGATGAGAAGGATGATTAGTGATTAAAAATTTATGAGGGTGTAGGTGATCAAGCCATCACATATGTCATAAATATCATCATAGTATAAGCAATCCAATAAATATAGTACTTGGCAGTTTGACCCATGATATAAACATGACTAAGAGGCCATTGTGCCAGAGTTGGTGGGTAAATAGTGAACTCTGCATCCTCTAGGGCACTTTTGGTGTCCTCATAGAATCTTTGTTCATTTCTTAGTATAAAAAAAGAGACATGATGCAAACATAACATAAGATAAATATGATATATACATGATAAAAGACATGCAAACTAGACAAAAAAAACAAACAACACACATGAGTATCTACATGTAGTGTCACAATGTCTTGTCTCAGGATGGGATGAGTGATTAATTAATGGGTTGGATGATCATGATTTGATTTTGGACTTAATATGGGCTTGTACTTGGATAGGGTTATCATGATTATGATTAGGCTAAAATAAAGCCGCTAGTTTAAGATCTTTGAATATTGATTTGGTCTTGAAAATTCAATTGAAAATCGACCAAAGAAGGTGGTTTAAAAAAGTGATGACCAAATATTACCAATAGACAAGGCCCTATAAGATTTAAATCTAGCAAGGAGACTAGGAGATGATGGGATCAAATTGTAGACACTCAAAAACTGCACATGACAACTTTTGATGTCAAACTACCTTTTGACCCTTGTCTGACCTCACGTCTAGTGGATCACCTAGTCAATTAGACTCATTTACTAACTTGACCCTATAAAACCCCTAACTTAAAACATTTAACTAAACCATTTAATTCACCAATTTTTAATTTGATTTAACCCATTTTCTTTTGGCCCCTCAACCACTGATAATCAGCTTAACCATTGATGGTTAGTTGACCATTAATGGTCAGGTCTCTAGGCCTGCTTTAAAGTTTTAAATCATTAACATCTTTATGTGAGATAAGTATCTCCCTAAATGGAAACTTTATTTTAAAACTAGATTTAAAACATTGTAAAGTGGCAACTATATCCCCCTATCAAATTAGTAACTTCCTTTATCCCAATTAGTAACTTCATCCTACAAAAGGAGAAGAGGAGGAAGTGAAATGGATCTCTAATCCATAATATTATATCCTATCTCTCTTGCATATAAGTATTTATCATCCTTTCAGCAAGTAAGCAACATCACCGAAGACTTGAAGCTCTATCAGAATCACTTTCAGAATCTAAAGTATTATCACTCTAGCCAAATTACTATAGCCCTTCACCATCAGGTTTTAGGTATATTTCACTCGTTTTCATTGATTTATTTTATTTATCACCTCCCTACCCTATCAAACCCATCAGTATCTTATTTTCTACACCATAGCTCTATAACAGACCTCTATTTTCCCAAATACCCAATATGCACTTTCTTTTTTGATCATTTCTAGAATTACACAAGTAACCACCAATGGTTAGCATAACCATTGACAATCACTTCAACCATCAATAGTTACCCAACTGTCGATGATTATCCTAAACCATTGATGGTTCACCTGATCACTGATAGTCACTATGGCATAAAAATATAGCAAGCTATTTTTAGCCCCATAACCTCAATCAAACCTAACTTTCTCTATTTTTGCCTAATTACAATACCCTTTCTAATTTTCTAGATCAGACCCTAACCATTTGAGTATAAGTATTGATTAGCTTTGCTACTTTTGGTCATTTTTCTATTAACTAGCATTCTACTTTCTTTGTATTGCATTTATTTTATCTTGTGCAATTAGATCTTTACATTATCATTTCTAACTTAATTGTTATAATAGTGGATAGACAACCTCTTAGAAAGCAATATGCTTCTTGGATCTAGCTCATACTAGGCAATCCACTCAACCATCCATCTAACAACTCCCTTTTCTAGTGTCTTTCTTATCTATAAGTCATTCCTTCCTATCTAAAGAAGAATTCCAATCATCATCTAGATTCACGGGTGTACTTTACCAAGTATTCTTCTACATGCCCTATTACTAGTTTCATTATCTACTTTCAAAATTAACAAATGAGTGAAAATTAACTAAAACATATTGACATGCCTAGTGGGATGTGGTTTCTTTTTTCTTCTTTTATTATTTGCTCGTCGAATGAAATCTGAAAATTTATTTTTGGGCTTAAAATAGACCTCTTGCATACATTGATTGCCTACTTGTCTTAGTTCATCTAGTAACTTATGAGACAAAGTAAGTAATCATAGCTTTCACACTTATTATCACACACTTAAGCCAAACCACAAAATAATTAACACATCAAAACATACCTGAGACAAGACCCAACTAGGATTTCATCACCTAACGGTAACCTTACCCCTTCTCGACTATCCTACTTGGATTTCACCACCAAGGGGAGAACTAACTCAGCTCTCTAGTCAAGTATAAACTCTAAATTTTGATATATTTTGGCTAAGCACCAAATACCCCTATCTCTATGGTGTGTAAAGGGAGGGGGTAGGCCCCAACACCAAGCCATGTATTGAAGTTCAACACAGATTTCTCTCTTGAGCATCTAAACTCAACCTAGAACCAACCTTAAATTTCCTCTTTTGTACCTGATCTACAAGCTGAATTTCCTCTTCACACTTTCTAAGGCATAATACAAAAGTGATCTAAAAATAATCCTAGGATTTAATACACTTTAAGTGTATGCATTGTTTGCCTTGATTTTTTTTCTTTTGATTACTCTTTGTTTGAGGTGTGATTTCCATCATATTATTCCTATTTTATCACATGGTCTTTACTAGATAGTAGCTAAGAAACCAAACCAATCAACCACAACCTTCTTCTTCCTCCTCTATGGAATATAGTTCCAATGAAGAGGGTTCACCTCATTTTTCTCCCCCTCCTACCAAAATTTTGATTTTTACTGAGGGCGATGCGGATTTCACCACCTTATTTGATAATAAACCTATGGCCCTTCAACATTATATTAATAACTTACCTCATTTTAACTCTATTACTTTAGTTCCTCCTATAGATCCTTCTTATGGTATGCCTCCCCATCTTATGGTGGGTGTTACCTCAACCCAACCCTTGCTAACTCAAACCTCTTCTTCTTCCAACATCCCATCTATTACCAGTAACTAAACCTAATCTAACATTTTAACCTCTAACCAAACACCTCCTATCACACCCTACACTTCTCATATAGGTTTAACTTTACCTTTAGTTACCTATACTCCACCTACCATGGGGTTATCTTCTACCCCCATTTCCATCCTTCCCTTTATTACAACCAATCCACCAACTTCTACCCAATTTTAGAACTTGGTGCTTTCTATACCTCAAACACTTCCACCCATTATCACTAGAGTCACCACTCAACCTCAACCTACTCAACCTCAACCCACTACCTCAACCATACCTTTAAGTCAACCTATACCCATCCCTCAACAAGTACCCATAACAGCCTACCCATATATCCCTAACCCATAATGATATATAGCACTTCCCACCTAACTAATTGTGCCAATAAACCCCTATGTGGCACCATCTCAACCTCTTATGACCTCTTACCAATATGTGGATTATTTTGCACCTTCTATCATTTAACCAAATATTGTTGCCACCCAACCTCAACAAAATTTACCCTTTAATTATGTAGCTCCTTAACCCTAATCAGATTTGATCATTATGTTAATGGAAAAAATGACCAACCTAGAGTCATTTATCTCTGAATCTCATAACCTTTTATCCTGCAATCAAATTTTTAACAAACCCATTCATCCATTTGTCCCCATCCATTCTTATCCACCTCAATGGGAATTACCTAAGTTTTCCAAATTCCAAGGCAAGGAGGACCCCCAACAACATTTGAGAGCATTTTGTCATTCTTGTTATTTGATCTCATATGATGATGCTTTCCTTCTTCAAAACTTTCCCATGTTATCAAGACCAGCCCTTGATTGGTATAGTTCTTTTCCCATGCACTCTATATTTTCATTCACCCAACTAGCCCAAATCTTTTTAGAACACTTTTCCAGCAATATATCTAAAAAGGTTTCTATTACTAACTTCTATTCCATTAAGCAATTTAATGATGAGTCAATTATTGATTTCATGGCTAAATGGAGAGGTCTCATCAACCAAATGTGTTTTTCCCTACCTCAACCTAAATTAGTTGAGCTCTTCTATTATGTTTGTGCCAAACATATTGCCCCCACTCTTCAAGTTCAAACTTTTAGAAATTTTGAGGAGGCATTCACCATGGCACCTAAACTTGAAAACTGATCCATTAACAAAGGGAAATTAAAGATGTAGAACAAGAATTCTAGCTTTAAATCTAATGACCCTCCTTACATCAAAAACACTAACTAATACAACCATCCTAACACCAAAGTAAAATCATCTGTAAACTATGTTGTCCTAAAAACTGGCCCACCTCCAAATATCAACCAACCCCATCAAACCAATTCTTCCAACCCCTCTTACCAATAACACCAAAACCAAAATTGAGATCCTCCAAAACAATATAATTCCATTGGATAATCTTATGCATCAGTTTTGGATAAATTGCTCAAATCTAACCTCATCCAACTTTCATTATTTAAACCACCCCAACAATTTGATGCTTCTTACCCTATAGTTATTTGGTACAATGAGAATGACTATTATGCCTTTCATTGAGTCATAATACATGACATTAATAGATGAAATACCTTTATGAGTCTTATCCAAACTTGATTGATAATGAAGAACTTGCATTTGATAATCCCAATGCACTTCCTAATCAATCCCTTGACATCTTCTACAAACCTTTTCCCAATCATGCTCATTCTACCAATCACCATGACAACAAACCCAAATCATCTCATTCTCATGAAGCACACATGATCAATGTTATTAATAGTGAGCTCATTATTGAGGAGACCATTACCTCAACCACCTCTTCCTTTATTTCACTTATGTAAGTGGTGGAATCACCTCCTATTCCTTCCAATACTTGAATGGAGGACTCAACCACCCTTCCCTCTTTATTTGATGAGACCTTAGCTTTATCTACCTCTCCTTTGGTATAAACACTAAAGGAGACAACCATTGCTTTAACCACCCCTTCTCCTACCACTCCACCTATTCAAGTGGTATAACTACCCTCCATTCCTTTGGACACTCAAATAAAGGAAGCAACCCTATTTGTTCTTTCACTTGGGGAAAACACACCTACCTCCCCCATTATAAAACCATCCACGCCCTCTTGAGAAACTATCCCCAATAAAGATAAGGTTACCTCATCTACCCAACCACCAATTTTGGAACCATTCATCAAAATAAGGATATAAAAACCATTCCCTCTTCTCCACCTCGGGGCTTAAGCTTTGAAACCAATGACCAAGGAACTAAACCCATCTACAAGCCATTTTCTAGGGTAGTCCAAAGTTTAGAGTTCACTTCCCAACTCGACTTTGATAGAGCCACCTTTTGGCATCATCTTGGACTCCCTTACCAAAATAAATTTGAATCTCCAACTTCACTTGAATCCAACCTTAAACCTATTATTACCTCTTCACTAAATACCTCTTCTAAAACTATAAGTGAACCATCCTAGCCACCTCCACCTAAAATTTCCAAATCACCTTATGTTTCTCTCACCAAACTGATCAATAACCTAGTAATTCTTCCCACACCTAGTCACACTCACTCCCCTTTGAAGTTGGACTTAACACCATCTATTCCACCAAATAAAAATCCAACTAAACTAACTAAGAAGGTAGAGTTACCCAAACCTCCACCTCGAACTAGACCCATACCTCATCCTTCCTACTTACCTTCCATCTTAGTACCCCATCCTTCTACCATCCTAATTACATATTATTAATCTAAGAAACCATCCCCCTTTTCTCCACCTACACCCATCAAACCCTCTAGTTATCCATTTTTAACTAACCTATCTACCTCTAATTTCCCACATATAGCTAAACCTTCATCATCTAAGTCTTTCATATCCAAATATTCAACCTATAAACCAACTGTAACCAAGCAAACCCAACCAAAACCACCAACTAAAACCATTCCCCCAACTACAACTTCCTTGGTAAAGCCTATGCCCAAGAAGGTTCCCACTCCTAAAACTAAAAACCCATCACCTCCAACACCTTTGCTTGAATCCTATTCAACCATTTTGTAAATCTTGTTGAAAACCTCTTCCATTAACTTACTTCCAATCAAACCTTTTGACCCTTCATGTCCTAAACCAACATGGTTCAATGACAATTTGATTTGCCTTTACCATAAAACTCTTAGACATGATACAGAGAACTGCAAAGCTCTTCAAACACTTGTCCATAACCTTTTGGATGAAGATGATCTATTAGAGGAGCCTCATTTGATCCCATTACCTACCCAACTACTTAACCAACCTATCCAACATTTACCTACTCTCCCACTCCCACCCAAGAGTGAGGAAGAGGAACTAAAGCAACCATCAATCCTAGAAAACCCCCTTATCCACATTATTCATGTGGTTACTTGATCCTAACCCCAACAGAAAGATAAGGGAAAATCTAAATCATCCATTCCATAGACTTACCCTTCAATCCCTCAACCTTCCAACCAAAACCAAATACCTACACCTTCACATATGCCACCACCAAAGCCCAGAGTATTCATTTTAGGAACTTCTCCCTCCAACCCTTTTGCATCCATACAATGAGTAGTGTTGAAACAACTTCACCAAACATTGGTGAAATGAGCCTCTATGAACTAATCAATGCCTCGCCCTACCATAGTTAGGCATGGATCAAGGCTCTGCAATCCATAGAGGTTCAACAAGATGATCCTCAAAATCTTTAACCCTTTGTTGGAGCCCTCCAACTTTCTACCCTCATCACCTTTCAAGATACTAAAACACTACCTATTCATACTAAAGATCTTGATCCTCCCCTCTTCGTCACAACATACATAAATCAAACCCACATCAAGAAGGTTATGATTAATGAAAGATCTAGCATCATCATTATCTCTTCCCATGCATATGACCAACTTTAGCTGCCCAAAAATATCATGTCAAAAAGTATAAAAGTCTTTTGCTCATTTAATGATACCATGGCCACTACTTTAAGGACCATTATCCTCAATATCTGTTTGGGGCTTTGTACCATTCTTAAACTATTTTACATCATAGAGGTCAAGTTTCAATATAATGTGTTACTCAGATGCCCTTGGATCTATGTTATGAGTTGCATCCCTTCCACCTTACACCAATGTGTCAAATTTGAGCATGAAGGACAAGTTATTACCATCAAAGTTGACCTGAGTCCCTTTGCCTCTTTTAATATGACATATCAACCTAATGACAACCTCCTACCTCCTTCATCTACCTTGCAACCAACTTTTAACAAAACCACCCCACCAACCAAAACTATTAACACTCTTGCCCACAATAGTGATGAAGCTTAAACTAGCTCATCTATCCCTTCATTCCAAATTCTAGTTGAGGACCCCTTGCAATCCATGTTCCACATATCTCTCTAGGGGAATATCATCTTTTAACTCTCAATGTTTTCCCCACTTTACAGTCATATGAGAACCTTAAATATGACCCTTCCTATGATCCCAAAATTGGAACCATTATCCATTTTGGGCTCCCCAACAATCAAATAATTTTTTTCTATAGGGGACTTCATCAGCCATTTCTTGTACCCACCACTACCCCATTCATCTGACCATTCACCACCAATTTTTCCTACCTAGATAAACCAACCTTTACCAAAGCTTACCTTTATCGATGTGCTTGGAATGGGTTTGATCTTGGTCTCTATGAATATGGACCTCATGAGTTATCCATAATCAAAACTCAAAAACCTCATGAGTTCTTTATCCTTGGGTTTGTACCACCAGAAGAAACCACCTCACCAAAACCCATTGCCACCATCAATGAAGAACTTTCATCCTCACCAACCCCATCTCCCTCTAAATTTGAGGATTCCAATATCATCCCATCTAAATTTTTTTAATCAATACCATTAGTTTAGACCCCCTAACCTATCAATAGGATGGATGAACTAAAACTCTTCCTCTCATACATCCTAAAATGATTGAATGTAATTCTACTACCATCAACACCATCCAATGTCAAGATGATGATTCCATTCTCACCTACCTCAATGCAGGGGATTATTCAATTCATAAATCTCTCCCTCTTAAGAATTGAACTATGCTAAATGAATCCACCATTTATGTCAACTTAGGTACTTAAGATAACCCCTATATCATCAAATTCGAGAAATCTTTAAATTCCACAAAGCAACAAGATTACCCTTTTTTCCTTCAATATCATGGCATAGAATTTGCTTGGTCATATTAGGATATGCCCCAAATTTACCCTTCTATTTCCCTCCACAACATTGTTACATGTTTTGAGGCTAAACCAGGTTGGCAAAAGATTCATAGAATGCATCCTCGTATAACCCTCCTTGTCAAAAAAGAGCTTCAGCATCTCTTATCTATCAACTTCATTTAACCCATTAGCTATCTATAATAGGTTTCTAAAATTGTTCCCATCACCAAACCATCGAGGGACCTTCACCTCTATATCAACTTTTATGAGCTCAACCTTGCTTGCCCAAAGGATGACTTTCCTTTACCAAAAATTGACCAACTTGTTGATCTTACAGCCAACCATGAAATTTTATCTCTCATGGATGGTTTCTCAAGATATAATCAGATCTTGATTTCCCCCAAAGATCAACATAAAACTTCCTTTATCACCCCATGGCGAACCTTTTTCTACAGGGTCATGCCCCTTGGACTAAATAATGTTAGAGTAACCTATCAACAGGCCATGACCTATATCTGTCATGATCTCATCCATAAAATCATAGAGGACTATGCGGATGATCTCTATGGGAAATCCAAACACTGCAAGGATCACCTATCTATTTTTTCCATCATCTTTGACCATCTAATCCATTACCATGTCAGGCTCAACTCCAAGAAATGTATTTTTGGAGTCTTATCGGGAAATATTATTAGTCTCATTATCTCTCTCCATGGAATAAAAATAAAGCCCTCCAAAGTTAGAGCAATCTTGGAGATGCCTCCTCCTACCAAACTTATAAAAATTTATAGCCTATAGAGCAAACTTAAATCCATCAGTCACTTCATCTCCCAGTTATCAAATAGATATCAACCCTTTCACTATCTCCTAAAGAAAGACACCTCTTTTAAGTGGACCAAAGAATATCAACAAGCCTTCAATTAAATCAAGGAGTATCTTCTCTCTCCACCTCTCCTCATCCCTCCTAAGGAGGACCAACCCTTTTATCTATATATATCCACCACAGACCATTCCCAGGGAATGGGCAATGCTTATTCATCATGATAAATAAAATAAAGAACAAGCCATCTATTACATTAGTCATACCCTTATCAAATATGAATCTCAGTATACATATCCCAAAAAACTCTACCTTGCCTTAGTCTTCATGGCCTCCAAACTCCATCACTACCTTCTTAATCATAAAACATATGTCACCACCAAAACTAACCCCCTAAAGTATATGCACTCTAAGTCATACCAAAACCAACATATGGCTAAGTGGCTCATTCTCCTAGCTGAGTTTGATCTTAAGTTCCTTCTATAAAATTCCATTAAAGGATAAGTCATTGTTAATCAATTGGATGAAGCTCCTCTACTAGACAATCAACTTCTTCCTCTTTCCTCTCTAGATGAGTCTATCATAACTCTTTCTTAGGAAGAACCCACCTACCAAATGACCATGTTCTTTGATGGCTCTAAATGCCAACATGGTGGGGGTGCTAGATTTATTTTCATTCTGATTAATGGTGAACCTCTTCCCCTTTCTTTTAAACTTGACTTCGAATGCACCAACAATATATCCAAATACAAAGCCCTAGTCATAGATCTCCATATCACCCTAGCCTTGGGAGTCAAAATAATCAGTGTCTTTAGCAACTCCCAACTAGTCATCAATCAAGGCAACAAATCTTATGAATGTAAAAATGATGTCCTCCTAAAATAAAAATAATTCATGGATTTACTCTTAGCATCCTTTGATCATCACCTTATTCAATCAGTTCCTCAATTTACTAAAAAATTCATAGATATAATGGCCTCATTTGCTTCCTAAATTCCATCTCAACCTACCGAATCTAAACTATTTGTCACCATCCATCAATTTATCACACCCTCGTATATCAATTTTGATATTCCTACCATTTTTAGTGTGGAAACATCTCCTTCTGACATTTGGTATGACCAAATTTTTGACTACCTTAACCTTGGCATTATTTCTCCCAACCTTTTAAAGAATGCCTAAAGAGATTTTGTTTAGGGTACCGATCATTACACCATACTAGGGGGAATCATTTACAAACATGGCTTCGACAGCATCCTTATTTATTATCTACGTAGCCATGAAGCCTCCCACACTATCAAGGAAATATATGACATAATATATGGGGGATATTTCAATGGCCTAGTTGTCGCTAAACATATATTTTACCTTGGCTACTATTGTCCTACCCTCAATCAAGACTTTTGTGACTATGTAAATAAGTGTGTCACATGTTAATAACATGCTAACTTACATCATGCACCTCCCCATGGCCTTCAAGTATCTATATTTTATTGGTCCTTCTTTTAATGGGGTCTTTACCTTATTGGGGAAATCAATCCCAGTCTTCACAATGAAACCAATATATCATTACCACCATTGAATATTTTACCAAATGGGTGGATTCCATCCCTCTTATCTCAACCAAAGATGAAAAGATTATCAACTTCATTAATCATCATATCATCTACCACTTTGGTGTTCCCCATAAGATCATTATTGATAATGGTAATTATTTTAAAAACCAAAAAGTCTAAGGTCTCTACGATGCTTTTGACATCAAGTTAATCTTTTCCTCACCTTACCATCCATAAGCCAATGGATAGGCAAAACCCTCTAACAAAACTCTCATCAAAATGCTCACCAAAGTAGTAAGTGATCTAGGTCAGGATTGGCACTTGTACATCCATTTTACTTTATAGGCCTACCGTACTAGCATTTGAATCTTAATGGGTGATACCCCTTTCTCTCTCATCTTTGGAAAATAGGTATTCTTGACTCTCAAAGTCTAAATTCCTTCTCTTCACATATCTTTTCATGAAATCCTTTTTGAAGTGATTATCATCAAGAACACCTCATGCATCTTGAACTACTAGATGAACATCACCTCACAATCCTTAATCATCTTTGTGTCTATCAAAAATGAATCAAACATGCATACAACAAACACTTAAAAGAGTGAGAGTTCAACATCAAAGACCTCATCCTTAAGGAAAACCAACATTGAACTAATATGGAGAAAATTAAAAAAGGAAAGTTTAATTTCAATTGTATTAGATCCTATATCATAGCCCATAAGTATGGATCGGGAGCTTATCATTTGTCCTCTCTTGAAGGCAAACCAAAACCTGGGCCTCTCAATGCTTCGTATTTGCATCCTTTCTATTTTTGAAACAAGGATAAAACTCACCTTTGTGTATAGCTTAAGCTCATCCCTTAGTTTATGATATTTTCACTTCCTTTACCTACATATCCCTTATCCCCTTGGGTATAATTGATTACAACATAAAACCATGTGATTATCCATCATATTTATATCCTAATCCTAAGCATGGGTACCATGGCTCTACCCATGGCATGGTTCTCATGGATAATTTTTGTCTCTAATCAGATGGAATCCCATGATTAGTTGTCTTTCAAACCACCCCTTCATCTATCATCAACCTTTTATGCTAAGGTTTTGCCTCCATAAATTTAAACCTTTGAATTAAATAGACTTGTCCATGTCTAACTTAGCATTCAAAATTAAAAAATTAGGATACCAACAGATCACTTGGGTCCATATCTATAGTATTGTAGATTGCTCCCTTGAAGGATAGTTGCCCAACACCTATAGATTGCTTAAAAAATAGACTGCTTCCTTGAAAGACAGCTTTCAAAATACAATTTTAGACCATTGCTTTGAAGGATGGCTAAGAAATAATTATTTAAAGCTTCCCACATTAATCAAATTCAACAACTTATCAAAATAACAAAATCAAAAAATAACCTTATGTTAAAATTAAAGTAAGTAAGCCACAATTGGCTCTTATAAGTTCCATTTATAGGTTTCGCCTATTGATCAATCTAAACATTATCCCAGTATGTCATAATTGGCTCCTATATATGGCATTGGTAGACTTCTTGCATTGATCAATCTACATATCACATTAAGGCATGGACTTGTATATTATAGTTCTTTGGTCACCTATAGAAGGTGAAAGCTAACCTTCATCAGGTTACCATTTCACCTATTTCACATTCAACCATATATTTATCACCTATTTTCCCTTCACACCTTTTCTCAAATCAAGGGACTACGAGTGTACCTGATACAAACTGATCAAGACACCCTCTTTCTCAATCAAAGCATGCTCTTGTGAAGCATTTGACAGGCTTATGTTCACTAAGTCAATCCAGCTATTTTTTATTGTTGTTAGGTCCTTGCCACCCAACACATCATGCCTTTTATTTATCCTTTGTTAGTTCATGTAGACATATGTCTCATAACTCTTATCTCTTTCTCATGGTTATTTTTTTACCTACACCTACTTTACGTGCTTTCATTATATTCCCATAGCAAATCAATACATTCAAACATCATTCTCATTAATGCAATAATACTCATACATCATAACATTATAAATCATGAACCATATCCTAATAATAAACAAAACATCAAGAATCATAAACCATAAACAATAATATCATAACATTATGACATCATAAGATCATATTACCATCATCAAAAATCATCAACATCATCCTTAAAATAATTCACAACATCATCACATTATCTTATCTATAAGCAATTTTTTTTCAATGAACATGCTTACATCCTCATCCTATCTATAAACCACATTGTCACAATCATATCATAGACAACATCATCCAAACACATCTATCATATATTGACAATCATGAACAAACACATCCTCAACTCTATATGACCCAAGCATTGCCCAAAATAAAAAGTTCAAGCATCTAATCAAAATCATGTTTCCAATCACATCATCATCTAAACACATAGTCACAATCATCTATCATATTCATCAACGTATTAGCTAAACACAACATCAACATCATAAAAAACCTAAACTATAGATTCAACATAAACATTAGCATGCAGTATCATATATGTCATCCATAATCCATAAACATAACCACATCATGATCATAAACTACATAAATATCATCATCATAATCATAAAACATAAATACATAATCAGCTAAACATCATAAACATCTTAACATAATCAACATGTCATCAATATAATTAAATGTCAATGATATAATTAACATAATCAACATGATCAGCATATACATCAATAAGGAAATACATGAAATAATGTATCCATGTCTCTCTCACTCATACACATCTCACATCATCAATATGCAAGTTGTTATTAAAATCAAAATCATATACATAGTCTCATTTATCAAGCCCCTAGTACACCACTTCCACTAGCCCCATCTGTACCTACACTGGCACCTACACTACCATTTAGAGGTGGTCCCCCTAATATCCTTGCCTACCCCACTATCAAGGCCCACTATCTTGGAGTAGCTATTGATGGACATCCTACTAAACTATCCATATACTCTCCATACCACATCTCTAATGGAAACTACACTATCACTATAGCCTCGTAATATCTCAACTCCTCGATGATGACTAGGTACCATGTCCTTAGAACTATGTTATATGGTCCTCTTGTTGATGTTTTAGCTACTCCTACCCTCAATCTTAGTGAGTCTCTCTCCTAAGTCACTAGTCTAAAAAAAATCCTCACCTGATGTCACTCACCAATCAAAGTAGCAACTTGCCCCTATAAGGTAGCTACTTGTCCCTATAATCCCATGATCTAGCCTTATTTTATTGCTAGTGATACCTATGCATGTCCATCTAGTCCACCACCCTATACTGGTTCCCCATCCACATCCATAGGCTATTGACCACCATCACCCCATATAAAGTCAGCTATTGCATATCAGGCCTAATACCAAGTTGTATATCCGTCTACAACACTAGGATCATCTATGGGAGCTCTTGCTAGTAGCTCTTCTTGGTCTAAAATGGCATCATATGGCTATGTCTCTAGGAGTAAGAACTCATCATGTTCCCTCCTATATTGAGGAAAATCTAGTGGGATCCCCTACACCAACCCAAACTATCTCCATACTCAATCAAATAGGATAAACTCCATCTCACCATCCTACCACCCATAGATCCAATGCCAACTCTGTAGTGATAATGTGTGGTAGTTATACCATTCCCAACTCATCTAGCTCACATAAGCCTCCACACTATGTCTCCTACCACCAAACCATCTAAAACATCTCTAAACCACTTTATATCTCAAGCACTACCACCAGCCCCTGTCAGTGCATAATCACCTCTCTATCTCATGAATCCAACCCTATAGTCAGTCATCACATACCTATCCCAAAGAAGCCCCAATAGTCTCAAGAATCATATGTGCTCATATGCCCAATAATAGATCATGAATCCAAAACTAATCCCATACCATAGATGTACTAGAGCTCCCAAAAATTTGCACCAATAACATGCAAGCCCACCTAAACACAATCCTCCCCAGTAACATCTCCACTAGTACTCCTAACAACAAACATGGGAATCAACTTCTACTTGATTCTATCAATGTGAAGTATAACACCCCCATCATCATCATATTCAATAAGCATCTATCCTTTGGGGCCCTCTAGTAAAGAAGCCCATAACAAACCTTGCCAACATGATATCTAGCCTAAACTTGATCTACTCTATATATCAGGTCCATAATATAATCTCTCTCATAGATTTTCATGTGATATATCATCTCCCCTCGAATGGGTAGTCATGTGATGTACTAAATATCTTCTAGGAGGATCATCATCTCCCTTATTAATAGCATGAATGTGTTTGTGGCTAGGTCCCATCTTTCAATGAGTTCCATGATCATAGCCACATCAAATGATAGGTGATATTAGTGTATCATGGCCCCTATGCCCACCTCCTCTATATGCCTCTTCTTATCATCTATCATCTCATCTTGAACCTCAACAAAGATCTTAGGGACTTGATGCCTCATCTAGATCTGGTCCCGAGCTTGCAATAAAATAGCATTAACATGCCTATTTAGTTGTCAAAGTCTTCTACCGCACACTAAATATCAATCTACCCTCATCTTTTCATCTTATTTTAATATAAACAATTGCATCTACCTAACTTGCCTCTATCAAACCACTCACACAAACCTATACCACTCAAAAATTCCACCTACACAAATGTTAATCAATTATATTTTGCTAACACCCTACCCACCATCTTTATCTTAACCTCTCAACATAAACCAATGATAGTGGTTCACAACCTGATAATTTGCTAAACCCCTCCTCCTATCTAAACCTTTTGACATAAAATGACTATTCAACACTTTCAACCCATAACACTTGTTAAACAACTTAAAATAACACAAGTTAATGTATCTTACACATGTTGAATTTCAACAATCCAAGCACCCCCTCTTTTATCATACCTTTCCTCATGTCTACTCGACCACCAAAAATTCCTTGAACTATTGATGGTCACCTTGTGAACCCTTTTCCCATGGCTATCAACCATTAATGGTTGAGTTGAACCATCGATAGTCATTATGTGTGACTATTAGTAGCGTAACTCAAACCTTAAACCCCACATAACCTCTACAAATTCACTTGAACCCCCTAATTTTACTACATAAACCTATTATCACCTAATTTTATATCCAAAAAACCCTTCCTTGATCCAACTTATCTATTCCCTAGCCTCATTCAAAACCACCTAAAAACTAGGGCTTCATCTCTTCTAAACCCCTTCCATAACCTACCCAAATCCTTCACCACTAACTACCATCTAACAACAAAAAAACTAATTATACTATGCTATCAATTTTAAGATAATGCCTACCTCATTCTATGATATCTAGTGTGGTCAAATCCCACATAACACTGCTTGAATATATCCTCATCCACCCTCTATTGTAACACTGCTCGAGTCAACCCATACCCATAATCCACCAATCAATTAACAACACCTCAGCCGCCAAACTCTAAATGATAAAACACTCTGATTAACCCTAAGCACTAAGCAACAAAAGTCAAATGGTAAAAATGAATTGACCATTTTCCTTTGTTATCATGGCTTTTTAGGGTTTTCCTGACCATTGATGGTCAAGGTGACTGTCAATGGTCAACCTTGGGGACAAACTTAACCATCAATGGTTGGGGTCCCTCATTCTTTTACCCATTTTTTAGCACCCCACTTAGGAATCCTATCCTTTTGAGGAGCTTATCTTATCCCCACCAACCCACCCACTTTACCTATCATAGATTACCTTTCTCCAACAAACCCATTTGACCACATCCACCTTGACATTGGCCATTTTTACCCTAATATTTTCATGTTTTATGATGACCTTGCCTTAACCATTTTGACCACATTGACCAACCTTGCCATGTTGTACTTTTAAAACTCACACCACCTTGTGCATGACCAAACCATTTGTGTTATTTAATGGGATCACTTCCTACCCTAGATACATGTGCACAACATCAACCCTATCTAGGTGACTTAATAGGCATAACCTAATTAGCTATGACCACTGCTATGGACCGGTTACCCTATCACATGTCTTCCTAAAACCCAACCATATTTTTATCAACATTAGCAACATTCATCTCTACATGATATTGATTATCACATTTAGTCATATTTTATGTGTGTATTTGCATTTTATATGCCCAATCCATTTTTTGTCACCCACCTTATGACTACCCATTTATCATTTATCAAACCTTGACCTAATTTTTCTTTCACCACATTGACTCCCAATTTGAGGGGGAATATCTCCTCCCATACTCAGGGCAATTAGACCATGACCATCAATCCATTCATTTTTGTTTTATAGTGTGTTAATTTAAAGTTGCATAACAAAAAGGAATAAAATGTAGACACTTAAAAATTGCACATGATAGCTTTTGATGTCAAACTACCTTTTGATCCTCATCTGACCTCACATCTAGTGGACCACCTAGTCAATTAGACTCATTTACTAACTTGACCCTATCAAACCCCAAACTTAACACATTTAGCTAAACCATTTAATTTACCCCTTTTTAATTTATTTTAACCAACTTTCTTCTAGCCCCTCAACCATTGAAGATTAGCCTAACTATTGATGTTTGGTCTAATTATTGATTTTTAGGTTTCTAAGCTTGTTTTAAAGTTTTAAAGCATTACTTTGTGTGAGATAAATATCTCCTTAAATGGCAACTTTGTTTTAAAACTAAATTTAAAACATTGTAAACTGGAAACTTTATCCCCCTATCAAATTAGTAACTTCCTCTATCCTAATTATTGACTTCATCCTATAAAAGGAGAAGAGGAGGAAGTGAAATAAATCCAAAATCCATAATATTACATCCAAGATCTCTTACATACATGTATTTAGCATCCTTTCAGCAAGTAAGCAACATCTCTAGAGACCCAATGCTCTATCAGAATCACTTTTGAAAGTCAAAGTACTATCACTTTGGCCAAATTACTTCAGCCTTCCACCATCAGGTTTTAGGTATCGTTTGCTTGTTTTCATTGATTTATCTTATTTATAACCTCCCTACCTTATCAAACCCATTAGTATTTTATTTTCCACCTCTTAGCTCTATAATAGACCTTTATTTTCCCAAATAGCCAATCTACACCTTTTATGTTCATTTATAGAATTACACAGGTAACCACTAATGGTTAGCACAACTGTTGATGATCACTTTAACCATCAATAGTTACCCTTTTGTTGATGGTCGACCTAAACCATTAATAGTTCACCTGACCGTTGGTGGTCACTATGGCATAAAAATAGAGAAATTTATTTTTAACCTTGTAATCCCAATTAAACCTAACTTTTCTTGTTTTTTCCTGATTACAATACCTTTTTGATTTTCTATATTAGGCCCTAACCATTTTAGCATAAGTATTCATTGGCTTTACTACTTTTGGTCATTTTTCCATAACTAGCATTCAAATTTCTTTGTATTTCATTTCATTTATCTTATGCAAGTATATCTTTACTTTATCATTTCTAACTTAATTCCTATCAAAAAATATGCTTCTTGGATCTAGCTCACGCTAGGCAGTCCACTCAACCATTCATCTAACAACCCCCTTTGCTAGTGTCTTTCTTATCTACAAGTTATTCCTTCCTAGCCAAAGATAAGTTCCCATCATCATCTAGATTCATGTGTGAACTTTACTAGGTATTATTCTACACACCATATTACTAGTTTCATTATCTACTTTCAAAATTAAAAAATGAGTGAAAATTAACTAAAACATAAATACCTTTCATACTATCAAGAAGTGATTTGATGGGTGCTAGGTATGAAAAAAGGCACTGATAGGTTATGGGATAAAATACCATTCACACTAGAAAAGTGTGATTGGATGGTTGATAGATGTGAAAAGGAACTGATAGTAAAGAGATGGGTTAAAATCCTTGACAAGGTGATGTGTGTCAATAAGACTTAGCCAAAAGGATGAGATTAAAGAGACAGAGAGATGGGTGACCACTTGAGATTGGATTTGAAGATGAAATATAATATGTCAAAATGGGAAAATATGATATGGATGGAGATGGATGTGACTAGGGATTCAAGATAAGATAAGACATCATGGACAATTTTTGGCTTTTTTATATTTTAGGATTTTTAGGATTTTTTGGGATATGTCTATACACTGTACAAATGGGGTTACTAGCAAAGGGAATACCAAGCTTAGAAACCAAGGTGAGGATTGATGTAATAATAGATGAAATGATGGATGAGATGACAAAAAGGATGAAGGTGATGCAAAAAAGGAGAAAGGGACCAAGGAAGAAGGGACTAGGGATTGCCAATGACCAAATCATGAAGGAACCAGATGTTTGGTTGCCCAAGTGTCCATTGGAGGATATGCCAAGATGGTGTAGGGATAGTTTGAAAGAAACCTTCCACTTCCTTATGAAGGTCAAGAGAGGAAAGATAAAATGGAGGACATGATGTGGATAGAGGGATATGGATAATAGACTAAGGGATAAAAAGAAAAACGATCAGTAATATAGACAAGGTTGATGAGGGATGTGACAAGTAGGATGGATTGTACCACTAAGTGTTGAGGTTCAATGTCGATAATATTATTTTTCCATGATGCCATAAATTAATTTTCATCATGGTACTTTCCTAAGGTGCTAGAAGACTAGTTTTCACCATTGGATGAATGATTTTTTATTTTATTTATTTTTTATTTTTGCTAATTTATTGGGCATCTCATTTTATTGAAGAAGGGTGAGATGCAAGAATGCCAACACTATTGTGATATTTAGGAAAAACTTGTTATGTGATGGACACTAGATGCTTGGATGTCTTGGTGGCCTTTATCAATCCTTGATTTAGCATCCTTTGAACATTTAACTAGGTGTCTTGGTAACCCCTGTGAGGGACAATACTTCCTAAGGATGTGAGAGGGGGTATACCATGAATGTGATGATGAGATATATGATGTGAATGAGGAATATGATCAAGATGAGTGATATGATGAGATGAATAATGGAGAGGGGGTTTGATAGTCATAAAAACTATTAGATATGGTGGATGGGATTCTTTAGATGGTGTCATGATACTACAAGATATAAGACCTTTTGATTTATTAATTATTTGACACAAGCATTGAGAGGATGATCGATCATATGATTATTATTTTTGTCTTTCCTTTGAATTACTATTTGGATTTGACTTTGATTGCCCCCTGGTGCCTGATTTTGGTATTCACTAGAGGAAATTAATTTTTGACTTGATATATGATTATTTTGACTTTGATATGCCCCTAGTGCCAGATTTTGGGCTTCATTAGAAGAAGACATTTTTTAATTAGGCCAATGATTTTATTTTTATTGATAGGATAAAATATTATTTGATCATAACTTAAGATTATTGGATGATGGTCTTGAGTCTTTGTATTTTTAGCACATGATATGGAATTCAAATGGGAATCCAACAATCCATGTTTATGTTCATTCCCATCATGTAGTGGGATGTCAAGATTATGGAGGTGAGGTGGATGAGTAATGTTGGGTGATGGATTAAGGTAATAATGGGTAACATAGTCCTCATACAGGTCATTAGGAGCCCTAACCTTAATGTTAGAAAAAGTGTCCCTAAGAATCTTAAAAGGATCATTAAGACTTGTTGAAAGACATGCATTTGAGGTATGATTAGATCCATTCTAAAAATCTTCAACAGATAGAGTGCTCTATAACTTAGTTATGGTTTCATCATCTTGATTGGGTTTCAAAGGTATACTTGGTAATTAATTGTAGGTATCCTCAAAAGGATAGGTATTATCATCATCTACTACAATATTGATTAAGGATGATGTTTTGAATGAGGAATCTGACTTAGAGACTAGTATTAGACATGATCTTGATAGTGGATTGATGCTAAATTTGGTGTGAAGGATGTTATGCTACTAATAGGGGAATGATTTTCCATGACTATCATTTCAACATGGTGAATTTGATGTGATGGGTGAGAGGGAGATGATAAATGAATTATGGGCTGAGAAAAGAGAGGGATGGGCATATAAGAAATGGAATTGGGTTTGATGAGGGTATCATGTAAGAGGGAAAGGATGTCTTGACCTTGGCTTGGAAGGGTAAGGGTATGATCATGATTGAGAATGGTGTCTTGGAATTCCTCTTTTTGTTCACCTAGGGAGATAAACTAATTTGATTTATCCTTGATTACTATGTCCCCACTATTGATGAGGCCTTGGACATAATCTCATAAATTTTGAACTTGTTTAATGGAATACCCCCAGGTTTTATGATATTCATATTATCATTTTACTTTATGCCATGAGGGATTAGGCTTGGTGGGATTATGATGTCATATGGGTGGATAGACCATCATGTTAGTAGCAACAATTTGGTTAAAGAGGGCTTCCAATGACATAAAAAAGGGAGTATAAAGACCTATTTCACTTTGTGATTTGGATGTGGAATCATTAGAATTGTGATCAAATGGTTATCAATGTAATTAGGTAGATGGACTAGTGGCCAAGATTGGATTCCCTTTGCTAGTAAAGGAAGTGGTAGATGATAGGTTATAACTAGTGGATGGATGGGTTAGGACAAAGGGTAAGTTGAATTAAATGGGGTTAAGGTCTTTAGGAGATTAGACCCATCTCAAAGATCCTTAATAAAATTACTTATGGGTTTTTATCAAGATATTTATAAAATGAGGTAATTTGTAAATTGAAAAGGCCATGGATAGGATGAGGACTAGAGGATGGTGTAATGGAGTAGGATTGGGATGAGGGTTGATAATAAGCTTGATTAGGAGATGGATTGAGGCTTTTGGGCTCAACATCATTAGGGAAGAAAGATCCCATCTTTCATAATATTAAGAGGAATTCATCCTTATTCTTTGTGATGTATTGATTGATTAGGGTGCTTGTATCAAGGAATGTTGAGATAAATTTTCATGGGCTAGGGGTTGTGGTTGAGACAGGATGTGGGATGTGGGTTTGAGGTGAATAAGATCAAGGTCAGATGGGAGGTGAGCACCCATTTCTATAGATTTAAAAAGGATGTCATTATTTTTGGCCAAGATATATTGGTCTACTCAAATTAGGTCCAAATCCATGGGGATAGATGGATGATGATGGGGGAGATTAGGCAAGGCTACAAATTAGGGGTGATTTCTTAAGAAAATTAGGTCAAAGGACCAAGATATTATGATAGGTGATGATGAGGATGTGATTAAAATGATATATGATGAGGGTCAAATTTTATATGGATAGTTCAATAGGTGCTAATAACCTATCAGTAATGTCTAGTTGTCAAGCTAGTAAAAATATTTGATGGGTGCCTAAATTTAAACTAATAAGAGGATGATATGATGGGTGCTAGTTATGAATAAGGAAAAATGATTATAGATGATTGATGATGTTTGATGGGTTTGCTTAGATTGATACTGATGATGATAATAATATATTGACTAGGTATGAGATCTGTTAGGATCTATCAGCACAATTGATTACTTTTGTATATAAGCAACTAAACACAGAATTGAACCAGAAGTAATATGTAATTAGAAATTAGAAATAGCAAAGAATATTAGATACAATAAACAACCTAAAAACTTGTATTAACACTCTTCCAGAATACAATGAAGAAATCACACTCTTCCCACACCTCTTGGGTGTACAATACTTCTCTCAAGAGTTCTCTCTCAATCAATTCAATAGACCTTCTGATCTTGCACCTTGCAGATCTAATTGATCTTACTTACAACTTCTCCATAGACCTTCTTGATCTTACACCTTGTAGATCTACTTGGTCTTGCTTTTGACTTTATTACAATACATGCCCCATGGGTCTCTTAAATAGGATCCAAGGCATACAATAATTAGACTTCCTAATTAAAATAATTAGAAACACAGACCCAAGACTTAAATTAGTCTTTACATGCAAACACTCGGTCCTCCTTAAATTAGACCAAGTCTAATTATGCAAATTCATGCACACACACAGGTGACCGACGTCGGTTGCTATTAGTCTGTACCTGACTGACATCAGCCGATCCCTAGACCATGCTTGACCGATGTCGGTGATACTACCAATGTCAGTTGTTGGTTGAGTCCAAAAACCTCCTCATCTGCATCACTGGTGAAGCTTTTAGCTCCACAACTTAACAATCTCCCACTTGGAGATAAATAGTTGCACCTATACATGTGCATCAACATCCTCTATCTTATTTGCATCTCCATCTTCAAGATCAATCTTGAAGACCAACAAAAGTTGAATGAAGATTCAACTTCTCCTTTGTTATCGGCTTTGTTAACATAACTATAGGGTTCTTATCCGTATGGATCTTTTCTAGCTTCAATTGTCCATCCTCCAATACCTATCTAATGAAGTGGTACCTAAGTTGTATATGTTTGGTTCTTAAATGAAAGGCTGAATTCTTTGCTAAATGAATTACACTTTGACTATCATTGTACAATCTACAACTCTCTTGCTCCTTTCCCAACTCTTCCATGAACCATGTCATCCATATCATTTCCTTGCTAGCCTCTGTGACTGCAATGTATTCTGCCTTTGTTGTAGACAGGGCAACAACCTTCTGCAACTTTGAAATCTAGCTAACTGCCGTTCCACCAATAGTGAAAACATATCCTGTGGTGCTTCTCCTGCCATCCAAGTCACCTACCATATCTGAATCTACATACCCATGTAGAGAAGTGCTTGACCCTCCATAGCATAAATGCCTACTGTTGGTCCCTCTCAGATATCTGAGAATCTACTGAACTGCTTTCTAGTGCTCCTTCCTTGGATTGGCCATAAACTTGATGACAACTCCCACTGCTTGGACAATATCAGGTCTGGTACATACCATAGCATACATTAAGCTCCCAACTGCTGAAGCATATAGAACTTTGCTCTTGTACTCAACCTCATCATGTGATTTAGGACACTGTTCTTTGCTTAGCTTGAGCTGTCCAGCCATAGGTGTGCTTACTGGTTTTGCATCTTGCATGTAAAACCTCTCCAACACCTTATTCACATAATCCTCTTGAGACAAAATCAGCCTGTGATTTTTCCTGTCTCTCATAATACTCATGCCAAAGATTTTCTTTGTTGCTCCTAAATCCTTCATGGCAAATGTGTAAGCTAATTTTACCTTTAGCTCAGTAATTTCCTATATGTGTGAACCTGCAACAAGCATATCATCCACATACAGTAATAGGATAATATAATGACCATTATCCAATCTGGTAAAATAAACACAATGGTCAGATTGACATTTACTAAAGCCATGCTCTGTCATAAACCTATCAATCTTAAATACCATTGTCTTGGAGCTTGCTTAAGACCATATAAGCTTTTCTTCAACCTGCACACAAGTTTTTTCTTACCTTTGACCTCAAAACCTTCCAGCTATTCCATATATATATATATCTTCATCCAAATCTCCATGAAGAAACGTTGTCTTAACATCAAGCTACTCAAGATGCAAATCCTCAATAGCAACTAAAGACAATACAATCTGAATAGAAGTCATCTTTACTACAGGAGAAAAGATTTCACCAAAGTCAATACTTGGTTTCTATGCAAATCCCTTTACTACCAACCTGGCCTTATGTCTCATCTGTCCATTCTCTCCTTCCTTTAACCTATAAACCCATTTGTTTTTTAGTGCTTTCTTTCCGGCTGGCAACTCAACCAAATCCCATGTTTGGTTCTCTTCCAAGGAATCAATTTCCTCATTCATGCCATGCTCCCACTGTTTCCTAGATTCTACCTATATTGCCTCATCAAAACTTTTTGGTTCTCCACCATCAGTGAGCAACACGTAGTATAAATAAGGGGAATAATGAATTGGAGGTTTACTTACCCTTACAGTCCTCCTTATGGGTGTTTGAGACTCATTCACAGCTTGTTGTCCACCCAAATTTCATTTTGTTAGTGACCGATCTTGGTCATCTCTCTATCTGTACCTGATCGGTGTCAGTTCTACCTGATCGACATTAGTTCTTTCCTGACCAATGTCATTTACTGTCTGACCAACGTCGGTGCCTATGTTTTTTTGTGACTGATGATTCTTACCTGCGAGCTCATTTTGGATCATTACCTCATCCAAATCAAGATTGCCCTGCTCAAAATTATTCAACCTCTTGAGCTGATCACTGTACATCACCTTCTCATTGAAAACTACATCATGGCTTCTGATAATTTTGTTAGTTTCTAAATTCTACAACTGGAATCTAAAATCTCCAAAGCCATAACCAATGAAAGGGCACCACATGGATTTAGCATCCAGCTTCTTTCTATTTTCTTTATCAACGTGCATAAAAGCTTCAAAACCAAAAACTCTGAGAATTGAAAGATCTACCTTTTTACCTGTCTAAGCCTCTTCTGGTATTCCACCATCTAGAGCATTAGAAGGTCCTCTATTAATCAGGTACACTACAGTATCCACAGCTTCTGCCCAAAACTTTAAGGGCAAACCAACATGCAACCTCATACTCTGTGCATGCTCCATTATTATTCTATTCATCCTTTTAGCAACTCCATTTTGCTAAGGTGTCCTTAGAACCATCTTTTACCTATGTATTCCACTCATAGAATAGTAACTATTGAATTTATTACTACAGTACTTACCACCATTATCATATCTAAGGCACTTCAATCTCAAACCTGTTTCATTCTCAACCAAAGCTTTCCATTTCTTAAGTGTCAAAAACATCAGATTTATTTTTTATGCAATAAACCCATACCTTTCTTGTAGCATCATCAATGAAAGAAACATAATACTGTGATCCTCCAATAGAAGCTACCTGAGCTGGTCCCCACACATCTATGTGAACAAGCTCCAACTTGTGCTTCTTCTTTGTTGACCCAGTTTGGAGAAATCTCACTTTCTTCTATTTTCCAAAAATATAGTGCTCACAGAAATCTAGATCTATGATTTTCAGATCTAAAAGATTACCTTTTAACTTAAGAACATTCATTCCCTTCTCACTCATGTGACCAACCCTGTAGTACCACATCTTTATATCTACATCTGAAGTAGATAGAACAGAAGGAGAATAATCAGTAACACAAGTAGATAGATAAAGTGTACCTACTCTCTTACCTCTTACTAATACAAGTGCACCCTTGGAAACTTTCCAAGATTCAGCTGTGAGAGTTACTGTGCAACCCTCATCACCCAACTTCCCTACAAAAATCAAATTCCTCTTTAGGATGGGTACATGCATGACATCCTTCAACACCCATGTGTTGTCATTCTATAATTTCAGCCGCACTTTTCCTTTGCCAACAATTTGACAAGGCTCACCATCCCCTAAATAAACTTTTTCAAAGTCTCCATGGACATAATCATTGAAAAATTCTTTATTTGGGGTTGCATGGAAAGAAGCACCAAAATCTAAAACCCATGATTCTACTTGACTATCCAAAGAAAATATAAGAGCATCCTATGCAACAATACCTACAATGTTTGCTTCTTTATTACCTTCATGCTAATTTTCTTTACTATCCTTCAACCAGCAATCTTTCTTTGCATGTCCTTTCTTTCCACAATTCCAGCAGGTTATTCTGCTAGTTCTAGATTTGGATCTCCTTCCCATCTTTGACTTTGATTTTCCATGCTTGCTCTTCTCTCTTTGCCTTCCCCTGCTTTCAATACTTAAAGCATTACCTGATGTTTCACCTATGCTTTTCTTGCGAATTTTTTCATTCAAGATTACACTAACAACATCTTCAACTTTCAAGATATTTGAAGTAGATGCAGTATTGCTAACTACCATTACCAAGCTGTGCCAGCTTTCAGGTAAAGAATATAAGATCAAGAGAGCCTTAACTTCATCATCAAAAACTATTTTGACTAAATTTAATTGATTTACAATTTCATGGAAATCATTAAGATGACTATATACAGATCCACCTTCCTGCATTTACAAACTAAATAATTGCTTCATAAGATATACCTTATTTGAAGCTGAGGGTTTTTCATATAAGTTTGCCAGAGTATCCATTAACTCTACCGTTGTCTTTGCCTATGATAAGTTAGAAATCACAGAAGATGCTAGGCTCAACTTTATAGATCCAAGAGCCTTTCTATCAAGAACATTTCATTCTTCATCTTGCATATCTGTGGGCTTACTAGAAACCCCACTCAATGGTAAAAATAGATCTTTCTGATACAGATAATCCTCTATCTTCATCCTCCATAATTGGTAATTCTTGCCATTGAATTTCTCCATTCTTAGCTTACTTTCTTCTGCCATTGCTTTACTCCCACTCAATCAAAAACCCCTGTGAGTGACCTGTAATCAATAAACACTAACCCAATCTGATACAACCTGTTAGTGAGCCTAAAGCTCTGATACCACTTGTTAGGATCTATCAGCACAATTGATTTCTTTTGTATATAAGAAACTAAACATAGAATTGAACTAGAAGTAATATGTAACTAGAAATATGAAATAGCAAAGAATATGAGATATAGGAAACAACCCAAAAACTTGTATTAACACTCTTCTAGAATACAATGAAGAAATCACACTCTTCCACACCTCTTGGGTGTACAGTATTTATCTCAAGAGTTCTCTCTCAATCAATTTAACAGACCTTCTGATCTTGCACCTTATAGATCTAATTGATCTTACTTACAACTTCTCCATAGACCTTCTTGATCTTACACCTTGTAGATCTACTTGGTCTTGCTTGTGACTTTATTACAATACATGCCCCATGGTCTCTTAAATAGGATCCAAGGCATACAATAATTAGATTTCCTAATTAAAATAATTAAAAACATAGACCCAAGACTTAAATTAGTCTTTACATGCAAACACTCGGTCTTCCTTAAACTAGACCAAGTCTAATTCTAGAAACGCATGCAAATGCATGCACACACACAGGTGACCGACGTCGATTGCTATCAGTTTGTACCTAATCGACATCGGCCGATCCCTAGACCACGCCTGACTAATGTCAATGATACTGCCGATGTCAATTATTGGTTGAGTCCAGCAACCTCCTCATCTGCATCACTGGTGAAGCTTTTAGCTCCACAACTTAACAAGATCTGATTGAATGATTAGTGATGGTGGACTAGGATGATAGGATAATAAGGATTGGTGATAAGAAGACCATCTCAAGAATTAAGAATATTTTGTTCAAGATAAAATAGGATATGATTGTGTGTTGAAGGGATAGGATGATGGGATAAGGACAAGTATGATGATAGGTGATGATGAAGTGATTAGAGATAATGATGGGATTGATTTAGACCTGTAGGTGACTTAAAAAGCCAACTAGGGTTATATTAGGATAAAGTTAAACTATATGGGTGATGAAAGCAAGGTCAAGACAAATGATGATGGATATAGTGGATTTAGGATAGGATGTGGATGATGAGACAAGATGTGATTAAGATAGGTTGGGGAGACTAATGATGAATGGGACTAGGATAAGATATGACTAGTAAGATGTACAAAAGAGATCAATATATATACAAGGGGGTAAGATAAGGATATACAATATGATTATTGGGATGTAGGGTGATGATTAATGATAGGCGGATATGGTTGGACTAGGAAGGGATGAGGTGACTATGTGAAGGAAAGTAGTTGATGATGTGGACTTGGGTAAGTATGTAAGATGTGACTGGGTATGTAGGTGATAAGGGTATGACTAAGGATGGATGGACATAACTAGATTAGGATGTGATGAAGGTAAGGTGATAATGAGAGATAGTTTTTGAGACAAGGATGTATAAGATACAATACAGTGATGATAACAAGGATATAAAAAGAGAATGATGGATGGATATGAGGGTGATGGGGTGATAACCAATTATGTGATAGGATATGGCTGGACTAGGTAGGGATTAAAACAAGAGGGTATGTACAAATCAATGATGGGATAAGGATATATAAGATGATGATGGTATAACAATGAAGAGATATGAGTGATGGGGGATGACTAATTTAGGGTAAAGACAAGATGTGGGATGGGATGGGACAATGACAAAGATGGTGACAAGGATGTGCAAGATGAAAGGGGATACAAGAGGATGATGATGGTGATGTGGTCAATGATGAGTGGATATGATGAATGGGTATGGTAGCCTATGACAAGATGAAGATAATATAGGGGATGGGATAAGATGAAGATAATATATACAAATGTATGATAATAAATATGTACAAGATGATGGTATATATAAGAGGATGATGGGATAAGTATGATGAGGCAAGAGTAGATAAGGTAGGTATGTACAAGATAGTAGGATATACAAGGTGTTTTTTAAAAGGAACCTAGATAGGTATGGATAGGTGAAGGCTAACTTGGCTCACAAATAGTATGGTTTTATCACAACACACACCCAAAAAAACAATCCACAACCTACGATTAGTAAACTGATGGGTGTATAACTTGATGCCCATACCATCCAACAGCTTCATAAGTGAGGCTACAGGCTAATGACCAGTTACAAAATCTACCAAACCCTCTCAACCCTACTTGTACTTGATGGATATGTCAAAACTAATAGTGACTCCTGTAGTGATACACATGTTATGGCTAAAGGCTCTTATGTTAGGTTTGCACAGGCTATATAGGTGTGTCCCCTATATACTTAAAGATATGTTGGGGCCCAAGTCCATGTAGGATGCTATCTAATTGTCCTGGGTCTTGGATCTTAATCACCCATCACTTGATGGAACCCTTTATGGGGAATTCCACTTAGGCTGTAGCAATAGCTTTCCTAATATTTAGACTCTATCAGAACATGGAGTTTGGGTAGTGTGTGGTGATGAAATCCACATCACTTGTCCCTAGAAAATTAAAAGGAAAGAGGTTTATAGGAATTTTTTTATCTCTCAAGAATCACGGAAAGGATGCAAGGGAGAGAGCATACACCAACCATATCCTGGGTAATAAACAAGCAAGCAAAAGATTAATTTATTGATTAAATTATGATGTGTGATTTATACACAAGAAGTAAATTCAATAATGTAGAAATAAAATTATATATACTACAAGATGATTAAAAATGATATATAAGACAAAAATGATTAAAATGATTTAGAAATGATTTTAAGAGTGCCAAAATGGATCTTTGACGGGTGGCTTGTAAGCACACAAGTTAGTAGTTTGAATGGCACTCAAGAGAGGGGTCCTACAACACAAATATTAGTAGTTTTCAATGACTTTTAGTAAAATCATTGTTCTCTACAAAATCACACATGCACAAGGAAAACCCATAACTAAAGATTTCAAACTCATAATTAGTGGTACAAAACTACAAATTATGAATTGTGATGTTGTAACTATTAATTAACCATGGTGGTCACTTGTAAAACTATGGTTAGATAGACAATATCATTATTTACTATATATCAAAAGTTGTGGTTTTGTGATAAACTACAAAACCATGACTGGGGACTATAAAATCATGACTGTTAGTAAATCGAGAGTTATGATATTTTTGGAAATGACAAAAAAATTATATTTATATTTGACAGAGACAAAGATCTATTCAGTTTGAAATAGATAGTTTAGATATTAAGAATGTCTATTACATGATAATTAATGTCAGATCAAATTTTTATTATGACATAAAAATTTGATTCAAGATGCCATGATTAGTGAAAATGGAATAAATCCAAAACAAATTCACAAAATATAGAGATCACCTCAGTTAACTATTATTCTAGATTTATTTTGTATGATCTAGAAATGAACAACAAACAAAACAGGAGTCAAATGAAAAAATTTGCAAAGTCATGACTAGGACTTACAATACCATGACTCCACAGAACAATATCATAAGTCTAAAAATACCTATAGTTGTGGTTTTGTCAAAAAATGGGGAAAGAGGTAAGGCCTAATGTGATTGTGTTCGGTCTTCAAGTGGTTCCTTATACTCTTGGCCTCCTTCCCTATTGACCCTGTAAAACACATAGACCAGATAGATCAAGATAAAATTTTGGCACAAAATTAGGGTTAGTTTATCAAATATGGACATAACATAAAATCCCTTAAAATATTAAATGATAGAATTTATGATGATATAACCCCCTAAAACAACATAGACCATCAAATTAAAACATTGCAGATCAAAGGACAAAGGTCAACCATTATTACTTTTGTGAAGATTGATAATATCGTGACTCTCGATCATAATATCATGATTACCAGGATAAAAATGCCATTGACCAAGTTGCAATTTTATAACTTGGGTTTCATCTACTAAGGTCTTTCTTGATGCCTCTACACACAAAAACTCAAAATTCCCAAAAAACACACATAAATATACACAAGGGTCAGATGAACCATACATTCTTATGGTTACATGAAGAACCTATAATATCATGACTATTATCAATAATATCACAATTTATAGGATAAAATCATGACTAAGAGAGTCATGATATTGTCTAAGAATGGAGACCTACAAAAATAAATTGATAGCAAATTTAAGCAATTTTGTACCTAGGATAGGCAAAATTGTAACTCACCCAAAAATATCACTAATCATGATTCATGGTATTATCACAAAGAAAAAACCTATGCAATCAAGAAAATGGTTAATGGTTAAGTGGATGGTAAAGGCAATATCATGACTTACGGGGGAAATGTCACGAGTGACTTTGACAATGCCATGATTACCAATGTAAACCTATGACTACAACCTAGGTACACAAAAATTAAAAAATTTCAAGATTTTCTTGGTTCAAATGACCCTACAGGTTAGTAAAAAACACAACTAACAAGAAAAATGGATCAAATGGGAGAAAGTGCCTCCCACTATGGTAACAAAAATGTAGTGTGATTTTGAGCTCTATATGAATTAAACAAACTAATTCAGCCCAAAACTTAAACTACCTATTAGGAAGGATTCTAGAAACAAATCATTTTGATATGAAACTTACCAAATCCCTTGTTTAATTTAACCTCCTTCCAAGATTTGCAAATGGATTTTTTTTATATGAAACATACCAAATCCCTTGTTTCATCTAACCTCCTTCTAGGATTTACAAATGGATTTATGATTGCATATTAGACTCAGATTTGGCATAGTGATGGCATGATTGTTGCTTGATTATGGATGCTTGATAATAGGATAATTAGACATGAAGGCCTTAGGATTTTTCTATTTTTTTAAGTTAGTTTGCCATGGCTTAAGCATGGATTTTTATAGGAAAATGGAGGGAATTTTGGAGGAATTAAAAATTATTTAGAATTCTCTAGTTTAGATACTTCTAGAGTCTTAGAGGAGCTTCTCTAGTTCTAGATTATTCTCAATTAGTTTAGGGGATAATGAGGGGTTTAGAGGGAGGTTAGATAGGGATTAGGTAGGTGATTAGGAACTAGGGGTGTAGGATAGCCTAGGCATAGGCTAGTAGGTGGGTAGGTGGGTCATGGGAATTTAAAATTCCTAAATAATAGGTAAGTGGGATTAGAATGGGATAATAGGGATTAAGAAGAATTAATGAAGGGGTGGGATGACTAAGATTAATATATGAAGGAGAATAAAGGAGGGGGATATTATATAAATGGCTAGGATTAGGATAAATTAGCAGGATAAAGGAAGATATTAGAATGGGATGAATTAGAATAAATGGGATTAGCATAATTAATTTTGATTACTATGAATATTTTTTATGGTAATGAGGCAAGCAAATTTAGGTGCATACATGTATTTTTCCCTATAATTTGGAACTAATTTAATAATTACTCTATTAATTTTATCCCCCAATGGATAAAATTTTCTCTGATATCAACTCCTTATTTTATTTGTAGAACTCAGTTAGATTCCCATCAACT
The DNA here is from genome assembly GCA_037957365.1 of Torreya grandis. Lineage (NCBI taxonomy): Eukaryota > Viridiplantae > Streptophyta > Pinopsida > Cupressales > Taxaceae > Torreya > Torreya grandis. Next base: position 1,009,200 of record JARHVA010004553.1, read on the forward strand.
CCTAAATCATTTCCAAACTTGAGATTCTCAATGACCATAATCACTTCATCATGGGATAATTACTTATCTATGTTTATAGCAGATTATTTAGGGACTTTTTTGGTATAACTTTGGCACAAATCTCCCTACACTTATCAAAATGTTTAGAGACAACTTCAAACACAAAAGGATTCTGATAGAAAGATAATAAGGATTTCCTAACCTCTATGGTATTATTAGAGATATTTACTCCAATATCAGTCACCTCTACCTTATCCTTAGTATGTTTAACCTTGATAATCCTAAAAAAAATAGAACCGTTGTTAGCAAACATGAGCCAAGTGAGCCTAGGTCTAACCCCAACCCCATGAGCAATATAAGTTTTTAAAACCTTGTGTTTATTTTTAAAATAAATAAATTTTTTCACTAAATATTCATTCTTAGGATCATCCTCTACTTTGGCTTCCTACAAGGAAAGTTCCTATATATTTATTTCTATGTTCCTTTTAATCATAGATTTTGCTATACCAAAACATATACACATTGATTCCAAGTGCTATTAATAGAGAGAAAGGTGGAAAAGTGCTTGGAAAGAAACTAAGACATTGTAAGCCTTATATAAATTCACATTCCTTTAAGTGTGAGACATTAAAATTTAAAAGACCTTTTCATTCCTTATCAACATGGATAGGAAAAGAGGTAACTTCAAAATCCATGACAATTGGATGATGATCAAAAAAAATGTATAGATACACACTAATGCAAAGGTTCCCTTTATTAAGTGGAGGAAAGAGGTAAAAAAGTCCTTATTAATGAGAAATTTTTCAAGTCTAGAATAAAAACTATTTCTACCTTTTGATTGTTACACCAAATGTATCAAATTTGTATTTTTTTTATTTTCCTTTGTAGAGGAGGTCTAACAATACTATCAATATTTTATTTTTATGCCAGTAAAAGTGTTCATTGCATTTCCATTCAAAAATAACCCCTCCCAAATTATCCTCTTTATCTTTATCCATATTTTAGTGACCCCCAATAATCCATGGACTATCCTTCAAATTAAATGACAACCAACTCCAAAAATCAGGCCTTTCCCTATAATTATTTGAAGCATATATATAATAGATGCTAAATTCCTTACCACCTACCTTAAGGGTCACCCATACCACCCTATTATATTGTGAAATACACAATCTATTAACAACATGTGTCTATTCTTTACTAATTATAGCATCTCCACCTTTCCATTTCTCATAATTTGTAAGAAAATAAGATGACCCCAACCAAATAAAAGATAGAGTAGAATGCAAATAAAATATAACTAACTTAACCCCCTAAAGTAGAAGGATATTTAATATTTTAGTATCTTTCTAAAATATTCTAATAATGACTCTTCTATCTTGAGCTTCTAAATTTATGAAATTTTGACTAGCCACTTTCATAACTTACATGGGAGGGATGGCAGTGGCCTTATTTCCTCATATGTTTTTATACAACCTTTCAAAATAAAATGATAGTTTTTTTTTTTAACCTTGTTTCTACCACATTCACACTCTCCAATCTCATGACCTTTTTTTCCCTCACTTCTTCCCTACTCAAAAATCATTTGAAGGGTTAAACACTCCTTTTTATATCTTGATACCTTGTTTGGGTTTATGATTATTAACAAAATAGTTCTTGTCTAGAAAGTCATTTGTCTTAGAATTTTCATTAAATATGGAGGTATGGGTTTATAATCAATGTTCTAAGGTAGTCTATCTATTTCTATCTTGGGATTAAGCCCAAACTATTTCCTTATTTCAAACACTCTAAAACTAGACTCATAACTCAAAAGAATCCTTTGAGGCAAGTTTAATCTCCTCCAAATGTTTTTCAATAAAAAATTCATATTATTTATATATTATTAACTCATTTAAAAAGGATACTCCATATCCATGCTCTTCAACTCTTCTAATTTCTCCATATGAAACTTGGATACATTTTCAGAGGTATATTATGCATCTCAAAAAAAGGAAGCATCATCAAAATATTCATAGACATTTGAGAATTTTTTTAAAGTAACATCAACCCTAATATATGAATTCCCTAAGGAATATTCCCACTTGTAGAAGCATCCAAGTTTATCTCAACATTTTGATTCGAAGACAGATTTTTATGGATCACACAACTTTTCCTTAATAAATATGGAACTCTTTTCAAAAACTAGAGGGGGTTGTTTTTTTTAATCAAAATACAATATTTCCTAAGGTGCCCATCCTTTTTTACATTTAAAAACATGCATTTAATCTCCCAAACTTAGAAATAAGGAAAACAATATCTTCATCTACATATTAGAGTTCCTAAACAAGATAAGAAAGACTCTAGGTTGAATCAATTGGTATAAGGAAACATACAACCTTAGTTATTTTACCCCAAACTATAGTCACCCAGTAATCAAATTATTTTCTTGAGGTAAATTAATTTTTATTCAAACAAACTTAAAAAATACCAACATTTTTAAAACTAACTTCTTTTCTCAATACTTTATAAATTTCATCATTTGAAACAAGGGTAAGTGTATTATTGCTAGCAAAAATCTTACCTTTTCCTCTTGAAACTCCCTCCTCAATATCTTATTTGTTTTATTGATCTCCATCTTTGTAAATTACAAAGCTATCTTCGATGAAGATATTAGAAGCAATATCCTCTTGCATAATTTCCTTGAAGGATTTATTCCTTGTCTCTACACCCTTCTCACCTTCAACATCACCAATCGAAGCAACAAGGTTTCCATCCTTAAAGTTTGAAGTAATAAATTCACTTGGTGTTATAGTACTAATTCCTATGTGTAAAAAACATAAACATTATATCCTATGGATAAAGTACATCTCAAGGTTTTACCCCAAATATATCCCTTTATATGCAAACAAACCAGTGGAAGCATACCACAAGCACATAATAGAAAAAGACGCCTAAAAATAAATATGTGCTCAAACAATATAAAATAAAGCGGGGGAAAATCACTAAGAATGGAAACTTATGTAGACATGGTCTCCGTAAGAAGAAACTTGAAAATGCTCTCATAGAAGATGACTATTCATCTTCCCAAGGCCAAAGCTTCAAACCTCCTCCATTTTATTTGTAAATTCATTACTGAAAAAAGAAATATATTCCATATTTCATGTAAAAAGTCCATGGAGATTAGTATGGAGTGCAACTATTTTTATTATAGAGTTTAGATCTTCTTTATTATTGAGGGACCCATAGTGCAACATCCTTCAACTTCTAAGGCTAAAGCAAACTTTCCCTTTGGAATTTTGTGTGAGTCTGCCACAAACTTAATGCTTACTTAAAACTTGGACATAAACAAGTGTTACGATGCAGCATTAGTACCTGCTATCAGTGTTAATATTTTGATTATAGTCATAGAGATTAATAGATCTCATGAGGCAACAACAACAAGATTTAGAGTTCATTAATGTTAATATTTTGATTATAGTCATAGTTTTTAATAGATCTCATGAGTTGATAAGGAAAAGATTCAGAGTTCATCAATGTTAAGATTTTGATTATAATCACGGAGATTAAAAGATCCCATGAATCGAAAAAGATATTTAAATTAAATATTGACTACATGGAGTGTTGTCATTTTATTTAAGAGTGACTAAATGTTGCAAAAACCAAGTAAATTTTATATTTTATATTATAGTGTTTATATTCCTTCCCCGTATAATGTTATTACTTAAAATAACTAATATTAATTATATTATATTTATAATAATTATACTATATTATATTGAAATAATATAATTATATTATATTATATTATTTATTTTATAATATTATTTTGATCTAATTATTATATTAATTAATTATATTATATTATATTAAATGTTTTATATTATATTATAATAATATTATGTTTTATAATATAATATTATATTTTCATTATATTATTAGTTTAAGGATACTAATTATGAGTATTTATTAAAATTGTATAATCATTTGTAGTTGGAAATTTTTATCTTTATTATGTGGCAATGTTTGTAGTAGGATTTGTGGTGGGACATATTTATAATGTAACAGTTGGCTTTGCTAATGCTTATTGTCATGTTTGGTGCTATTCATATAATAAATTTAACCAAACTCCATCCAGATGTTGGCAACATTCTAGAGCAAGGAATTCATTTATTGTCTTTGGATAATGAATTGAATTATGCCTTCTTTTTTATCATAATTATTAGATAATTGGAATGACATTTTTTAGGTCTTGGCTCAAATTTAGACAGTTTTATCATTCCTTGGTGAGGAAAAAGCAATGCAATATTCTTCTACAGCCTTGAATGTTGCTCAAAATATTGGGTATAGAAGCAAAGTGGTAAAGGGATTTGGGTTGGGATTGGCTAATTGCACCATATTTAATGTTTTATGCTCTACTTCTCTGGTATAGAGGATGGCTTTTTTATGAGCTTATGTTTGTAGAAATAATTATCTGAATTTGAATTATAGGGCATTGGGGTAATTGGATCTTATCATGAACACTCAAAGTTCATCCTATTGGAGGTACAATCATTGAGAGGGGGGGTGAATCAGTGATGCCATATATTTCAATCTTTAATTTAGATCCTTTTGAAATCTTAATCAAATAACATATATCAACTTGATCAATCAACATAAACAAGAGAGCTCATATATTCAAAGCATACACAAGATCAAACACATAACACATGATTCTTATGGGAAACCCTCATGGGAAATAAAGCCCACTCTCAATCATGCAAACATATGGACTACTTATCCTCTAAGATGATTACAAACAAGAGACCCTTTTAGTGAAGCACCCACTTCACAAAGAGCACCCACCCCTAAGTATGAACAAGCACCCATTTTCTCTAGATGTTAAGCATCCACACAACACCTATGAAATAAATAGCTCCAAAACTTTGATTTCACTTCAATCTGATGGAGACACAATGTATAACACCTCTCTTTCACCCTTCACACTTTCTCAGCCTTTCTCACATGAGCAATGCATCCAAATCACCCTTTTGGATCACCTAAACTTCTTCGCTCATCTTCAACCACAAAACTGTAACAAATATATAATCACAACAGAGACATGACCAAAAGGCCATACACACAATCCTCACTCTGACCTACCTCTTTTCTCTATCTTCTTCACTCTCAACACATGCTTTGCTCACACATGTATCTACTAGTCTCAACATATATTCCACAATTTTATAAACCATCATATTTGGTTTCACCTTTTATAGAGTCTTCATGAATATCATGTTCACAACCTTCTTTGTCAGCCACAACACATTCCTTCACTCTTAAGGCATCTAAATGGGCCACCTTTAAGTAGTACTCTCTTTCAAATAGGCCTAAGTGTCCTTTTAGGTCCTATGAAGACCCATTCATGGCTTTGACACTTATCTAAAAAAAATTAGAACACAAAAACACTTTAATAATATAGACCCATGCTACATGATCTATAGGTCCACCTTAAGTGACAACATCCATCACATCACCCTTCTACTATAGCACAATTAGCCCAAACATCATTCTATACATATGATCACCAAGAATGAACACATAGTCAACTTATAAGTCTTTGATCATATAAAACATGGATTGGTCAAACATTCATAATCCATAAATATGGTCCTCATGAAGTCTAAAACATGTTCCAACACTTAGTTCATCTTAAAACATCGAAATACCATCAAGAACAACTCAATTACCCTTCTCGGGTTACTTGTGAAGCATGAACACATACACAGTCAACTTTGAAGCTCAATAACTTTGAATTTAAAAATACTCATAAATTGAAATAAATATTTTTATATGCACCTTAAAGTCCTCTATAATTTTGCTTTGTACACCATGGTCAAATTTTGTATATATCAAAATTTATAGCATAAAAACTATAAATTGGTATCCGCTCACAAATTTGAGTATTTGAATTCCAATGATCACTGAGAAACTATTAAAATTTGAACATATTAACCTCATCTCATACACCCTTGAAATATTGACCAAATACGCACCATTGATCTCCTTGGATCAGTCAAGTCTTTATCTTGCAATGTTCACTATTAGATATTGACCAGAACTCCCATGATTATGACACTTGGCAATCTCATGTGCCTTATGAACACTTTACTATTAGTCCATGCACTTGTGCCACTTGGAAGTGTTGTATGTTTTGTTGATTATTTGACTTGTCCATCACTATTAATCTTCATAAGTATGAACCACCGCTCACCATTGATCTTCTATCAGATTAGCAAACTTATGACACTTATCACCAGTGTGTGCAATCTTTGACATGTTGACTTCATACGCACCATTGATCTCAATATGTATGATTAAGTGATCATCATTATTTATTCTATACCAATGACCTTAGACTTCAACATGATTAAACTTGACTATCTCTGGCCCATCACAGTCTATTAGAGGAACTTTGAAGCTTTATAACTTGAGATATAAATCACTTTAAGACTCCAAATTTTTTGGGTAGATTCTTGGCACTATAGACAACATCTCCATGTAAACCTTTGACCTTTATTGACTTTCTTCATACCTGAATTAAATGCACAAACTTATTAGTTCATACATATTTGCATGATGTGTAGTGATGGTCTGGCTTCTTTTAAACTAGAATATGCATGTTTTTCTTTCTAAATGCTCACAAAACAAACTATAGATTTGTCAAGATATATATGAATGCCTCATAACCTCTTTTTGTCCTTACAGACTTACACAAGTGCCATATCTCTCCAAGTTATCCATCTGATCACTTTTTCATTAAAACATTAGTACCACATTCTCTCTTTAACATCAATGATAATCTAAGACATCAATGGCCATGGTCAACAATATCTCCTTTTGTCATTGATGGTAAAACACCCTTAGAATGTCTTCTTAATATTTGAACATCCTCATCAAACTTCATTATGATCTTTCTCCCCCTTTGACATTAAGATAAAAGTGCCTATCGTCTGATCTTAAGGACTTGAAAAGGTTTTCAAGACCAAAAATAAGAAATGATCATCTCTAAGAGATGATAAAAACTCCCCATAACACTATGCATACCACTTCTTACCTTGAAATTATCAAACATGCTCCATGACTACACTCTTCTTTGATCATACTTTTCTCTTATGAAGACAAAACACACTAGAACACCAAAAACTACTTGAACTCACCTTGAGAACATTGATATGGACTATCATAGGTCATATGACTTTAAGCACCCCTTGAGAATCTTTAGACCATCTTGGTATTTTGGATAAAATGACCAAAAAGTCCAATTTTTCATACTAGCCTTGCTTGGAATCCTTATAGCCCTACCTGGACTTTGCATAACCCATAACTTTTTGCATATGAAATTCCATGGCTTGAAATTTCATATCTAGAGTAAAATCATATTCCCCCTGAAACATGTCAAAAATCAACACTCAAATCTTCCTTTGTAACATATTTCCTTCACAAACCTATTAGCTAATTAGCCTTCTACTTGCACAAATCCTCCTTTATGGAACCAACCATGCACTTCCAAAAGTTTGTGAAAGATATTTTGAGCACCCATTTGGCCAATTCAACTGATTAAGCAAACTTAGACCTCAATTCATTAGGAAAACTACTTTTCCAACAAAGACCAAAACACTAGGTTTATAAGAGAAGCTTGGTCAACACACCATCTTATAGTCAAAGCCCAACTTTGATTTTTTTTCATACTTAGAAGTAATAAATACACACTTATGGACCAAATTTTGAACCCATACTCCTTTGGGGGACCATACTTCCTATCCCATGGTTTTTGACCTGCATACCCTTAAGCACAAACTAGGAAACCTGAGAACAAACAAAAATTCTCTAATTGCACACAAAATATTTTAAAATATTGAAATCACTTGAAACACATATGAACAAATTCATCACACCTTTATATGGCATTAAAACACCTTGAAAACATGTAATGACACCTGGATATTTCCATACCCAACCTGCAGACCTTACACACACAACTTCATTCCATCACAACATCTTGGAGAAAATTTAAAAGACTCATTGCTCCCCCTTAGCCAAGCATATCTTCAAATGATATTATTTTCCTAAAACATCAACCAAATCTCAACCAGCATTCACCATGCTTCTTCTTGCTTGTCAAGTGTCTCCTTGAAGCCTAGATAGAGATACCCTAACTCACAATGTCCTAGAACAATTTGAAACCAGGAGTTGCCCATAACTCCTCATATTCCTTCTCTTCCTTAGTCATCTGATATTTATAGTTCTTCTTTTTCATCTTAAGCTTAAGATAAACAACATGCTCATTCACTATAATATTCTCTTTCTCTTCCAAGCTTGATTTGATAATATATGGAGACAACAAGTATTCATGGCATACCTTCTCAACTGGAGAAAGAACCTCATCACTAGATATTGACAACTGGTATTCTTTTCATAAAGCATGCTCAACAATAAAAATATGTTCAATTGTATCCATAAACACCTTAGAACTAGTCTCAATTATCACCTTGGTCTTCTATTTAAGCTTAGTCTCTTCATTCTCAATAGGAGCAGATAGTGGGATCTCCTAATTCTCTTCAGCCTCTGTAGCATTTTTCACTTCAGAAAATAGACCACTTGGACTTGTAGACTCATTATGACTGATACTTTTCATCTTTGGTTTCCATAAGTTAAATTGTCTTCTTTCTTTCACTCTAGGAGTCTGATTAAACTTATTTTGACTTGATGGTCTTTGCTTGCAGATCCTAGCAATATGACCAATCTTCTTATAGTTGTAGCAAGCCATTCTTTTTGAGGTAAACTCAACTTGCCTTACCTTATTTGGAAAATATTTTACAAAGTGCCCCACATCATGACAGTTGAAACATTCAAATTTGCTTATGTTATTTGATTAATAATTACATTCATTCTCAACAGGTCTTCTACACTCTCTAGCCCTATGACCAAATTGATTACAAGTATAGAAGAAACCATTGAAATTTGCATACCTCATGACATTTGGTTGTTTAATCTAATTTTTTCTCATTCTTCCAACACCTTCATTCGTTAATTGATGATTGATCTTCAAGATCTGATTGTCCTTGTTCACATTGGTCTTTCTCTTATCTTGAGTTACATTCTCTTGTTCTTCTTTGTAACCAAGTTTAGGTTTATCACTAGCATGCCTTTAACTATTCATAATGTTGTCTAGATCAATTGCGCTCTTTTCAAATATCACATATGACTTTATTTTACTAGATGTCTTTTTTAACTCAGCTTTCAATGACTCATTTTAAATTTCATACCTTAAGCACTCATCTTCTTTACCTTTCAGACTTGAGGATAGGATTTCCAATTGATAATTAACATGATTGACTATATCTTCATGCTCCTTTGTGTCTTCATTCATTCTTGCCTCAAACACATTGAATTGCTCTTCATAGTCCTTGATTTGAGACTTCATCTTCTTAGTCTTTATCTTGGATTTCACCATATGTTTCATCATCATTCTTCTTATGCTTATGAGGGCACTTGTTAAAAAAGCATCCTACTCCTCCATAATTGAAACATTTGAAAGGTAGTTTACCCTTATACTTCCCTAAGATAGTTTTCAATTTTCTTGTAAACAAAGTTGTTAGTTCATCATCAGATAACTCATCATACTTTAATTCCATACCTTGAGTTTTATTCTTATTTAGCTTCATTTTTGTCTTGAAATTTGTGTCCTCTGATAATTTATCATCATTGATTCTTATCTCATAAGCAATACGGATGACATGTAATTCATCCATCTTCATTTGAGTAAGATCACAACTTTCTTCTACAACAAACACTTCAAAATAAAACTTGAGGGAGAGAGACCTTAATACCTTTTGTACTATAGTAACTTCTTCAAGATTCTCTTCAAGACCTCTGATAATGTTCACAATCTTATCAACTCTCTGCAAAAAGGATGACACATAATCTTATTCCTTCATCTTGAGACTCTCAAATTGTCTTCAGTGAGTTTGCAACTTGGTCAAATTGAACTTTGAATCCCCTTCATAGATGATATGTAATTTGTACCATAGCTCTTTGGTAGATTTACAATGAATTACCTTGGTTTAATCAGTGTCTAAAAGTCCACAGGTGATGGCATTCATTGCCTTGGAATTGTTCTCACATAGCTTCTTATCAGTTACACTAGTTGGAGGGGTTGGGGTACTGAATATCCAACCACAACAAATTTCCAAATGTCAAACCCTATTGACATGATGTAGGTCTTCATCCTTGCACTCCAAAAAATTTAATTGGACCTATTGAACATCGATGATTGTTTTGTAGAGAAACCCTGCATCTGTTAACTTGTCATATTGTACCTTGGATCACCTTCAAGTGGTTAAACTTACAATGAAGGTTCTAATCTGATACCAATTATTAGAGGTAAAATCATTAAGAGGAGGGTGAATCAATGATGCTATATATTTCAATCTTCAATTTATATCCTTTCAAAATCGTATATATATATATATATATATATATATATATATATATATATATATATATATATCAACTTGATCAGGAAACATAAACAAGAGAGCTCATAAATTCAAATCATACACAAGATCAAACACATAACATATGATTCTTGTGGGAAACTCTCATGTAGAATAAAACCCACTCTCAATCCTGTAAACACATGGACTACTTGTCCTATAAGATGATCACCAATAAGAGCCCCTTTTAATGAAAAACCCACTTCACAATGAACACCCACCCCTAAATATGAACAAACACTCACTTTCTCTAGATGTTGAGCACCCACACAACACCTATGAAATCAACAACTACATAACTTTGATTTCACTTTAATCTAATGGAGACACAATGTATAACGCCTCTCTTTCACCCTTCACACTTTATCAACCTTGCTCACACAATCAATGCATCCAAAGCACCCTTTTGGATCACCTTAAGCTTCTTTGCTCATCCTTGGCCATAAACCTACAATAACTCTATAATCACAATAGAGACATGACCAAAAGGTCATACACACAATCCTCACTCTGACCTACCTCTTTTCTTTATCTTTTGCACTCTCAACACATGCTCTGCTCACACATGTCTCTACTAGTCTCTCAACACATATTCCACAAGTCTAGAAACCATCATATTTGGTTTCACCTTTTATATAATCTTCATGAATATCATGTTCACAACCTTTTTTATCGGCCACCACACATGCCTTCACTCTTAAGGCATCCACATGGGTCACCTTTAAGTAGTACTCTTTCAAATAGGCCTAAGTGTCCTTTTAGGTCCTATGGAGATCCATTCACCTCGTTGACACTTCTCTGAGCAAACTTAAAACACAAGAACACTTTAACAATACATAAATCTATTCCACATAATCTATAGGTCCACCTTAAGTGACAACATCCATCACAACACCCTTCTGCTATAGCATAATTAGCCCAAACATCATTCTATACGTATGATCACCAAGAACGAACACATAGTCAACTCTAAGCCTTTGATCATACAAAATCTAGATTGGTTAAACCTCCATAACCCACACAGATGGTTCTCATGAAGTCTATAACACTCTCTAAAACTTAGTTCATCTTAAAACATAGAAATACCATCAAGAACAACTCAATTACCCTTCTTAAGTTACTTGTAGAGCATGAACACATACATAGTCAAATTTGGAGCTCCATAACTTTGACTATACAAATATTCAGACCTTCAAATAAATATTTTTGGATGCACCTTGAAGTCATATACAACTTTTCTTTTTACACCATGGTCAAATTTGGCATATATCAAAAGTTATAGCACAAAAACTACAAACTAGTCTTCCCTCATAAATTCAAATATTTGAATTCCAGCAGTCACTGAGCAACTGTTAAAATTTGAACATGTTGACCTCATCTCGTGCACCCTTGAAATATTGACCAAATACACATTGTCGATTTCCTTGGATTATCTAGGTCTTTATCTTACAACGCCTGCCATTAGATCTTGATTAGAACTCCTACGATCATGACACTTAGCACCCTCACGTGCTTTCTGAACACTTTGTTGTTAGTCCATGTGCTTGTGCCACTTGGCAGTCCCGCATGCTTTGTTGACTCTTTAACTTGTCATGCACCATTGATCTTCATAAGTACAAACCATTGCTCACCGTTGATCTTCTATCAACTTAGCGAGCTTGTGACACTTGTCACTAGCACATGCAACCTTTGACATGTTGACTTTATACGCACCATTGACCTCAATATGTATGATTAAGTGCTCACCGTTGGATCTTCTAGACCAATTACCTTAGCCTTCAAATGTGATTAAACTTGACGGTATTTGACCCATCATAGTCTACTAGAGCAACTTTGAATATTTATAAATTGAGTTAGAAATCACTTTAAGACTCCAGATTTTTAGGGTAGCTTCTTGGCCTATAAACAACATCTTCATGTAAACTTTTGACCACTATTGACTTTCTTCGTACCTGAATTAAATACACAAACTTACCGGTTCATACATATTTGCAAGACGTGCAGTGACAGTCTAGCTTCTCTTAAGCTAGAATATGCATGTTCTTCTTTCCAAATGTTCACAAAACAAACTAAAGCTTTGTCAAGATATCTATGGATGCCTCACAACCTCTTCTTTGTCCTTGCAGACCTACACAAGTGCCATATCTCTCCGAGCTATCCATTTGATCACTTTGTCATTAATACATTAGTACCACATGCTCTCTTTGACATCAATGACAATCTAAGACATCAATGCCCATACTTAACACATCCACCCTTGCAACCAGGTTGATATGCTACATGATTTTGACTTTTTCTTGAAAAATACCATTTACATTAGTTTCAAATATTGGTGGCATTGAAAGTTGCCATCATATAATATGTACCATGTCTTAGTGCTTCTTTTTTATTTTTATTGTCCTTTTAACTGTAGTGGTAAAAGTGGGAATTGTTATCTATATTGCTATTGTGTGTCATCGTTTTCGGGAAGTAAAACTCAGTCATTCAAGGGTAAGAAAACTGGAAACTACATGTTTGTTATACTGGTGGAGGAACCTGCGATTTTTAAATACTAGCCTATCTGGGCACTCTGTGGCCTTATTCTTTCTAATTATTTAATGATTATCTTATTTATAAAAACATATTAGATTATGTACAACTCAGTGTGGCAGGGCAAGACATAAAGTCACTTGATTTGACTATTGATCTCATGGATGTAGCACATAAAAAATAATATTTATAATATCTCTATTATTTTCTCTTTCAAGATCTATAAACTTGAGTTTCCTTAAAATCTATCAAATCATCAAATTTCATTTAATTAAAAAGGTAATATATTAATTTATTTCTTATTTTTTAATAACATAATATTCTCTAATTAATGTTCAAATTCAATAATACCAACTTATCTAGGCAATTTGTGGCTTTATTCTTAGTAATCATTTAATGATTATCTTATTTATAAATGCAGATTAGATTATGTACAACTCAGTGTCAAATCTTGCTAGCAATCAAGTTTTTAAAGTGTGGCATGGCAAGACATAAAGTCACTTGATTTGACTATTGATTTGATGGATGTAGCACATAGAAAATAATATTTATAATATTTCTATATTTTTCTCTTTCATTAAACAAAAATTAATATTTTTAAGATCCATAAACACTGAATTTCCTTAAAATCTATCAAATCATCAAATTTCATTTAATTTAAAAAATAATATATTAATTTATTTCATAATTTTTAATAACATAATATTCTAAAATTAATGTTCAAATTCAATAATTTATAAAAATACTTCATTTTCAGTAGCAACACAAGTTTGAATGTGAAATTAATACATTAATTCCATTGCAATAAATACCTGCTCTAATAATTAATTTCAATCCCATACCTCTTTTAAGATAAATATGATACGGTCAAATGTAAAAGGGCAAACCCCACAAGAAACTACTTTATACAGAAAAGTGCATTCTCAATACTTGTGCACACTAACTCAAGCATACTTTATTGTTACCTAGCGCAGCAAATTTTCAGAGGCAATACTGTTCTACCAAGATTCTCGGCATGCTCTGTTTATCAGATCCACGGATTCATTACTCAGAAAGATAATGGATAAAACTATCCAGCAACGCAAACCATCTGTACCTCCATTGTATGTGGAAGCACAGCACTGCAATCACAGTAGCAAATCCCACTCCATAACTTAACCCCACTGCCACTACCCACCATCGATCCATTTCATCTGCATCTCCTCCTGCATCTCCATCTCCATCTGCATCTGCAACCACTGTTTTATTCATTTCTCCTTGGCTGTCTGTGCCATCCATACCAGAATTCAATGTTTTATTTTCAAGGGGAGGTCCATGGAGTTTGGGGTTCCCTATAAAAGAAGATGCCTCAAAGGTTGAAAACTGCTTTCCTTGCGGTATTAACCCAGAAAGCATGTTGTCGGAAAGATTCAGCACTTCAAGGAATTTGAGATTTGACATTTGTGCAGGAATCTTTCCCGACAGCTTGTTTCCTGAAAGATCCAGAGACTGCAGTTGAGCCATGCCTCCCAAGGCTTCGGGTATTGAGCCGCTGAAATTATTTTTTGAGATGTTGAGAGAAATTAGACCCTTAAGGAGTCCCATTTCAGAAGGAATATTACCTGACAGTTTGTTGTATGACAAATCCATGAACTTTTCTGCTTCGATTATCTTCTTGTACTCACTAGCCCTTCCTTTGATCCAAACCGTTATTTCATCATATACATATTTGAAATCAACGGGCTCAATCTCTGCAAAAAGAACTGCGAATCCAGCAAAGATAAAATGTTGTGCACTATCACTTTGTGATTGATTGACCATAGCATATAACTTGCTCAGATTTAGAGGAACAATTCCTGATAAATTGTTATCAGATAAATCTAGAATCTGAAGATAATGCAGCCTGAACAGCTGGGGTGGAATGCTACCTTCAAACTTATTACGAGTTAAGCTGAGAATTCTTAACTGTGTCAGTTCTTCAATCCAAACTGGAATGCTTCCTTCAAGTTTGTTATTTCCCATGTCAAATACTCGGAGATCTGTACAATTTGCAATGGATGAAGGGACAATACCTTGCAAATTGTTTCCATTGAAATTTAGTGTCCGAAGAGCCCCCAGATTTCCCAGCTCCTCTGGAATCCCACCTTCGAAGACATTTTGAGCCAAATTTAAAACAACTAGATTCGAGCAGCTCCCCATGTTTGTAGGAATCATACCTGTGAGTCTGTTCTTTGACAAATCCAAAATAAGCAATTCATTTGAATCATTACATATAGAACTTGGAATTTCTCCTGTCAGATTATTCCGCGACAATGATAGAAAACCTGACGCACCAATTATAGCCGGAACAGAACCACAAAACTCATTATCTGACAAATCTAGATTACCTGTACCAAAATCAAGCGCTGGAAGAAAGCCATTTAACATATTCCCATGCAAGTCCACAGAATCAAAATAATGAATCCTGGGGGGAAGAGAACCTTCTAGTTGATTATTTGAAAGATTGAGCTTCAAAAGATTGGGAAGATTCCATAGCCAAGTGGGAAGTATTCCAAGAATGTTGTTGCCAGAAAGGTCTAAATCTTGCAATGAATACTGCTCTGACAAAAATACCGGAAAATTGCCTTGTATGTTGCAAAAACTCAATGCCAGGTACTCCAAGTAGGAAAAACCGGGAACCCAACTTGTAGAGATGTTAATGACAAACTGATTTCCAGAAAGGTCCAGTAACTGAAGGCGAGTTATATTGTCCAGCATAGAAAGTGAAATGTTACCCGTTAATCCGTTGGATGAGAGTGACAACCCTTCTAGATTGACAAGCTTTAAAATTGTATCTGGAAATTTCCCCGACAACTGGTTAAAGCCTAGATGAAGAATACTTAATCTAGAAAGCTGACCCAAAGACGGAGGGATTTGACCACTTAGTTTGTTTTTACCAAGGCGCAGATATCTAAGATAGGAAAGTTTTCCCAAAGAGGATGGTATACTTCCTTCCAAATTGTTATTGAAAAGATCCAAGATTTCGAGTTTTGAAATGTTTGCAATGGACGGGGGAATCACTCCTCCTAAATTGCAAGCAGCGAGAGAAAGCTCAACAAGTGCGGAAGTGTGGCTTAGAAAGGAAGAAAGGTTTCCTTCCAACTCATAATTTGCTTGGAGTCCAAGATTGCTCAATCTTGAATGAGACAAAAAATTGGAAGGGATCGAACCACGGAGACTACACGCAGAAAGATCAAGTGAAACCAATGAGGACACATTCTCAAACCAATTGGGCAATGGAAAAGGAAATGAATTACCATCAATGTGCAGATGTGATAAATGGGTGAGATTAAGGAGATCTGGAATAGTACCTGAGAGCCCACAGTCACTGAGGTGAATTTGTGTAAGATAGGAGAGAGTGCTAAGGGCCTCACCCCAATGCTCAGATGCCATTGTCAAATTCACTCCATCCATCGCCAAGTATTCCAATCTTGTTAGATTTCTGACCCATACAGCAAACCTATTACTCTTTAAGAGAGATGTATACCTATCTGAAATATGTGATATATCCATATGACGCAAGCTTGACATATTTCCTAACTCACCAGGGACTTCGCCGCCAAATCCAGCTTCTGACAAGCTAAGGAAAGTTAGCCTCTTGAGTTTCGCCAGCTGATAAGGTATTGGAATACCATTGAAGTCATTGAAACTCAAATCCAAGTGTTGGAGATGCTGCAGATTAAACAGCGATGGATGAATCTCCCCACTCAACTTGTGGCCATCCGTATCGTAACGACGACCCTGGAGATCAACACGAATGACATGGCCTGTATGATAATCACAAGCAATACCCTCCCATTGGCAGCAGTTGTACCCCCGCCAAGAGGATAAGCGATCAGCTGAAGAAAGATTAAGAGCAGCCTTGAAATCTAACAGGGAACTTCTTTCATCCTCAGGGCATGCACTTGTGAACGGAAAATCAGATTGCAGCGTTATAATCCATATCAACAAATTAAAGGCAAAGGCCAAATACATCTTAAATGAAAGTGGATACATTTCATCAATAGTCAAAACAAGTGTGAGTTTTGGTGAGTGCAGCAAACTATATGCATGTATGGTCTATTTATAATATATGTCAAGTGACATTAGGGTTTTTTTTTTTCAAATTGAAAATGCTGAGATTAATTAATTAAAGAAATAATACAAATATAAGTTATCAAAATTTTACAAAGAAAAAGGTTAAGTAGTTTTACAGACAGTTCACAAGGAGGAATCTTTTTTAAAAAAGCATGACAGCAGTTTCTTATTGTTTTTTTTCCTCTCTCCTTCAAAGTCAAACTCTTTTTTAAAGAAAGAGCATTCATTGAACTATATTTTCTATGCACTTTAGAAAGAGATCAGAAGAATATAATTACTTTCATATTGTTTTTGAAAGAAAGCTTATTTATTTAATGGGTTATTTTTTCTATACATTTTAGAAAGAGATAAGAAAATTATAATACAATTATTTTTATATTTTAAAAGATATTGTAGAAAATATGACAAAATTGTAGGAATCCACTAATTTAATGGACCACTTTTTCTATGCACTTTAAAAAATCACAATAGAGTCATTTTTATATTTTAAAAAAGATTGTGAAAAATATGACAAAATTGTACAAACCCACTAACTTAGTGGACCACTTCTTCCAAGTACTTTAGAAAGAGATTGAAAAATTACAATAAAATTACTTTCATATTTTAAAAGTGAATATGAAAAATATGATAGAATTGTATAATTAATTAAGAAAATCACAATAAAATTTCTAACCTATGGTTAGTAATAATAATTAATTAAGTAGTTATTGACTTGATCCATATAAGGGTAAATATAATGAGGACTAGATTTTAGAGGTCATCTCATAAAGGACTTGCTAAGGGATAGTACAATACCCCATGCAAACATATTGGAGGTTATTAAAGCACCAAATTTGATGTTGTTATAATAAAGAGTGTTAAAGGGTTGGGTAGTATTTAAATAGTCCTTAAAGTGATAGGTGTTGAGGAGTAGGGCCTAAGGTTAAACATAGGCTTGAAGTGTTTACCACATATGAATGGTGTACATTTAAACATAAGTATAATTTTTACACATTTTACCCTTATTTTCTAGATTTAATTTATTGGAAAATGTTGTTAGTGTTCACTAAATATAGTTAGTGAATTGTTGCGAGTAACTCACATAGAGGATAAATAAACTGTAATGTTGTTGTTAACAAACTATGAAGCATCGAAATCAACAAGCCAACCTCCTAGGGAACCTTTTATCCTTTATTTCTCTTTGCCTATAAAGGAGGGGAGTAGGAGGTAAGAGAAAATGATCACAAGCATTCTAGCACATAGGTATTCAAGCTTTTCAGCTAGTCTTCCTTCTAGCAATTTAAAAATTGCAATAGAGATCCATACCTCTACCAAAATTACTCTTTAGACAAAGTATTGTTACTCTGTCAAAATTGCTCCAGCAATCAGCGATCAACCATTTAGCAAGCAATAGGTATATTTGTATCCCAGTTTTGTTATTTTGGTTTCTGACCACCTTGACCTAATCAAACCTTTATACATCTCACTTTTTAAACTCCCAAAACCTTAACAAACCTTGAACCACTCATTGACCCATTCTGCAACTCTTTTTCTAAGCATCTTTAGAATCCACATGAATCATCGATTATCACCTCAACCACCGATGGTCACCCTCAATCGCTGATAGTTACCCAACCATCGATGGTCAGCTTAATTGTCGACGGTCACCCCAACCACCGAAGGTCACTATGGTAATAAATAATAACAAGTTATTTCTAACAATTTATCCCCAACCAAATCTGACTTTCTATATCCCTACCTATTCAGAGACCATTGTCTAATTTTATGAACCTGACTTAACCTAATTTAGCATTAGTATATACTCGTTATTGCTATATTTAGTTTATTTTTCATTATCAAGCATCTATTTCTTCTTGTATTTCATTTCAGTTCTTTTTGTTATTTGATGCAATTACTTTTATTTTATCTCTTTCAACTTAAATTTTATCAAAGAGTGGATTGACAGCCTCCTAACAAGCTCACGCTTCTTGGATCTAGCCAATGTTAGGTAGTCCATCTTACTATCTTAATAACAACCTCTTTGCAAGAGTGTTTTATTATCCATAGGTCATCATTCCATGATAAAAAGGAGCTCTCCACACTCATCTGGATCATGCACACACAACAACCAAGTTCTTCTACTCCTCAAGAATGGATATAACCTAAACTAAAAATCATGACTAATTATAACCTTTCTAGTGATAGGATTAAACAACTTGTATGCCTTTGTATTCTATGAATAGCCAACAAATATACATTTTTCCTTTATAGTCTAAATTCTTCCTCAACTCATCTAGAACATGTGTATATGCAACACAGTCAAATACCTTAAAATGAGAAACACTATGTTTCTTACCTGTCCAATCCTCTTGAGGGACTTTGTTCTTCACACTCTTTGTTTAGCACCTATTCATGATATAAATAGTAGTTTCTAATGCCTCAACCCAATATTTATTAGGTAAATGTTAGGCTGCCAACATACTATGTGACATATCCATAACACCATTTTATTGAGGTGTATAGCAGGCTATAAATTACTTATATATGCCATATGATCTACAAAAATTTATAAAATCATTATAAATATATTCACTAACTCTATCTATCTTCAAAACCTTGATGTAGTATCCACTTTGCTTCTTCATAAGTGCCTTGCACTGCTAAAAATAAGCAAATGCATCATACTTGTGTTTTAAGAAGTAAACCCAAGTTTTCCTTGTAAAGTCATCAATAAAAGTAAGAAAATAAGTGCATCCTCCTATAGAGGGTGTTTGTATTTTCCCAAAAATATTCTAATGAATAATCTCAAGTGGTGCTCTTGCTCTTATTGATTTACCAACCGAGAAAGAATTTTTATGTTGTTTTCCCAAGCTATAACCTTCACAAACTCTTTCCAATTTCTCAATTAATGGCAAATCTTTCACTATGTTCTTCATATGTAGCAGCTTTAGCCCTCTAAATTTAAAATGCCACAACCAAGATTCATCCTTTACAACTGACTGAAATGCTGTTTAAATTTCTCCACCACTACCTTTTACTTCTTCATATCTGAATTGGCTTGCTCCAAAATCTGCATAATTCATTTCAACTACTAATTTTATATTTTCTAACTTAAAGGTAGATATGAAATGTACATTATTTTTCTTATGAATAGATTGGGTTATTTTTTCATTAATATCTAGCCTTATCCTTAATGGAAACATCTAATTTTTAGTAATTTGCACTTTGGTAATCAATTTATTGCTTGAAAACCTATCCAAAATTACACACTCATTATTTTCCATGTACACTCTATAGCATTTTTGTACCAACTGACCTATACTCATTAAATTATATTTTAGACCAGCAACATAATGCAAATCATTCATAACTTTCTTCTCCACTTTTTTGGTTAAAATATTTACTATACCTCTACCCAAATCAGTGACTTTGTTATTGTTACCAAGTATGACATCACCTTGAACTGATTCATCCAAGCTAGAAAACAAATATACATTACTTATCATGTGATTACTACAACCAAAATCTAAATACCATATGCCACATGGGATTTGTTAGACAACATTGCACTCAACTAAGGAGTTTGTAGGAATTGCTTCAACAATCCTAGTGCATGTAATACACATAGTGCTTGTGGGAGTGCTACTTGACTGATTTTGACCTTATTTATGCTGATCACACTATTTTTTCCTACACTCATGAGCATAATGCCCTAAATTATCATAATAATGACATTGAATATGTGATTTGTCAAACCTTGGGCCACTTGGGTGATTGAAATTCTAATTTTGACCTCTACCACCAACATTTGTAGGACTATTGTTACATCCACCTCTAGTGTAACTTCTCCCTCTACCTCTAAGACTGAATTTTTACCATCCTCTTCCATGGCTTATATATGTATGAGATGAAAATGCATTTTCCAATGAGATGTTTGACCTATTTAGTCTATAGTCATGATTGATGAGAGAGGCATGAAGCTCATCAATAGTAAATTAACTTAAGTCTTTAGTTCCCTCTAAAACCATAACTATAAGGTCAAATTTAGAAGAGAGACTTCTAAGCACCTTCTAAATAATCTTCCTATCCTCTATGGGATCTCCATGATATTTGATCTTATTAATCAGACCAACAACATGTGTAAATAAAGAATATATAGAATCTGAGTCTCTCATTGATAGATTTTCAAAATCTCTTCTAGGGAACTATAATTTAGAAATCTTTACCTTGTTCATACCTTGGTAAGCAAATTTTAGTGTATTTTATATGCAATCATGAATGCATCATGTATATAAATCAATCTTATATCGAAGAAGATAGAGCATACCTACACTTTTGATTTTGAATACATTTATTAAGTGGGAGCATGAATAATATGGGGATCCGCTAGACCTGATTAGGGGATCACTTGTCATAATACACCATGCTAAGAAGGGTTATAAAGTCTATAGTCTAACACAATCATGCAACAACCCTAAAAGTCTCCTAGGTTTGATATTCACTCTATTCTAATAAACAAGAAATTAAATCTAATATAGTGCTCACCAAAGCTTGTGGCACAAAGTGGGGGTTAGAAACAAAACAAACTAAACTAAACATGCATAGAAGACATATACTCACATCAATGTATATGAAATTCTAATGCATGAGAGAGAAGCAAAACTAAATTATTTATCTAATCTTACAAAGGAGAAATAAATTTAGGAATACATACCTTTGAAGATGAACCCACCGAGCCTCAATCTCTCCCTTAGCCAAGGTACTTCATAAGAGATTATTGTGATATGTAAGGATAACAAAGATAAATCAGATCTAGGATACACAACCTATATATGCATTTAAAAGACTTCTCCACAAGACAAGATCCATATTTCTAAATAATGTATGGAACCCTAATATTTATTCCTCAAGTAGAATGGTCAATAAGTAGATGTTCATTCACATTTATTCTTCTTCAATTCTTTCTTATCAAATGGTTGGAAATGAAATTGTATATATAGGTAGATATTGAATTAAATCCTTTTGAATATGTCAGCTGTATAGGGTTAGCCTAGTTGACCTTATATGTTTTAAGGAGGTAAATCACTAGGTCCTAAGCTAGGCTGGCCAAAGGGTTGATGAAAATTAAAGTGAAAAACACCCTAAATAGTATAGGGTCAACCCAGTCAACCCTATAAAGTAATTAGAGGTTTAAAATTGTACAAGGTTAACCCAGTCTACCTAGTATAGTCAACTGGTAAAAGGGGATCAAGACAAGAATAAAGAGGATAAATCATGACACATTTTTGGAATGGGTATGATTGAGAAGAATAAGCTCAGGGTAAATGGTTTTAGGAGACAAGTGTGTAGATGGAAAATGGAAAAAGGGATAACAATATTATGAATCACCAATGGTCTATCCACCCCTTTCTCGGTGCACCCCTTAAGGCATGCACTATGAGAGATTGAGACTTGATGGGTTCTTGCAGGATACACAGTTTCAATAAGTGATAAAAGTTTGAAAATATTACGTGTATACATATCCCATGCCTCTTTACCTTGATTTGTTGCTACTACTCTTGGGGGTATCTTAGGGTAAATTTTAATGATGAATATTCATTAAGTCACAAATATTTCAATTTTTGAAATTTGGTTTTGGAAAAATTTTAGGGTCGATAACTGGGACTAGATCACCAAAATTTTAGGGACAAATTATTTTAGGGGTTAGTTCACCAACCCTTTTCAACATTATCATTGAAAATAGTTTAATTCACCACATATATATAATATACCCCTTGATCTTGTTATCAAATGAGAAAACACCTTCAAATCTTGACATAAACAAATAGAAGCGATGAATGGTAGTGCCAAATGACACTGTTGAATGATAGTTTTGAATGATAATGCTGAATGGAACTAAAAAAACCTTCACTAGGGTTAAATCTAAAGGGCATGGGAAGAAGAAAGGAAAACAAATAAATCAAGGGCTATATTCCCAAATCCTACCATTAAATGTATCTCACCTTTAAATGGGAAGAAGAAAGGAAAAGAATAAGGAAACCAAAATTTGAAACCTCGAAAGACAAAACCATTAAATGTACCTCACCTATTGAAGGACACTGAAGTGACTTTCAATGGAATGTACAAACAAAACATTGCATGTGCACCTTTACATTTTCCTAGCTATCCTATAAAAATAGGAAGTTCACATTTTGTTAAAGGAGAGCTTTTTGAATATGAAGAGAAATCAAATTTACAAGGGGTTTATAAGGGGAATTTAGATTCCATATGTTAGTAGTAAGCAAAAAATGATGATGCATCTTTTGAAAGTATCACCTTTGTTTTAAAAACCAACTGATACAAAAAAGATTAAATCAAGAATTGGTGAAGCTACCTTTGGAAACCATGTCATAGATCCATTATATATCTTTAGAATGCATTAGGGATCATATGAGATAGATAGAAAAATAGTCAACAATGTTTATTGTGAAGATGTAGGTCATGATTTAGATGATAGGGATAATGAACAACAAGAGATGGCAGTTGAACAATGATCAGACAATAAAAAATATAAAACCCTTGGTGATATAAAGATTGAACTATTGCATGGAATTCATGATTATTGATCAGTCTATATGGTGGTTGTTAATCTTGAATTCCATGCAATGGTTCAATATTTATGTCACCAAAGGTTTCATCTTTTGTATTGATTGATCATTGTTCAACTTCCATCTCTTGTTTTTTGTTATCCTTGTCATCTAAATCATGCCCCACAACTTCATAATAGACATTTTGACCATTATTTTAGGTAGCCCATATAATTCTAGATGGATTTTAGAGGTATCTAATGGATTTATGACATTGGTTACCAAAGGCAGCTTGACCAGTTTTTGATTCAATTTATTTGTATCAAGTAGTCTAAAATAATGGCAATACTTGCAGAGGTGCACCATCATTTTTGCTAACTCTTGACACATGGAATATGAATTCTACTTATGAACCCCTTGTAAATTTTATTTATCTTCATATTCATAAAGCTCTCCTTCAACAATGTGAACCTTTTATTTTTACAATATATAGCTAGGTAAATCTATAAGATATTCCTCCAATCATTATACCCACTACCTATCTAGTAGTGGCTAATCTATGGTCTTCAAATTACACATGCTTGGCATTGGTCAATGGTAAATTTATATGTGTGGGGCCAAGGGGGGACATGGTGATGGAATCAAATGCATCAAATGAGGTCTGAGGGAATAATTTATAGGACCCCTTGGCAACCCATTGGTTCGATCCAACCATTTGATCTGGTCATTCGACAGAGCCATTTGGTCTAGACAGTAGAGCCATTCAATCTAGCCATATCTAAAAGGGGTTTGTTGGATTGCATAGCTAATGTTATCTCCCAACTAGAAGGGCTCTAACATTTGGCTCTATTGATGGCATAGTTGTTTGGCTATCCCGTTCGATAGAGCCAAATGGCTACACCATCGACACAACCAAATGAATCTATAGTGGGAACTACCAATGGGAGAACCTTTGGCTCTACTATGGGTAGATCCATTCATTTCTCCTATTAATGGAACTGAATGACACCATTATAGGTAGAGCCAAATGGATGTGCCATCAATAGATCTGAATGGTAATACCGTCAGTAGAGCTGAATGGGTCTCCCATCGATAGAGCCTATTACATATATTCATCTTTTTTAGGTCATTTGAATAAACCTAAACAAATTCCCTCTTGGAATAAATATAAAAATATGATTGAGTGAATGGGCAAAAATTATGGACTTGTCAATTTGCCAAGACTGTAAATCAGATTCACCTAAATGAATCTAAGGGGGTTTTAGATATGAACTCTTAAAATTTACCCTAGAATATGCTCTCATGCATTGCTTAATGCATATATAATAAATATTTCCCATCCTTCTTCTTCTATTATTTCAAAGCATCTTTCATAGCTTGTGTAAGGGCATTATATGATGTCTGGGCTGCTGGTTCCACATAACCATTTTCAACTATCTCCCATACATATTGAGACTAAAACAAAGCTTTCATAATTAAAGACCAATGCTCATAATTTGTTCTTATGAAAATAGGGGTTTTTAAATTGGATATGGATGCACCAGACATGGAATCCATTGATGGGTTTCAAGAGAATGGATGGGCAAAGGTTCTTTTGGCTCTGATACCAATTTGAAAGTTTTAATAAAGGAGATAGGAGAGATAAGAAGAAACTCAATGATTGAAAATAGAGGAATTAAATTTCACAAACAAATCAAAGCAATAAAATAAAAGAACCTAGAAAAATATAGAGTAAGAGAAAGGAAAGCTACAACTGTTAGAAAACCAAATCTACACTTAAAATTAGCTTCAACTATATATAAATATTCATCAACAAAACACACATCTACAACTGAAAATAATACTATATTGTCATAGTATATCATCTGTTCTTGAATTTTTTCTCTTCTTTGATTATACTCTACCTTTCCTACTATTGTATGCACACACAAAAAGACTCCTACTACTGCACACAAAACAAAATGACTCCTCTCTCTTTTCTAGACTGTGTTGGGCTCTAGATATAAATTAGGAGTTAATGTGTAGCTATAGCTCACACATGTTACATCTAATCAACAACCAAAAACATTAATTACAAATCCTATGAGAAAGTGATACAAATCAATAAGTGACAATAAAATATTTTGACATTAAATGCCTAGCTATGAATAATTACTATTTTCCCATATATCATGCAAAACTAAAATATTTTTAGTCTAACACACATGATGCATACCTTTTCTTTTGAGGACAATTATTATAGAGGTTTAAAAAATCCCCTCAAAAGAGGGGGAATTCAAAGGGGTTTGTAATAGAGATAAGGCCATCCTAGTACAATTATAGCATAGTTTTAAACATGTATACATAGATTATAGAGCCCAAATTTGGGAAAAGATAATGAAAAATAGTCACATATATATCAGTCTCAGTTTTACATAGAAACAACACATTTGGTCAATATAATGGCATAAAGGACACTAACACAGTGCACTATTACCTAGGGGATTGTGTTACTATCTGGTAGACCCAAAAATGAAAAAAATGGAATTATCAGAAAGGTAAAGTACATATAGTCTAGTTTTGCATAATATCAGTCAAATTATTAGATAAGCTCAACATATACTCATTTTTTACACATATTACATAGGTTTTCTCAAATTAGGGACATCATGCATGACATGATCACTCCCACTTCAGTTTTAGATACTCAAACATAAATTATTATGACTCGATCTAGAATCCATATACATATATATCAGAGTTGGGGGCATGTGTAGAACACAATCTTCTCATATGTTTAGTTTGGCACTAGTACTCTCAGATGGAGTGGTAGATGCATGTTGTTACTCCAAACACCATTTACACCTATTTTGCACCAATTTTACACCATATTGATGTCTCATTCCATCTACAATGGTGGGTATTATTGAATGGCCATTGAGTTACATTTTAAATTTACTGAGTGACCCCTAAGACATTTTATGTTTCAAATTTTCCAAGTGTCCCCAAAGCCATCTTCCATAGTTTTAGTTACATCATGCAATTTTTAGTTACATTTCACAATTTCAATTTTAGATGCATCTACTACACATGGGTAGGAAATGTGAGAATTCTAGAATTGGACATCTAATACTAGTGAATGTAGAGTGAACACACACAACTACTGAAGCATGAAATCAAGATATATCACAATTATAATAAATTGTATTTAAGAATGGATATGGATTACTTTTATAAAGGCTCAAATTTCATAACTCTCAAAATAGTCACAACTCAAACTAAGTATCTCAAATAATCCATAATACACAAAAGAGTAATAGCTCTCTTTCCACAC
Source organism: Torreya grandis (assembly GCA_037957365.1). NCBI lineage: Eukaryota > Viridiplantae > Streptophyta > Pinopsida > Cupressales > Taxaceae > Torreya > Torreya grandis. The sequence continues at coordinate 1,036,196 of JARHVA010004553.1, forward strand.
TGAATGCCTTAGAGGATAGGCCTATAAATAGGTTAGTTGAGTGCAAGACGACTCATCTAAATTGGGTGAGTGGGTGGGTGGGATCCTCAAATATGGGTGGAGAGAGAACTAAGAGAACATATTGGAAAAAGAACCTAAGTGGACTAGGCACTTAGGGGACCAAGTGGGATGGATGACCCCATCCACTCACTATGTGACCCCATGTACTCACAAGTGCATGATGACATCAAGATGATGTCATAAATCACTCAAATAACCTAATTATCAACCTAAACAAGGTTAAGAACAAATGTGTTGTAAATACATACACCAACACCCACCTTAATCATAGCTTAAGTGGGTATTAAAATTGGGTCCCAACAACTAGGCCTGATAAGGTACCCAAGTACAATGCAACTCTCAAAAAGTGGATTAGAAGGAGAAAACCCACTGTGAAAAAACTTCCCCCAAAAGAGAGAAAATAAGATGAGAATAAAATACCCCCCAACATATGATGTTGAAGCAATCAACACTCCAAGTACATAATGATGATCCCCAATATCTTGCAAAGCATGAAGGATGTGTGCCTCCATAAAGAAGAGAGAGAAGGTAAGTGTAGAATATCACATGGAGAATGTTATAGTAGGATTATCTAAAACAAATGTTGTCTCTTCCTTTTAGAATATAGAAACCATGAGGTGTCAAACTACATAATTCCCACTCAAGTGGAATGCAAATAAGAATCATAATTTAGATCTCTATTAAAATGTTCAAATATCTCCCTACTAATTCTTGAATGTGCCAAAGTATGATCAGGTATCACAGTATGATCTATAGAAGATGGAAATGAAGAATAATAAAATAAAGGGGAGAGAATGCCCAAATAAGAACATAGACATTGAACATTCACCAAAATAATGTCCATGAGAAGAGGAAAGCAAGGCTCAATAACTATTAAAACTAAAGATTGGTTTATAAATGAAGCACTCAGATCTACAAGATGAATATCCATAAGAACATATGAGTCATCGATGCTATTAGTGTGTGTAATCTCACTAGAAATAGTAGAGTCCTTTGAAGTAATAGACTATGATGGTTCTCAAAGAGAAACATCTTTTATAGGAACAAATGTAGAATCTACAATGAGACCAACTAAAGTCTAGTAGAATCTCATTCTATAGTGGTGGATCGATAGAAGGAAGAACACTATCCACCTAAAATGTGTCATCACTAGAAATAGAATTAGGAAGAGAGAGTATAATAGTCTTTGAAGAGATAATAGGAAGAGGAGGTGTGACATAAAGCATAGTAGGATATCTGAAAAGAGATTGTAGGATGCTCTAAATAGAGTTAGGACATATGGTGAGCTACACATGGTGATGTTGATCTCATGAAATGTGTAGAAATAAGGTACCAAAAACCTTATCATAAGATTTAATCCCACTTAATTTACTAATCATGATCAGTCAAGGTAGGAATCTATCCATATAGAAATGTAGTACAATTTTTTTTGTGAGCAAGTGTTCCATATACACATGCTAAGAAGCAGAGTTAGTCTTACCAAGAAGAACCACTAGTGTAGACTCAACCTTCCTCCTCAATAGGTGTCTCTCAAGTGGAGTTGACATGATGAATAGAAGACACCTACGAAGTGTAAGACTACATAAAATACTTTGTAATGGACCCCTGAAGCATGCTCATGAATAAGACATCAGACACAATTGATAATGCATCTAAATGAGAAATCAATATTAGAGTTAGGGATGATGCATTCTCATAATGAGAATGTTGGACACAACTAAAAATGCATCCATGTGTGAGAAGTAGGTGCACGAATTACAATACATAAGGTAGTACGGCCCATAACGTAGGTAAGCCCCCTGAATATGGAATTTTATATTTTAATTCATTTTACAATTTAAATATGACTAATATGTGGGAAATGAAAAAAAATTAACTTTTGAAAAAGACAGTACTCAATTTTGAGCTATCGATCAAAAGTTGTCACAATAGATTACCTGTAAATGAGGCCTATTTAATAAAACTGCACTAGAAGCTTTAAAAACTCATACAAACAAGGGGCAATGGTATTCTTATAGATACTCATTAAAACTGACACAAAATTAAGAATGCAATGGTTTTTTTTGTGAGGGGGAATTAGCCTCCTACCAATTCAAGCCTCACCCTTCATCTTTGATAGGGGAGAGAAGAGGGTAAACAACCAAACAAATAACTTGTGTTGATGTAAAATATAATGATTTTAAATAAAAAACAATTAAAAAAAACATTGTCCCACCTGCAATAAGGACCCTAATATCTCCATTCACTCATAATTGTCACCCACCTAAATTAAAAATGAGTGTCAGCACAAATGAATATGTCCCCCCACTCATAAAAAAGGTGAATATTAAATTTGCTTTGAAAAAAACATTAACCTTTAATAAACCACATCTTTTGACCAAATGGAAGAGTGGTTCTAAAAACCACTGGATTTCTCCATGCTCTGTGTGGGTTTGGTGATTAGACATGGGCAATGTAGGGGTTTAAAATGGTGTATGGCACAACCAAGAAATTGTCAATAACAACAGTAGATTGGAGGAGCCTTGACCAAGGCTAAACCATTATGTTGGTGGGAAACATAGAGTAGGCCATGGGTGATAAGGACCAAAATGTGGCCTAAGGATAATGGATAGCTTGAAGGTGTTACAGGCTGAGAGTCCAAACATAGACTAATGATTAGATGAAATAAATGAAGCACTGTAGGCATTGAGTGATGAAATGTAGGGAGTCAAATAGTCAAAGAGTTTGATCAATTTATTCTGGTTATAGCATACCTCCACATTAGTTAGCAGGGATAGATCCTTAATGGAAAATTATGGACACACTTTATATGCTATCTTAGTATATGCTGCTCAAAAACTAAGTGGTTGAGGGAGGTAACATGACAGTGGAGAGGAGTCTATCAAGCCAAGATGAAATGGAGTACCACAATTTGTATGGTGGCTTGAAAATTAACATGTACATGTTGATGGCACCAAGGTTGAGTTTAAAAACCATGTGGAAATAGATGCATGTAGCATGTAGATCTAGGTAGTCAAAAAGAACTCAACTCTTTATATTTTGGTTGATAAATGCTAACTAGGAATGGTGAGAGGCTTTTTGCATATAGGCACATTGATTCATCTTCTAAATGAACCAAAACCTTCAGAATCCATGGTTTGGAATTGAGTCAACAAAATCTACCTACAAACATGAGAGACCAAGACAAACATAAATCCCACCTCCAAAAATAACAATCCCCTGATTTTAAGAAAATAAGGCCCCTATAATTTTTAATTCTAAACAACCCCAAAATTTCATAATGCATATTAGAAATTGATGGAGAATACATAATAGTATACTACTCAATATTTAAAACTATTAACAATAAAAATAACCATTGATTGTTACCAATACCTAGAGCTATGATACTATGTGATAATCATCCATAATTGATTGTTCAAGACTTACGACTGTAGAGCAAACACACACAACTATTAAATCATGAAATTAAGATAGAGCACAAATGCAATAAATTGTATTCAAGAATGGAGATGGATTGATTATACAAAGGCTCAAAGTTATCACATCTCACAAATAAGTATCTCAAATAATCCATAATACACAAAAGATCAATGTTTCTCTCTCCACATTAAATGCCTTGGATTACAGGCCTATAAATAAACTAGTTGAGTGTAGGATGATTCAGCCAGACAAGGTGAGTGGGTGAGCTCCTCTTTTATGGGTGGAGAGAACACTAAAGGAACATAGTGGAAAAGGAACATGAGTGGATTAGGCACTCAAGGGACTAAGTGGGATAGATGACCCCATCCACTCACTATGTGACCCCATGCACTCATAAGTACATGATGACATCATAAATCACTCAAATAACCTAAATTGCCTAATTATCCACCTAAGAAAGGTGAAGAAAAAATGTGTAAAAAGGTCCACCATTCCTGTGTGGATTACTTAAAACATATCATAGCCTTGTGTATTTGTCATAATCAGCTTCTTAAGATCTTTTATTTCTTCAAGATTTGTAGCCTCAAGAGAGAGGTCTAGCTTTTGCTCTAAAAGGACTTCTAGATGTTTTACTATGCCAGTGGCTTCATCTAACATTACTATTTGTTTATCTTTACCTTTATTTAACTAAACCAGGCTAGCTTTGGCTACATTTATCTCACCTTGAATCTTATCACTAATATTGACTAGTAGAGCTAGGTATTGTGTTTGGGTCAATGGTTTCCTAACCAGTGTTCCTACATTTTGATCTAGAAAGCTTCTCATTTGAGCAATTTCCACATAAAGTTCATCAATATTTTTTCCCAACTTAGTTAAAGCCAAATTACACTAGTTTAGTTGCCTTCCTATAGTAGAGTTATGTTTTCCCCTACTTAATGCTTTTATTGGGTCATGTTGCATAAGAAATTGGCCATCAGATGTGAATTTTACATAGAATTGCCTTGGGGGAAATATTCTCATATTTTCTAGAACACTGTATTTAACATCTACCCCATTTGCTTCTTTTTCTAAGGTAGTTTAGATTTTCAACTCATCTTCTCTTGGAAGAGATTTTATTTCTTCAGTTGGCTCTCCTTTAAACATATTAATATGTAGAGCATTATGCATTCTCTAGGTATAAGTTATACAGGCATCACAATTAGGATGGTTGCCAAAATGATTTTCATCTAGGTTTACATAAGAATTGTGTTCATCAGGCAAACTATGGTATTCTAACCAATCTAATTCAAAAGCATCAAATTTTTGGCTTCGGAATTTTATGGTTTTGAGGGTCACTAAATTAGTTATAGAGGGTTTCTTCATGGATTGAGTTCTTTTGAGTTTTCTCTCTTTAGGGCATTCTCCTTGTTGGGTTTCTTGTTTTTCTTCTTCCACTAGGGAGATTTTATATCTTCCAAAATCTTATTTTTTAGGAAGAGAAGTTAGCCTAGGAGTGTACTTGGTTTTTTTTAGGTGGTCTATAGATACACTTTCTATATTTAGTCACCCATTCTTTGGGTAAGGAGATTATCTTGAAGTTTATTTGACTGATATTGACCTAGTCTCCTATGGTTTTTGTTCTAGGTACCATCACCACACTAGCTAGGGATTTTTGAGTATAATTGGAGGGAACCAAGAGATACTTATAGTATCAAAAGACCCATCAAGTAACTATACTAGAGGGAATAGATCTAGGATCCATGTCAAGGTTATTAAATTGTAAATTATATTTAAGCATTTTAGGAATAATAAGATCCTCTAGGTCAGCCATAAAATTAGGATAAACTCGACAAGTAACTTTACCATCATGGACATTGTCATTAATTGCACCAAACATAGCTTGGGAAATGTTTTACAGCTTGCTATCAACAAGAATAGATAAAATAGGAACATTCATGCCTTGCTTGAAAAGAGGTACTATTGCCCATTCTAACTGGCTGATGTGTACAAAATGATAGTTTTTTTTATAAAATGGCTTAAAATGTTCCTTAGCCAGTATATTGAACCAATTATGCTCAAGATTTCCTAACATAAAACATTTAAGAGTAAATTGTTTGAAAAAGACTTCAGTCTAATACTTTTGTTTGAAGAAATTCATCTTATAAACTTTAGACAAGTCTAATCTAGGGAGTTTCTAGTTTGTATTTATGGATTCAGGAGAAATATATTGGATTAGATCATGTTCATCTTATTTTATATTTATAACTTCTAATTTCTCCATCAAATCTAAAAAAGGAACAAAATTTTCACTTACTTGGGCCATAACGCTTAGAAGATGCAATTCTTCTCGGGAGAACTTATCCTTGGAACCACCTAGTGCTTATTCAGTTGGTAACTTCTAGGGCCTCCTCCAATAGACAATTCTTCAAATAGGGGTTATTAAGAAAAATGTCTTAAATGGCACCTTAAAATAATGCCTCAAATACAAGTATCCCACATACATTCAAGAGCTATATCTGATAGATTTTTGGGCTAAAGGAGTCTCAAGGAACTTCAGACATAGTAGGTTTCTTAAACTTATGAACAAGGAAAGCTAGTATTCAAAACAACTTTAAATATATTGTCAAAAGAGCGGTATGATTTCCCTACAAGCTACAACAAATAATTAAAGATTAAAAGATGACTAACAATATTTATTGAATAGGCAAACCATGCTTTGATACTAGCAAGATAGATTAAACAAAAAATATTTATATAACATAGAAAAACATTACATAATCAATGAAGTCCAACAATATTCTAGCTATGTATAGTCATAATCCTATTGATTCTTCAGGATAAATAATCAAAAACTAACATACATTAGTTTCATTGGCTATGCACAATGTAGAAGGCCAAATAGTTTTGAAAACTATTCAACCTTGAGCTAGGTAGATATCTAAACTAATACTTAATAGACCTATACTAAGACTCACATAGCTTAAAGACTTTTAAAGCTCTCTCCTTTCTACTCTGAGCATTTGATGGTAGTGAATAAACCCCAAACTCTTCATAAATAAATAATTGGGAGAGATTTTCCACTAGTTCAATAAGTAACTAGTTACAAACAACTAGAAACCTAGGTTTATTAGATGATAGCCCCATCCAACTAGGCAAAGTGACAAAAGCAAAGATGCTTTGGTCATATCACACTAAAAGGTGTACTACCTAGGGATCATCTAATAAAATCTAAGAGGATGATAGGCCACCCCCACCACATGTGCTACTTCCCACTTTATTGGGATTCCCTACTCAAATAATGGAGTAATATGAACACATGCTCCTATCAGATCAAAAACTTTATAAAAATCAAATAGCATCTCAAAACTGTAAATGGTAGAAGACATGCCCACTCTACTAACCAAAACAAGACCTTACCATGGATCACATAGTGTGATATAGCGGGATCACACTCCAAGATTTAGTTTCACAATTAAATCATCTGTGCCACTATATTAAAGGGACAATGAACAAACCTTGAAAGGACCCATCCATGCTTCCTGCTAGGGACTCCCATAAGGGCTTTCAATGGACATGTCAATGCTTATGTCATCTGAATCTTCATACCTATGATAGGTGTCATGGACATATTCATCCCATGAGTATGCATGTGTTTCATGAAGATCAGGGATTAATCTTTCAATTTTATCAAGGTGCTTGGGATTTGCCACAAGGAATTCATTTTTTAATATGGTATCAACATCTTCTGGAAGTTCACAAAACTTTCTTTGAAATTTATATCTAATTTTATTATTCTCATGATTATATATACAATCTTTGAAATAAAACTTAAATTCTATTCCATCATATAGGTGATCTCCAGTAAATTTGAACAACATATTAATATCATAAACACCTAATTCTTCATGAATGACAAGAATCTTGAACCAGGGGCTTAAAGTGGTTGGTACATATTCTTCAAGCCATAATCCCAAGTTAACTTTTCCCATTGATCATATGGTACATAAACTGGTTTTTCATGAAATCTCCTTATAAATAGATTGGTACTCATACAAATATAGACTTCTCCATAGAAAATTGCCTTTGCTTTGATCAATTAGAACTTTGCAAGTGACAATTGTCCTCCAAGTATCCTGATATTTCTGTGATCCATGTCACAGAATCTAGTCCAACTTCTTCCGCCAACATTAGGAAAGTTCTTGTAGATGTTAAATAAGAAATATTTTGAAAAAATATTTTCAATAGCAAGCCCAAGAAGTTCTTTGATATGGGTCTCTGCAGGGATAAGAAGCCATTATTTCATTCTTTCTTTTTCTTGCTGAGTAAGATTTTCTGGGATAGTATCATAATAAAAATTATCAGATCCTTCATCACCCTGAAACATCAAAATAGAAAAAATTGTCATAAAAATAAATGATCAAAAGAGTGTTAGAGTAGAGGAAACTAAAAATAAAATTCAAGAACTTCAAGAAAAGGTTGATACCTTGGTAGGATCATCCTCACTTATTTTTACTCAAATAGATGAATATCAAGAAAACATGAAAAGGTCTTATAAAATAAACCCTCTGTGTATGGTAAAAATAGGAGAAGGCACCCCTTCTAAGATCATCCCATTAAGACAACCTACTATAGAGTAAGTGTCTGATCATGCTAAATAAATCAGACAATTAATATCCTTTATAAACATTGAGTCATTAAGCATAAGTGATTTTCTAAATTTTTTTGATGATACCTACAAAAGGCTTGAAAGGATTAATAAAAATAATAAATTTATCAAAGAAATAGTTAAGCTATTTGAAGATATAAACCAAAAAAAGAACATTGAAGAAAATTTCACTACCACCTACCTATATTTCAATGAACTTAGTGAATTGGATTAGAACCCTAATAATCCATAAGTCTTAGATCCCTTGGATGCTTCATAGGATTGGACTGAGTCCCTACTCACTAGCCTAAAATGTGTGCAAGAGGAAAATGTTGCACTTATCGGTATACCCAGATGGTTAGAAGAAGTATACTCTTCTAAGACTACATCATCTAGCTTGTCTATAGTCACACTAAGGATTAGATTAACCTTTCTCCAAGGAAATTTTGGTAGTGTTGAAGCCCTTGATTAGGATATCCAATGAAATCAAAGAAGATATCCAAATGATCTAACTCAGGTTCCTATATTTCCATATTCACTCAATATTGATGGTTGGTGTGGAGTAGGTAATGATATAAGATATAGAATCCAGAGTCTAACTGAAAGGCTCCACAGATGGGCAAAAACTCAACAACTTGTGTTTGGGAAGGTTAAGGAAGAAGGCATGGACCTTATAATTGCTAACCTAGATGGTAGCATAAAAGGATGGTGGTTATCCCTTATAGTAGACCAAAGGGTTGTGGCAAGATCCATGGTAGCTGACTTTATTAAAGCAGTTATCTGTGAGTATGCTGGAGACATGGTAAATGCTGATGCTATTGAATACAATAAATTGTTCGAGATGAAGATTTATAACATGAAATATTGGGATAGATTCAAGTGTGATTTTGCTCTTTTGGCAAGAAAAATAGAACAAAGCCAAAAGACTGAAACTAAACACATGTTTATTAATGCACTTCCTAGAAAAATCTCAAATGGAGTATTGTCCTACATAGCAACTAAAAAGGAAGCCATGACTGGAGAAATAACCACAGTTGCAAAAATGACATTAGGTCAAATTATGCAGTCTAGAAGAATATCTTTACAGTCAATGTAAGGATAAAGCTATGGCCAAATTGCTTAAAAAATAAATAAAAACCATTGATAATAGTATCTACAAAACTAGTGGATATAGTGCACCAGGCTATTATGGTTTTGAGAATTGTCATTGTAAATACCACAAAGAAAAGAGTAGATCCCAAAAATGGAAAACTGGAGACAAGCCCAAGTATAAGAGGAGGTTATCTAAAAGAAAAAATTATGTTAAGCCAAAAAGAACCATCTCAGGAAAATGACCCATAAAATGTTATATCTATGGTCAAGAATGTCATATTGCTCCTAAGTGCCCAAATAAGAAAAGGTACCCTAAAAAGATGAAAAATATTAGAGCTATACTTCATAATGAAGAAATGCAAATTATTTATGAATTTAGCTCAGATGATGATGTCTAATCAATACCCATTGAAAATGATATATCTTCTAGTGAAAATGAAAATCAAGTAAATCAATTTGAAGAACTGTCTTCTTCTAATAACTTTGAGATTGAACTCTACTATTGTAATATGATGTCTAGATTTTATCTGAGAGCCCAAATGCAACATCTAGAATATCTACTCTAGAACTGTAAGCTCCCTCTTCATCTCATCCCTATCTATCAAGATGAGCTTACCCAATTATGTAGCATGCATGGTGACATAAGGGCAAAACACTGCAATAGGTTGACTTTCATGACAACCCAATATTATATGCACAACATGAATGGAAAAGAAAACAAAAAGCTAAGCCTAAGAATCCAAGCACAAAGAGCTTGATAAAATACTAAAATCCTCCTATTGAAATCCTCAGAGCTATACAATCAAAAATAGAATCTAATTCTCAAGATATTAATGAATTAATAAAATGTTCTGAAGACTTTATAGAAGAAAATATCCCTAAATAAGTTCCTCCTAAAAAAATATGTTTCTATGCTGGAGAATAAAAATAAATCATTATCTCAGTAAATATCATTGATTCAAACAATGGCTTATTGACCCAAGATTGTTTAATCGATACTGTAGAAAATATGAGTATTGAAAATCATGGAGTTATCCCAAAGTACCTATGGTGAAATACTTCATTAGATTTTTTGCTATCAATGGTTCAAGAACTACTATAAATAAAGTTACTCCTAGGGTACTAATTGAAGCAAATGGCATTAAGGTATATTTAAAATTATGGATGTTCAATAAGATGTCGATAGATATTATTTTAGGAATGAACTTCTTGAATAAATTTATGCCTTATATTGTTCATAGAAAATAATTGTCTTTAAGCTTCTTTGGTAATGAACACCAAATTCCTAGTTAAACCCATGCAAATGTAAGAATTACCACAAGACCCCATGAAGAAGAAGACAAAAAATTGTAAATGAAGATTTACAAGATAGTACAAGATTTTAAAAAGAGAAAAGATATCTTGAATACTGTCATAACAAAGATCAAATAATTTTTTTATAATGACTCCAGAAGGTTTTGGGATAAGTGTAAATATACTATTTCTCTTGATCTAAAACCTGACATTGATCATACCTGAGGTATCAAATCTAACACTATCCCTTTCTCCCCTTCTCAGGTTAAAATGGGAGAAGAAGAGATCAAAGAATTATTGTAGAAGGATTTGATACAGAAAAGCCATAGTGAATGGGCTTATCTTGCATTCTATGTGAATAAACACTTGGAATAAAAAAGAGGGAAAATAAGACTGGTAATAAATTATAAAAAGCTCAATGATTGACTTATACCTATTAGACATCTAATTCCTAACAAGACTATTCATATCAACAAGTTGAAGGAATGTTGTGTTTTTTATAAGTTTGATTTGAAAAGTGGATTTTAGCAAATTGCAGTAGAACCTAATGATACTTATAAAATTGCATTTGTATTACCAGTCTTAGATAGGCATTATGAGTGGAAGGTTATGCCTTTCGGCCTAAAAAATGCTCCCTCTAAATTTCAAAAAAGGATGCATGGAATCTTTGGCCATGCTAAGAATTTTGCTATCTATATTAATGATATATTAGTTCTTTTAAAATATTTAAATAGTCATCTTATACATTTGAATGAATTTGTTGATCTTTGTAGCTAGAATGGGTTGGTTTTAAGTGATAATAAAATGGGGATATGCAAAATAAAGATTGAATTTCTTGGGTTAAATATATGTCAAAATAAGATTGCATTACAACACCATATTTTGTAGTCTTTAGAAAGATTCCCAGATGAAATAAAAGACAAAACCCAATTACAAAGATTCCTTGGATCTCTAAATTACTGCTCTTCATTCTATAAAGATTAGGCCAAAGATAGGGAAATACTATAAAAAAGGTTAAGAAAAGACCCAAGCCCATGACTACTGAAATGACACAGGCAATCAAAAGAATCAAGGACAAAGTTAAAGGACTACCAAATCTCAAATTGCTAAGAGAAGGTTTAATGATTTCGGAAATAGATGCTTCATATGAAGCATATGGCAGAATACTTCTAGAGAAAATCAATGATGGTAGAGAAGAAGTCTACTATTATTGTAGTGGAACATGGAACCTAGCTCAACAAAATTACCATTCCACTAAAAAAGAACTATTAGCAGCCAAACTATGCATGTTCAACTAAGGATGTTTTTATTCCCAAAGAAATTCTTCTTAAGGATAGATCTATTACAGTTTAAATCTATCATTAGAAAACCCCATACCCAACAAGTTAGAAACTAAATAATGACTAGATGGGAAATATGGTTTTCTAAATTTGAGTTTGATGTTCCATACAAGAAAGGATCTACTAATTATTTGTCTAATTTGATGTCTAGAGAACGATCAAAATGGTATTCTCATAAGTTTTGTACTAATCATGTTTTGATGTTTTAGGGTGATGAAGGATTTGATAATTTTGATTACAATGTCGTTCTAGAAAATCTTAATCAACAAGAAAAAGAAAGAATGGCTTCTTATCCCTATAGAGATCCAGATCAAAGAACTTCTTGGGATTTCTATTGAAAAGATTTTGTCAAAATATTTCTTAGTTAATGCCTATAAGAACTTTCCTGATGCTGATGGAAGAAGTTGGACTAGATTTTGTGACATGGATCACATAAATATAAGGATACTTTGAGGACAATTATCACTTATAGAGTTTCAGATGATCAAAGCAACGGCAATTTTCTATGGTGAAGTCTATATCCATATGAGTACTAATCTACTTATAAGGAGCTTTCATGATAAACCAGTTGATGTACCATATGATCAATGGGAAAAGTTAACTTGGGATCAATGGGTTGAAGAATATGCACCAACCACTTTAAGCCCCTGGTTCAAGATTCTTGTCATTCATGAATAATTAGGTGTTTATGATACTAATATGTTGCTCAAATTTATCAGAGATCACCTGTACGATGAAATATAATTTAAGTTATATTTCAAATATTATATATATAACCACGAGAACAAGAAAATCAGATATACATTTCAAATTTTTTTTTTGTGAACTTCCAAAAGATGCTGATACCATATTAAGCAATGAATTCCTTGTGGTAAATCCCAAGCACCTTGATAAAATTGAAAGATTAATCCCTGATCTTCATGAAACACATGTATACTCATGGGATGACTATGTCCATGATACCTATCATAGGTATGAAGATTCAAATGACATAAGCATTAACATGTCCATTGAAAGCCCTTATAGGAGTCCTTAGTAGGAAGCATGGATGGGCTCTTTCAAGGTTTATTCACTATCCCTTTAATATGTTGATGTAGATGATTTAAATATGAAAGCAAATATTGGAGTGTGCTCTATCTATATCACACCATGTGACCCATGATAAGGTCTTATCTTGGTTAGTAGAGTGTGCATGTATTCTACCATTTATAGCTATGAGATGTTATTTGATTTTTATAAAGGTTTTGATCTGATAGGAGCATGTGTTCATATTACTCCATGATTCAAATAAGGAATCCTAATAAAGTGGGAAGTAGCACATGTGATGGGGGTAGCCTGTTAGCCTATTAGCTTTTATTAGATGTTCCCTGTGTAGTATGCCTTTTGGCATGACATGACCAAAGCATCTTTGATTTTATCAATTTGCCTAGTTGGATGGGGCTGTCATCCAACAAACCTAGGTTTTTGGTTGTTTGTAACTAGTTACTCCTTGAACTAGTTGAAAACCTCTCCTAATTATTTATTTGAGAAGAGTTTGGGGTTTATTCACTACCATCAAAATCTCAGAGTAGAAAAGAGAGAGCTCTACAAGTATTTAAGATCTGTGAGTCTTAGGATAGGTCTATTAAGTATCAGTTTAGATAGCTACTTGGTTTATGGTCAAATAGTTTTCAAATCTATTTGGCCTTCTACGTTGTGCATAGCCTATGAAACTAATGTATGCTAGTTTTTTATTGTTGATCCTGAAGAGTCAATAGGATTATGACTATGTATGGTTAGAATCTAGTTGGACTGCATTGATTATGTGATGTTGAAGGAGTATACTTCTTCCAACCATCTGGGTGTATTGGTAAGTAAAACCTTCTCCTCTTGCACACCTTTTAGGCTAGCGAGTAGGGACTTAGTCCAATCCAGTGAAGCATCCAAGGGATCTAAGACTTCTAGATTCTCAGGGTTCCAATATAATTCATTAAGTTAATTGAAATATAGGTAGGTGGTAGTGAAATTTTATTCAATGTTATCTTTATAGATTATATCTTCAGATATCTTAACCAGTTCCTTGAAAATTTTAGTATTTTTATTAAGCCTTTTGTAGGTATCATCAAAAAATTTCAGCAAATCACTTATGCTTAATCACTCAATGTTTATAAAGGATCTTAATTGTTTGATTTATTTAACATGATCAGACACTTGCTCTGTAGTAGGTTGTCTTAATGGGATGATCTTAGAAGGGGTGTCTTCTACTATTTTTATCATACTCATAGGGTTTGTTTTATAAGACCTTTTCATGTTTTCTTTCAATTCATGTATCTGAGTCAAAATAAGTGAGGATGATCCTACCAAGGTATCAACCTTTTCTTGAAGTTCTTGAATTTTCTTTTCAATTTCCTCTACTGTAACACTCTGTTGATCATTTATTTTTATGATAACTTGTTCTATTTGTTTAAGGCTAATGTCTATTTTTCTAGTTTGTAAATTTGTACTAGTATTAACACTTAAAATGTTCACCATTCCTATGTGAATTATTTAAGCATATCATAGCCTTGTTAATTTGTCATAATCAGCTTCTTTAGATCTTCTTTTATTTCTTCAAGCTTTGTAGCCTCAAGAGAGAGGTCTAACTTTTGCTCTGAAAGGACTTCTTCTAGATGTTTTACGATGCCAATGGCTTCATCTAACATTAAGATTTGTTTATCTTGACCTTTATTTAACTCAACCAGGCCAACTTTGGCTACATTTATCTCACCTTAAATCCTGTCACTAGTATTAACTAGTGGAGCTAGGTCTTGTGTTTGGGCCAATGGTTTCTTAACCAGTGTTCCTACATTTTGATCTAGAAAGCTTCTCATTTGAGAAATTTCCATATAAAGTTCATCAATATTTTTTCCCAACTTAGTTAAAGCCAAATTACACGAGTTTAGTTTCCTTCTTGTAGTAGAGTTATGTTTCCCCTACCTACTGCTTCTATTGGTCATGTTGCATAAGAAATTGGCCATCAGATGTGAATTTTACATAGAATTGCCTTGGGGGAAATCTTCCCATATTTTCTAGAACACTGTATTTGACATCTACCCCATTTGATTCTTTTTCTAAGGTAGTTGAGATTTTCAACTCATCTTCTCTTGGAAGTGATTTTCTTTCTTTAGTTAGCTCTCCTCTAAACATATTAATATGCAGAGCATTCTACATTCTTTGGGTATAAGTTATATAGGCATCACAATTAGGATGGTTTCCAAAATTATTTTCAACTAGGTTTACATAAGAATTAGGTTCATCAGGAAAACTATGGTATTCTAACCAATTTGATTCAGAAGCATCAGAATTTTGGCTTGGGAATCTTATGGTTTTGAGGGTCTCTAAATTAGTTATAGAGGGTTTCTTCATGGACTGATACCTTTTGATTTTTCTCTCTTTAGGGCATTCTCCTTGTTGGATTTAGTGTTTTTCTTCTTCCACCAGGGAGATTTTAAATCTTCCAAAATCTTATTTTGTAAGAAGAGAAGTTAGCCTAGGAGTGTACTTGGTTTTTTTCTTAGGTCGTCTATAGATACACTTGCTATAGCTAGTCACCCATTCTTTGGGTAAGGAGATTATCTTGAAGTTTATCTAACTGATATTTACCTAGTCTCCTGTGGTTTTTATTCTAGGTACCATCACCACACTAGCAAGGGATTTTTGAGTATAATTGGAGGGTACCAAAGGATACTTACAGTATCAAAAGACCCATCAGGTAACTATACTAAAGAGAATAGATCTAGGATCCATGTCAAGGTTATTAAATTGTAAATTATATTTAAGCATTTTAGGAATAGTAGGATCCTCTAGGTCAGCCATAAAATTAGGATAAACCTGACAAGTAACTTTACCATCATGGACATTATCATTGATTTCACCAAGCATAGCTTTGGAAATGTTTTGTAGCCTAGTATCAGCAAGAATAGATAAAATAGCTTTTTTTATAAAATGTCTTAAAATGTTCTGGAGCCAGTATATTGAACCAATTACCCTCAATATTTCCTAACATCAAAGCTTTAAGAGTAAATTGTTTGAAAGAGAATTTAGTTTGAAACTTTTGTTTGAAGAAATTCATCCTATAGACTTTAGACAAGTTTAATCTAGGGACTTTCTAGTTTGAATTTATGGATTCAAGAGAAATACATTGGCTTAGATCATGCTCATCTTCTTTTCTATTTCTAACTTCTGATTTCTCGATCAAATCTAAAAAAGGAATAGAAATTTCACTTACTTGGTCCATAACACTTAGAAGATGCAATTCTTCTTGGGAGAACATATCCTTATTAGCACCTAGTGCTCATTTGGTTGGTAACTTCCAGGGTCTCCTCTAATAAATAATTATTCGAATAGGGGTTATTAAGAAAAATGGCTTAAACAAAACCTTGCCTCAATGCCTCAACTCCAGGTATCCCATGTACATTGAAGAATTGGATTTGATAGATTGGTGGGCCAAATAAGTCTCAAGGAACTTTAGACACAGTAGGTTCCCTGAGCTTATGAACAAGGAAAGATAGTATTCAAATTAACTTTAAATAGATTATCAAAAGAGCAGTATGATTTCCTTACAATCTGCAAAAAGAATTAAAGATGAAAATATGACCAATAATATATATTGAATAGGCAAACCAGGCTTTGATACTAGCAAGACTGATTGAACAAAATATATTTACATAACATAGAAAAACATTACATAATCGATGAAGTCCAACAATATTCTAACCATACATAGTCATAATCTTACTGACTCTTCAAGATCAACAATTAGAAACTAACATACATTGGTTTTATAGGCTATGCACAATGTAGAAAGCCAAATAGTTTTGAAAACAATTTGACCCTGAGCCAGGTAGCTATCTGAACCAATATTTAACAGACCTATCCTAAGACTCATAGAGCTTAAAGACTTGTAGAGCTCTCTCTTTTTTACTCTGATCATTCGATGATAGTGAATGAACCCCAAACTCTTCTTAAATAAAGAATTAGGAGAGCTTTTCCACCTATTCAAGGAGTAACCAGTTACAAACAATTGAAAACCTAGGTTTGTTGGATGACAACCCCATCCAACTAGGCAAAGTTACAAAATCAAAGATGATTTGGTCATGTCACACCAAAAGGTGTACTACCCACAGAGCATCTAATAAAAGCTAAGAGGTCAACAATCAATCCCCATCACATGTGCTACTTCTTGATTTATTGGGATTCCCTACTCGAATCATGGAGTACTACAAGCACATGCTCATGTCAGATCAAAACCTTTATAAAATCAAATAACATATTATAGTTATAAGTGGTAGAGGATAGGCCCACTCTAATAACCAAGACAAGACCTTACCATAGGTCACATGGTGTGATATAGCTGGATTGTACTCTAGGATTTGCTTTCATAGTTAAATCATCTGTGTCACCATATTAAAGGGACAATGAACAAACCTTGAAAGGGCCCATCTATGCTTCCTACTAGGGACTCCCATAAGGGCTTTCAATGGACATGTCAATGCTTATGTCATTTGAATCTTCATACTTATGATAGGTGTCATGGACATAGTCATCCCATGAGTATGCATGTGTTTCATGAAGATCAGGGATTAATCTTTCAATTTTATCAAGGTGCTTAGGATTTGCCACAAGGAATTCATTGCTTAATATGGTATCAACATCTTCTGAAAGTTCATAAAACTTTCTTTGAAATGTATATCTAACTTTCTTATTCTCATGGTTATATATACAATATTTAAAACATAACTTAAATTATATTTCATCATACAGGTGATCTCCAATAAATTTGAACAACATATTAATATCATAAACACAATTCTTCATGAATGACAAGAATCTTGAACCAAGGGCTTAAAGTGGTTGGTGAATATTCTTCAAGCCATTGATCCCACGTTAACTTTTCCCATTGATCATATGGTACATCAACTGGTCTATCATGAAAGCTCCTTGTAAGTAGATTGGTACTCATACAGATATAGACTTCTCCATATAAAAATGCCTTTACTTTTATCAGTTGGAACTCTGCAAGTGACAATTATCCTCCAAGTATCATGATATTTCTATGATCCATGTTACATAATCTAGTCCAACTTCTTCCTTCAACATCAAAAAATTTCTTGTAGGCATTAACTAAGAAATATTTTGACAAAAAAATTTCAATCGCAAGCCCAAGAAGTTCTTTGATTTGTGTCTCTGTAGCGATAAGAATCCATTCTTTCATTCTTTATTTTTCTTGCTAAGATTTTTTGGAATAGTATCATAATCAAAATTATCAGATCCTTCATCATCCTGCAACATCAAAACATGATTAGTATAAAACTTATGAGAACACTATTTTGATCCTTCTTTAGACATCAAATCAACTAAACAATTAGCAGTTCCTTTCTTGTATTGAACATCAAACTCAAAGTTAGAAAACCATATTGCCCATCTAGTCATTATCTAGTTTCCAACTTGCTAGGTGCAGTGTTTTCTAATGATAGATTCAAACTGTAAAAGGTCTATCCTTAAGAGGAATTTATTTAGGAGCAAAAAGATCCTTAGTTTGAACATGCATAGTTTGGTTGCTAATAGTTCTTTTTTAGTGGAATGGTAATTATTTTGAGCTGGGTTCCATTTTTCACTATAGTAATAGTAGACTTCTCTACAATCTTTAGTTTTCTCCAAAAGTATTCTGCCATATGATTCATCTAAAGCATCTATTTCCAAAATCATTAAACCTTCTCTTGACAGTTTGAGATTTGGTAGTCCTTTAACTTTTTCCTTGCTTCTTTTGATTCCCTGTGTCATTTCAGTAATCCATGGGCTTGAGTCTTTTCTTAACCTTTTTTGTAGTATTTTCCTATCTTTAGTCTGATCTTTATAGAACAGAGAGTAGTAATTTAGAGATCCAAGGAATCTCTGTAATTGGGTTTTGTCTTTTATTTCATTTGGGAATCTTTCTAAAGACTACAAAATATGGGGTTGTAATGAAATATTATTTTGACATATATTTAACCCAATAAATTCAATCTCTATTTTTCCTATCTCCATTTTCTTATCACTTAAACCCAACCCATTCTAGTTACAAAGATCAACAAATTCTTTCAAATGTATAAGATGACTATTTAAATCTTTTGAAAGAACTAATATATCATCAATATAGATAGAAAAATTCTTATCATGGCCAAATATTCCATCCATCCTTTTTTTAAATTTAGAGGGAGCATTTTTTAGGCCAAAAGGCATAACCTTCCACTCATAATGCATATCTAAGACTGGCAAGACAAATGTAGTTTTATAAGCATCTTTAGGTTCTACTACAACTTGCCAAAATCCACTTTTCAAATCAAACTTAGAAAAAACACAACATTCCTTCATATTGTTGATAAGAATAGTCTTGTTAGGAATTGGATGTTTGACATGTATAAGCCAATTATTGAGCTTTTTATAATTTATTACTAGTCTCATTTTCCCTCTTTTTTGTTTTGAGTGTTTATTCACATAGAATGAAGGTGAAGCCCATTCACTATGGCTTTTATATATCAAATCCTTCTACAATAATTCTTTGATATCTTCTTCTCCCATTTTAACTTGAGAAGGGAAGAAAGGGATAGTGTTAGATTTGATACCTCAGGTATGATCAATGCCAAGTTTTAGATCAAGAGAAATGGTATATTTACACTTATCCCAAAAAAATTTGGGATCATTATCATAAAATCCTTTGATCTTTGTTATGATAGTATTTAGGATGTCTTTTCTCTTTTCAAAATCTTGTACTGTCCTATAAATCTTCATCTATAGTTTTTTATCTTCTTCTTCATGGGGTCTTATGGCAATTCTTACAGTTGCATGGGTTTTTCTAGGAATTTGGTGTTCATTACCAAAGAAGCTTGAAGATAACTATTTTTTGTGAATAGTATAAGGCATAAATTGATTTAAGAAGTTCATTCCTAAAATAATATCTGTTGATGGAATGAAGAGGAATGGGTCAAATACTGAGGAGTGATGGACGGTGCGTTGGCTGCGAGTGGGGAAGTGTTGGGTGGCCCGTCGGCAGGCCCCAGGGAGGACGGCTCTCTACCGGGGGCGCATTCTCTCAGTAAAGAAATGACTTACATCAGTGAGCGCTCAAAGCTCAGCAAGGTAAATGGGTGTTTATTGAGAAGATAGGACAGACCTATTTTGGTCATTCCCCCTGAGGCAGTGCAAGAGGATGTTGAGTATCTCTCCTCTCATACACTAATCTGTAAGTTCCTGGGTATTCAAATCCCTCTGGCTACCTTAGAATCCTGGATTCACCACTTTTGGCATATAGAAGGAGACTTTGACATTATGTTGGCTGGAAACGACTATTTTTTGGTTAATTTTTCCTCACTTTCGGACCGTAGTCATGTTTTTGAGGGGGGCCCTTATTTCTACGACCGTGTGGGGCTTTTCCTCAAACCCTGGCATGCGGGGTTTAATTCAATGGATGAACTTCTAGCCTGTGTGCTGGTTTGGGTCCACTTTCCATGACTTTCGCTAGAATTTTGGTAGGAGAACATCCTCAGACAGATAGCCCCTTGCTGGGAACACCAACAACCATTGCTCATCAATCACTGGACAAAAAGGTAATTTCTTATGCGCGTGAGTGTGTTGACATTGATTTAAATAATCCTTTGCCAGATTCCATGGAGATTTGTATGGGCTCCTCGTCATGGATTCAATAGATAGATTATGAATCTATCCCTTTTCATTGCCAAATTTGTCATGTTTATGGGCATTTGCATTGCCAATGCCCTCAGGCTGCCAAAGATAGCGGGATAAAACCTGAATCTTCACCACCAAATGCAACTAGTTTCAAAAAAGGAATTAGTAGACCGGTTCATTCTGCCAATGCAAAAACTCAGTCAGATAGAGTTGTAAAGGGGAAGAATCCAACATTCAATGAAAACTTGGTGCAAGGATCAGCTGATCAAACTAGTGCTAGTATGGATGGGTTTACAACAGTAAGGTTCCGTATGAAAGGAGGAGGCCAGAAATGTAGGAATGTTGACAGGAAAATGGATTTGGGATTTAACAGATTTGAGGCTCTGGATAGTATGGCCATTGAGGATGGCATTCTGGCTGAGGATCAGGGGGAAGACCGTGAATTTGATAAGCAATTATTAGGCCCTATTGAATATCAGGTTATGATGCCTCTATCGACTTTAAAGATCTCTTTGAGGCCAAATGAAGGATCACAGGAAGCTGCGAGTGTACAGCATGCTAAGGAAGTTAGATGGGACAATTTAGTTAAGGAAGTTGATGCTGGCAGGAAAGATAAGGGCTCTTCTTCAGTGCTTGGTCTAGTGTAGAGGCCATTCAAGAAAGCTAACTCTTCCAATCCCTCCAAATCTGGGAAGAGGAAGGACTTAGATAAAATTAAACTTACAGGTGACTTACTGGTGGAATTAGGGGTGGTTAAGACCTTGGATGAACACTTCTCGCAATTCACCCAATGATCATTTTATCATGGAATGTGAGGGGTTTGAATAGCTGCCCCAAACAAAAAGTTACTCGTAGATTGGTGATGGATCATTCTCCATATATTCTCTGTATCAAGGAAACCAAATTGTCACTTGACTCGCTGTTTGCTTGTATGCCAAATATATGGTTATTTGGCCAATATCAAGGTGTGGGTGTGCTAGGGAGCTCAGGGGGTTTGACCATGTGCTGGGACCCACAGAAAGTCCTCCCATTTCATTGGTTATCCTACCTATCAGCTCTTTTTATGGTTGCCTCTTCTCTAGACATCAGGGAGCTGATTCTTGTCACAAATGTTTATGCACCTGTTGATATAGATGGACAACTTCAGCTTTGGGAACATATTCGCCATGTTCATAGTTGTCATCTATTCCTACCATGGATTGTTACGGGTGACTTTAATGCTGTGCTGAACTTGGAGGAGAAAAAAGGTGGACTGACTCATCTAGGCCCCTCTTCTGATTATCTTTGCCAAAATGTTGAGTTACTGCACCTCTCTGATGTTAGACCCTCAAATGGGCTATTCACTTGGAGCAACAAAAGAACTAGTATTACTACCATCTCAGAACATCTAGATAGATTTTTCATCTCTTGCTTTTGGAAGTCTAGTGCTTTCTCTCTCATCTCAAAAATCCTAGACTGGAGAGGTTCTGACCATTGGCCAATTAAGCTATCCATCAATCTTATTGAGGGGCCTAAAAAACCTCCCTTTAAGTTTCAGCTGATGTGGCTTCGTGACCCATCTCTTTATGATTGCATTGGCCAGTGGTGGAGACAGGGGGGCCCGGCTCATGGTACGGCTATGTATTCTTTTCTCAAAAAACTTCAGTATGTTAAGAGAAAGTTGTAGATCTGGAATAGAAATTGTTTTGGCAATTTACATTGTATGAGGAAAAAGGCACAAGATGGGTTAGATGCGGTTACTAGACAAATAAGAGACTTTGGGTTCTCGAAAGTGCTTCAGTTGGAGGAATCTAGAGCTGCTAACACCCTTGCTGAATGGGAGCTTCAGGAAGAAATTTATTGGAAGCAAAAGGCGCATATTGACTGGCTTCAGGAAGGGGATAAGAATACGGCCTTTTTACATAAGTTTGTTCATGCACGAAGAAATAGGAACATCATTGCTTCTCTTATTACTCAAGATGGGACACGCTTAACCTCTTCCCAAGCTATTAGTGGGGAAGCTATTCGATTCTTTTTAGCTCTCTTTGCTGGTGATCCACTACCAGATGAAGGAACTAAAAATACGGTCCTTTCTTGCATCACCTCGTTGGTGAGTGCGGAAATGAATGAATTTCTCATGAGGCCGATCAGAATGTTAGAAGTTGAGGAGGTGGTGTTCAGCATGAAGAGAGGTAAAGCTCCTAGCCCAGACGAATTCTTGACTGATTTTTTTTAGGACTTTTGGGGTATCATCAAGCAGGATCTGATGGAGGTCATACAGGAATCTTACTCTAGTAAAGAAATGCTTAGAGCTCTGAATGCTACTTTTCTTGTCCTTATTCTGAAGAAGGAGCAAGCTTTTCAATTGGATGAGTATAGACCCATTGCACTTTGCAATGTTGTCTATAAAATTATTACTAAGCTTATAGTGTAGAGGCTTAAAGATTTTCTTCCCATGCTTATCTCGGAGGAACAAGGGGGTTTTGTGGCTAGTAAGTAGATTCTGAATGGGGTGGTTATAGCCTCGAAAGCTATTCATTCTATGAGTAATACTCAGGAGCGTGCCATGTTTATTAAGCTTGATCTTGCCAAAGCTTATGATAGAGTTAGCTGGAGATTTCTGCCAAAAGTCCTTTCGGCATTTGGTTTTAACCAAGATTGGATCCGATGGGTGTTGAGCTGTGTCACGATGCCTTCTTTTTTGGTCCTTATCAATGGGACACCTTCTGAGCTTTTTGGTGCCTCCAAAGGTCTTCATCAAGGGGACCCACTGTCCCCATACCTATTTATCATTTTGGCTGAGGGTCTTGGGTGGCTCTTCAAATATTGTGTTTCTCAGAATGCCTTACAGGGATGGAGATGGGGGGATTGGATAACTACCCTAACCCATCTCCAATTTGTGGACGACACTATTTTGGCTGGGAGAGCTCGAATAAGAGAAGCGGTGGCTTTTCGACACACTCTGGACAATTATTTGGCAGCCTCTGGACAAAAAATTAATGATCATAAGTCCTCCATTTTATTTTTCAACACTCCTGAGCTTATTTAGAGAAGGATTGTTGCCATTTTGAGGTTTCAGACTCAAATCCTTTCGGTTATTTACCTTGGTATTCCCATTGTGGTGGGAAGGCAGCCAAGACTTTTTTGGCAGAATGTTCTTGACAATTTGAGGAAAAAAGTTAGTCATTGGACCCATAGATGGCTGTCTACTACGGGCCATGTGACTCTTCTTCAATCGATTATTCAGGCGCTTCCCATATATCGCAGTATGGTGCAAGCTGCCCCTGCCTACTTCCTGAAGGAATTTGATGCCCTTTCTAGACAATTTCTTTAGAGCGGAAATCTGTAGAATAATAAATGGAGTCTTATTAATTGGGCTATAGTTTGTAGACCGAAGCAGGAAGGGGGCCTCGGCTTGCACTCTGCTATTCTGGCTAGTCAAGACCTTGCTACCAAGCTTTATTAGAGATGGTGTTCCAATTATTCATCCCTTTGGGCCTAGATTTTGTCTGCTAAGTATTTCTTGAGGGTGGATCCTCATGTGATTTCCAAGCTCCCTCTTGAGGGCAGAGGATCAATGGTGTGGAGTACTCTCAAGCTTGGAGCTCAGCTGGTGAAACATAGCCTATTCTGGGCTTACAATAGTGGGGTGGATGCCTTCTTTTGGAGAGACTCTTGGGATGGGGAGCCTCCACTCTTATCTTCACACCCGCATTTGCAGCCTTTAGGTGCTTCTTTTCATTCAGCTAGCTGGCATAAAATGGCGCATTACAAAGAAGTTTTTAATATGGGAACTGCTGTTGGTTACAGGTGGAAAGATTCGTCCGATTGGCCGCTCGGGGGCTCGAAAGAAGATAGGAGGGAATTAGCTCAAATCCTTACTGTCAGAGGATGTAGCGCCCTGCAAGGATGGGATATCCTTATGTGGGGAGGGGATGATACTGGCCAATACTCTGTGTCTTCTAGTTATTTGGC
Source organism: Torreya grandis (assembly GCA_037957365.1). Taxonomy (NCBI): domain Eukaryota; kingdom Viridiplantae; phylum Streptophyta; class Pinopsida; order Cupressales; family Taxaceae; genus Torreya; species Torreya grandis. The sequence continues at coordinate 1,060,664 of JARHVA010004553.1, forward strand.
TCTGACTAGGCAATCCTTTGGAGGAGGGAACTTTTTATGGGGAAAGAAAATATGGAATCAAACCTCTTGTCCTAAGTGTAACTTTTTTCTCTGGCTGCTTACTCACAATAGGTGTCTCACCTAGGATAATCTCTATAAGCGTGGATTTTAGGGGCCCTCTAGGTGTGTTCTGTGTCACAGCAGTGAAGAGACAGGAGCTCACATTTTTTTCCAATGTACGTATGCTAAGCAGATGTGGCATTTGTGGTGGGATGCATGGGGTCTGCCCTGCTGGCATGCTTCCTCTTTGGTGGATTTTTGGGGTCGATATGGTCATGCTCCTTCAAAGAATTCCTTTTTGCAAAATGCCTGGATAGTGGGTCCCTCTTTTATATTATGGAACCTGTGGATTGAAAGGAATAGAAGGATATTTAGGGGCACCCAGCTGGAGCTGCAAATTCTGTGGGTGCAAGTTATATGTTCGCTGCAAGAAACTTTACATGTTAAGTGTGCAGGGGAGAATGTCATGGACCCTGAAGCTGTGACCATTTGCAATCGGCTTGGGTTGGAGTCATTCTTGGGGCATCCTGCTGGATTGAGCAACCATTCAGTGAGATATAACAAGCAGTAGTTGCGCCCTGTGTGTAGAGCTGGTCACTAGACTCCTCCTGTGGATGGAGTCATAAAAATTAATACTGATGGCTCCTCATGGGGGAACCCAGGGGATGCTAGCATCAGCAGCATTGGTTGGGATAGTATTGGGAGTATTCAATTTCTCTTCTCAGTTTACAAAGGATAGCATACAAATAACCTCATGGAAGCCATGACCATCCTGGAGGTAGTGAAAACTTGTTGTCTTAACAGCTGGTGTAATATTGTCTGTGAATCAGACTCGCAAATAGTTGTTAATTTGTTGAATAAAGGTAATCCTAGTAAGGTGGACTAGCACCTAAATGTTGTTATTCAGTAGATACTTCAATTAAGCTCTTCTTTGTATTCGGTTTCTTTCAAACACATTCCTCACGAGTGGAATGGTGTTGCGGATTACCTTGCTAAATGGGCTTCGGAGAATGGTCCATCATGGAGCATTTCTGATCTTAAGATGCTTTCCAGGAGTTTTCATCAGAAACTGGTTCAACTTGTGGACCAGGATAATGTGTTGTAACTGTTGTTTTCTTCCCATTTTAAATAAATTTTTACCCCTCTTTTAGTTAAAATAATATCTGTTGACATCTTATCGAATATCCATAATTTTATATATGCCTTAATGCCATTTGCTTCAATTAGTACCCTAGGAACAACTTTATTTATAGTAGTCCTTGACCCATTGACAACAAAAAAATCTAATGAAGCATCTTTCCATAGGTACTCTAGGATAGCTCCATGATTTTCAATACTCATATTTTCTCCAGTATTGATTAAAATATCTTTGGTCAATAAGCCATTATTTGAATCAATGATATTTATTGAGATAATGAATTCTTTTTTTTCTCTAGCATAGAAACATCCATGGTTAGGAGGAACTTCTTTAGGTTTTTTTCTTCTATGGAATCTTTAAATTTTTTTATTAATTCATTAATATCTTGAGAAGCAAATTCTATTTTTGATTTTATAGCTCTAAGGATTTCAACAAGAGGCTTTTGCTATTTTATCATGCTCTTTGTGCTTGGATTCTTATGCTTAGTTTTTTTTTTCTATTCCATTCCTGTTATGCATATAACATTGGGTTGTCATGAAAGTAAACTTATTGCAATCTAGGTGTACAGGTAGGTACAACCTTTTCCTCTTGCACACCTTTTGGGCTAGCGAGCAAGGACTCAATCCAATCCTTTGAAGCATCCAAGGGATCTAAGACTTCTATATTATTAGGGTTCCAATATAATTCACTAAGTTCACTGAAATATAGGTAGGTGGCATTGAAATTTTCTTCAATGTTCTTTTTTTGGTTTATATCTTCAGATAGCTTAATTATTTATTTGAAAATTTTAGTATTTTTATTAAGCCTTTCAAGCCTTTTGTAGGCATCATAAAAAAAATTTGTAAATCACTTATGCTTAATGACTCAATGTTTATAAAGGATATTAATTGTCTGATTTATTTAGGATGATTAGACACTTGCTCTATAGTAGGTTGTCTTAAAGGGATGATCTTAGAAGGGGTCCCTTCTTCTATTTTTACCATACTCAGAGGGTTTGTTTTATAAGACCTTTTCACATTTTCCTACAATTCATGTATCTAAGTTAAAATAAGTGAGGATGATCCTACCAAGGTATCAACCTTTTCTTGAAGTTCTTGAATTTTCTTTTCAGTTTCTTCTACTCTAACACCCTGTTGATCATTTATTTTTATGACAACTTGTTCTATTTGTTCAAGGCTAATGGCCATTTTTCTAGTTTGCAAATTTGTACTAGTATTAACACTTAAAAGGTCCACCATTCCTATGTGGATTACTTTAAGTATATCATAGCCTTGTGTATTTGTCATAATCAACATCTTTAGATCTTATTTTATTTCTTCAAGATTTGTAGCATCAAGAGAGAGTTCTATCTTTTACTCCAAAAGGATGTCTTCTAGATGTTTTAATGTGTCAGTGGCTTGATCTAATATTACTATTTGTTTATCTTGACCTTTATTTAACTCAACCACGCTAGCTTTGGCTGCATCTATCTCACCTTGAATCCTGTCACTAGTATTGACTAGTGGAGCTAGGTATTGTGTTTGGGCCAATGGTTTCTTAACTAGTGTTCCTACATTTTGATCTATAAAGCTTCTCATTTGAGTAATTTCCACATAAAGTTCATCAATATTTTTTCCCAACTCATTTAAATCCAAATTACACCAATTTAGTTGCCTTCCTATAGTAGAGTTATGTTTTACCCTACCTACTACTTCTATTGGGTCATGTTGCATAAAAAATTGGCCATATCATGTGAATTTTACATATAATTGCCTTGGGGGAAATCTTCCCATATTTTCTAGAACACTATATTTGACATCTATCCCATTTGATTCTTTTTCTAAGGTAGTTGAAATTTTCAACTCATCTTCTCTTGAAAGAGATTTTATTTCTTCAGTTGGCTCTCCTTTAAACATATTAATATGCAAAGAATTCTGTATTCTCTGGGTATAAGTTATATAGGCATTGCAATCAGGATGGTTGCCAAAATGATTTTCAGCTAGGTTTACATAAGAATTATGTTCATCAAGAAAACTATAGTATTTTAACCAACCTGATTTAGAAGCATCAAATTTTTGGCTTGGGAATATTATGGTTTTGATGGTCTCTAAATTAGTTATAGAGGGTTTCTTCATGGACTAAGACCTTTTGAGTTTTCTCTCTTTAGGGCATTCTCCTTGTTGGCTTTCTTGTTTTTCTTCTTCTACCAGGGAGATTTTATATCTTCCAAAATCTTCTTTTATAGGAAGAGAAGTTAGCCTAGGAGTGTCCTTGGTTTTTTTCTTAGGTGGTTTATAGATACACTTTCTATAGCTAGTCACCCATTCTTTAGGTAAGGAGATTGTCTTGAAGTTTATCTTACTGATATTGACCTGGTCTCCTACAGTGGGTCAAGAAGGGTTAGGTGGTCCCTCGGGGGTCCTAAAGAAGAACATATAAAACTATTTTGTGTAGTTTTATAGTGTCTACAAAAGCATTAGATGGAAGTTTAGAGAAGAATTTAAACATTATACCTATTATTCCTCATGATGATATGGAGGATGAAGTATTTCCATCATTAAGTATAACTCAAAAAATAGCTCCACAAGTTGTAGCTCAAGCTACATGCCCATTCACAACACAAAGATATTCAAGGTTGATATGCACACCAAGAGTACAACAAACTCCACAAGAAACCACAACAATATCTACATTAGTTGACATCCTTAGAAAAACTCCAACTAGCACTCCAAGTAGTCTTACATATATAGATCCACCTCTAGCAAACATGTTGCCATGAAAAATAAGGAGTTCGAATGAGTTGGATAATGTTGATATAATAAATTCATTTTTAGTCTTTAATTTATTTTCTCATGTAGATGATCTGTTAACATTTGAAGAAGCTATGAGGGATGATACATGGGTATAAGCCATAGATGAAGATATTGAGTCCATTGAGAAGAACCAAACATGGGAGTTGGTTGAGTTGCCTAAGGGCAAGTATGTAATAAGTGTAAAGTGGATTTATAAGACTAAAAAAGATGCTAATGGGAAAGTGCAAAAGCATAAATCAAGGCTAGTTACAAGGGGCTTCACACAACAACCCAAAATAGATTTCAATGAAACATTTGCTCCTATTGTATGGTTGGACACAATTAGGACTGTATTGACTATTTTTACCCATAACAAATGCCCTATGTACCAAATGGATGTGAAATCAACATTGATAAATGGATATCTAGAGGAGGAAGTGTGTGTTGAATAACCACAAGGCTATGAGATACCAGGTCATGAAAATAAAGTATATAGGTTGAAGAAGACACTTTATGGATTAAAGCAAGCTCTTAGAGCTTGGTACAACTGCATTGACTCCTATCTTATTCAAAATGGTTTTCAAAGAAGTGTTTATGAGACAAAATTATACATCAAAGTCAATAAGAAAGGTAACATTTTGATTGTTTTTTGTATGTAGATGATCTAATATTTATCGATGATCTTAGCATACATGCTTTCAAAATAACAATGAAGAGTGAATTTGAAATGATTGACTTGGGGCTTATGTGATATTTTTTACGCATTGAAGTCCATCAATCTAATTATGGTATATTTATTTCTCAATCCAAATATGCAAATGAAATCTTGAAGAGATTCAATATGGTAAAGTGCAAGGCAGCCCCAACACCGGTCATAATGGGATTAAATCTAAGAGAGGAGGATGATGGACCATGTGTGGATCTTACATTGTTCAAGAGGATGGTTGGAAGCCTTATGTATTTAATGGCCACAAGGCCTAATATTATGTATGGTGTAAGCCTAATTTCAAGGTTTATGGAGTCTCTAAAAGACTCTCATTGACAAGTTGGTAAGAGAATACTAAGGTATGTGAGTGGTACAAAAGATTTTGTCATATTGTATTCCACTTCAGTTAATTTCAGTTTTGTTGGATACATTGACAATGATTGTGGGGGTAGCATAGATGAATAGAAAAACACTTCTAGGTATACTTTTTACTTTGGTATAAGTGTTCTGTCATGGGATTCAAAGAAACAACCCATTGTAATCTTTCTTTAGTTGAAGATGAGTATGTGGCATCCACTAGTGCATCTTATCAAGCTATTTGGATGTAAAAGATGTTGAAATACTTAATGCATGATAAAAAAAGAATCTAATACAATATTTTATGACAAAATTTTAGCCATTACATTGTCCAAAAAACACGTTTTTCATAAGAGAACAAAGTGTATTGGTATTGGGTACCATTTTATTAGAGAGCTTGTCAATAATAAAGAAATTTGCCTAGATTTTTGTAGGTATGAAGATCAATTTGCTAACATATTTACAAAGTCATTGGTGAAGGAGGCATTTGAATATTTACAAATTTATTTAGGATTTTTTGATCATGTAAATGTATATAGCTCTAAAGGTATCTCTGAAGAGAGCTCCAAAAATGTAGCTCTAAAAATATATGCTTTGAAGAATACTCTGAAGATAAATGCTCTAAAAACTGATCTAAAGATAGATGCTTCGAAGACTACTCTCAAGACAAATGCTCCAAAGAATACTCTAAAGATAGATTCTTCGAATACTACTCTAAATATAGATGCTATGAAGACTACTCTAAATATAGATGCTCTGAAGATTGCTTCAAAGATAGATGATTTGAAGATTGCTTTTAAGATGAGCTCCAAAGATATCTCCAAAGATATGCTTCGAAGATACAATATGAATATATCTCCAAAGATAAGCTAAGAAGATAGTTTTGAAGATAAATTTGGAGTAGTTTGATTCAAATTTTTATTGATCACCAACAATTCAAATTAAGGGGGAGTATTAGAAAATAATAATTATTCATACTAGGCATTTAATGTCAAAATATCTTGTTTTCACTTAGAGATTTGTATCATTATCCCAGAGGATTTTCAATTAATGTTTTTGGATATTGATTAGTTATAACATGTGTGTGGTGTAGATACACATTAAAACCTAATTATTGTCTAGATCCCAACGTAGTCTAAAAAAGAGAGAGAGGAGTCATTTTGGTTTGTGTATAATAATAAGAGTATTTTTGTGTGTGTATACACCATTAGGAAGGGTAGAGTATAATCAAAGAAGAGACAAAATTGAAGAACAAAGGATATACTATGAAAATCTAGTATTATGTGCATCTGTAGCTACTATGTGTTTGTTGATGAATAGTTATATATACCTAAATTTAATTTTAAGTACATATTTGGTTTTCTAATAATTGTAGTTCTTCTTTTATCTTTCTCTCTATATATTTTGGGTTGTTTTATTTTATTTCTCTATTTTGTTTTTCCACCTTTGTTTTCAAGCATTGAGTTTCTTGTTATCTCCCCTACCTCTTCTATTAAAAGCTTCATGATAAACCAATATAATGTGTATACATAACATCCAAATGTAAGATAGTCTGAGCATAAGTTGGTAATGTACAATATATGTTAGATCTAACTTAAACAAGTTTGTCAAGATAGATATAACAATGTAATAATGTATATGAACAATGAATCTAGATATAGTCAAAGTAACTACCAATGGGTATGGGGCATGATGTCCATCAATTCACCCAAGGAGGAAGGGGAGATGCATGAGGTCCCTCATGGCATAAAAATTGAGTGTGAAAGTAACAAACAAGATACAAGTGTCATGGCCATGATGCATATAAAAAACACATGAGGCATGTGAAGTAGGCCATGGGGCCCAATACAAGGGACATTAACACATGTCACTAAATCTAAGAAAAAATTACACATACAAGGACATGTTTAAATGTCCACATACACAATTAAGAAGCACACATAAGTACATGGGCATGTGTCCAAATCATACACACAATGAAAGGAACTATATTAGAGCTATAAAATAATGGTATATTCAAATTCCCTCAAGTAGATATAGAAGCCAAAGGACACAATAAAATTTAAACTAGGAAAGATAGAAATGAAAGTATGCATGAACATGTGGTACAAATCCATATAAGAGCAAAGATGTACATAAAATGAATCTATAGTAGTAGTTGGTAAAAAATCAATGTAGTATAGGATGATCAATATCAAGATATAATTAATTCTAAATATGTGATGTGGTGTATAGAAATATATAACCTAGTAAACTAAAATATGTGTAGTATGATGCCCTTAATGGGTTGATAAGTCAATGATAAGTATGTTTATATATGTATGTGACCCCAATGGGTAGATAGTATCAAATATGGATTTGTATGATGGACTTGAGTCCTATAATGATCTAAAAACACTCAAAGAAAATAAGGGAATCATGTATGTATGACAAAACTGACTATACTAGAGTAGATATCATATGTAGTACTTGGAAAACAAAAGGAATGTAAACATGGAAATGCATGCAATCTAAAATTTGTATGTTCGGATAAAATATTTGAATGCTTTTGTATTTTTGAGTATAAGATATGTATAATCAACATGAAAATGAAACTATATACAAGGACCTAGGTAATACCAACTATGTATAAGTATTATGATAACATATTAAAAGATGAGTCTCAAAAGAGACACACTATTAAGGTATCCTGTATCAAATAAATAAAGAGTGGCTGCACATGTTTTTCAAGGTGGTATCTAAGATCTATGAGTTATATATATGAAGTAATCAATGATAAAACTACCTATGGAGTGGGGATATGAATCTTTGGAGTGGATTGAATAGGACCACAAACTTTTGGGTTATTGAGGATCCATCTGGTAGAAGTTGTGACTAGAGTGGGTGATCTATGTTCTAACATTGATCTAGATAGTAATGGGGCAGAGAGAGGATCTATAAAATCCACAACATATCTCTAACATAGGGGTCTCTCTAGTAAAGGTCTCCATGGGAGAGTATGTGTACATGGTAATGTTAAAGGAGTAGACCTGACCTACACTAGTGACTTAAATGATATTGAATGTGTGCTAATGGAAGTTACGTGTGTAGTTGTGACTTGTGGCTATTGTGTAATTGGTTATGGAATAGGTAAATTACAATCATATGAAATTCCATTAACTATAATCACTTAATCAACATATATATACTTAAGACATCTATACACAATGGATAGAATGGATTGAATATGTTGTATCCAAGGCTTACCCAATAACATATCAAATGTGTCAACACTAGTTAAGACTAATAATTTGGTGGACACATGTGTGGGACCAACCTATAGTGGAATTACGATCTTACCAATGGAGATTTAGACATGTCCACTAAAGACATGAATAACTATATCTATCTAAGAAATATCCTACTCTAAATAACCCAAGTGATGTATAAGTGTAATAGTACACATATTAATACTTGACCCATTTTCAACCATGACACTCTAAATAGGATGATCATCAATATAAGCTCTTATAAAGAGTGCATATAAATATGAGTAATCATTGATGATCTCCTACTCTAGGAAAGTGATGAGAAGTACAACTGAAATTGTAATATGATACACACCAATGATATTATTTATAGGGTGTGTGTCCATCATATGAATATGATATGATGTTAGTGGTAGATGTCCCTGTTAAGTATAATGAACCCTTGAAATTTCTACTATCTCATTAGCTATATACTTTAGAAATGGATCAAAAAATATTTTCATTACTTTCACTTTAGTTCTCTATGCTCTAGATGCCTCTATAGTAATGATCACATCAATTATATTAGCCTCTTTCAAATCTTGTATCTTATTTTATATGTTTATGCATTTGTTTGAAGTATGACTTGGTTCCTATGATAATAATCAAATGTATTGGAATCATATTTATTCATAATATTCCTAGTCATATCAACCTCTTTGATTAGAAGGAGAGATATAACTTTGCATTCCAAGAGTTTTTGGAGAACATGTGTTGGGGATTCAAGAAGATTTGTGAAAGGTCTCTTTGGAGGCATTGATAAAACCATGTGAGGAGTTGGATTTGAGGTTGAATTAACTATCTTCATTTACTCACTCTTATTTTTAGTGGGCCTCACCTTATATGGGGGCTTATTATAACTCTTAGCAAGTGAATCTGATCCATTTGTGTATTTTAATTTTCCCAAGGAGAAGAACATGAATTCTCATTATTTCACTATATGGTATAGATTTGTGAATGATGGTAATTTTTTGAATAGCATAGATCATGTAATTATAGTAATAAACTCTTATTGAAAATGTCTTTGATTTTTCTACCTATCATGGGGCTAGTCATCTTTACTAATATAGTTTTATATCGTAAGACATATTCAACTATTGGCTCATTGGATTTTTTTTGAGCTATGAAACTTGTGAATATGAAACCTTTTCACTGATCTTGATTTAAAAGTGTGACAAAAACATATCTACCAGTGAATTTAATACTATGATGAACTGATTAGGAAGATCATAGAACTATTGTAATGCACAATCCTTTAAACTGTGAGGGGAAATCTTAGTTATAAGCCAATAATTGGACACATATTCCAAACATGCTATATGAAAACACATAGATGATGTTCTAGGTCACCCTTACCATCATACAAAGTAATATTGGGTGCCACAAATTTGGAGGGCAAAGGAGCTACCTCTATATGTTGTGCTAAAGTTGTATGTAAGAGCATATGAGAGTCGAAGGCATATGATAGTCTAGTAGCACCCTAATGAAGTTGTAACACCTTGGACTATAGAGAGTTGATCTCTTAATAAAGGGATTGTACATATGAAGAGGAGGGGTGTGTACTAGCCATAATAGGTGGCATCATTGGTGAGAGTTGGCTAGTTGTAGTAGGTTGTTGTTGAGTTTGAGTTTCCCCTATAGTAGGTGTCACAATATTATTATCTATGGGGTTGGAGGATTAACCAAGTGATGTGTTATTTATTTCCAATATATCTTGAAACAATCATGCATGATTATGGGTTTGTTCTTGAATCCTATCTTTGAAACATTGTAAGATATCATATCTATTAATTATTATATTATCATCATCATCAATGGGGGGAGTGTGTCTCGTGTCATATCTTGTGTATATTCAATATCTTGATTTTATTTCTCATGTTCTATTATATTATCATTAAATTTCACATAATAATGATGTGAAGGATCAATGAGGGGGTTGTAATGGGTCCCTTATACATGGTATAAGCTCAAATAGAAGGAATATGTGTATCCTCATTAGGGCTACCACTAAGCCTAACACTTCTTAAAGGAAGAGATATAAATTTTTTAGATGGCATATAGTAAACAAAATGATAGAGGGATGCTATAACATAATATATGAAATATAAAAAATACTAGCACAAAAAATGGAAAAAAGAAGAAGGATACAAACCCTAGGATCATCTAGGGCTAAGGTTTTTGCACTATTCAGAGTAAGTCATGTTCAAAAAATGATTTAAATTTTAAGGGAGTTATGGACTATAAGAACCTAGGTTGTTAAAGTGTTAAAATAATAAATTTGGAAATAAATATAGTAATATCAACAACCTCTGATTTGTACAATAATTGATTTATCTAATTATTCTATAAATAACAATGAACTAGAAATGATGTACTTATCTAGAAAACTAATTGAGATGGACAAGTGACAAGCTAGAAATTAGTAAATGAACTATGTAAGGTGTCTTAAACAATATTCAATATTTAGAAACCCTCTTAGATATTAGTGTGATCCTTTAGATAATAATGCACCGTGTTAGTGTCCTTTATACCATGCTAGTATCCTTTTAGCAATAGGGGTAGTGAGATTTTGGGTGGACCTCTTCCTAGTTTAGATAATTTTGTGTCTATGTGAAAGAATGTTGGTTCACTGCCTATTCCATTTTTGATTGATTTGAATGTGAAACCCTAGGCATCCATATTTGTTAGGGAATTTGAGGAGAAAAAGTAGAAAAAGAATGGCATTAGTAGGGTAGGCTAGATGTGACCTAAACACCCCATGTGTTGAGTGTTTCCTACATACCAATACCTCAAAAGGGGATCAAGCCTGATGTAGTTCTCCCAGTCTAAGTGTTGGTGAAAGTGCAAGTGAATACTAGTATGAGTTCCAGCTTGAGTGATTTGAGTGTGACTTGAGACTAAAAATCTAATTAATCTAAACTCTAAGCTACTATAGATGGGGGTATGAAAAAGTAGGGTAGAATAAGGACCAATGAAATGATTTACACAATTATTTATGAGTTTGTTTATGAGTATTTGCATCTAATTTCTATTTAGGGGATAGATGAATGAAATTGGTCTGTATATAGAAATTTAGTACTTGTTAAGATGTGAAATAGGTTTAGGCCAATGATAAGTTTACTTTTATGAATGAAAAGACATCTATTGCAAGAGTAACTGAGTAAGGGCACATTAACACTACCCTTTAATTAATAACACAATCCAATATATCATAAAGAACCATGCTAATTTACAAGGGGCAGGAATGGATGAAGAATAGACATGGGTGCGTGGGGCTTGGCTTAGTGATTCTTTTGTTATATTTTGGAATGTGATGAACTCACACAAAATCTATAAAATTATTGTGAAATGACCTAACATATTCTAGGGCTAAGGTAAGGATAAGGTAGTCTCAAGTGACACATATTACCCTATAATGATATATTACAAGAATATAGTTCTCATCACATTCCAATATGTATGCATATAAATTTTTTATTATAAGTATTAATCCAAATAGGTGATTGATGGGAGTAAATTCTAGTCATAGTCAATATAGGTTGCTTAGGAGTATGCTATAATCACATTGTAGACACCAAAATAGTGTCAACCCCCCCTTGGTCCCTTTCTAAACATGCCTAACCTATACTTCATTAATTTAAAATACTTATTTTAAATTAATCATCCCCTTTAGACACCTCACCTTGGATTCCTAGCTCTTAGGCCATTTATCACCCCATAACTAATCATAATTACCTAAGACCTATTTCAACTCCCCCACTAATCCTCGCGCCTATTAAACCCGCCATTTGGACCGTTTAACAATGACAACTGAGCTTGGTAGATGGAAGAATGGGAAAAAGGATAAAAATAGCCTTTTTACCCATTCTTTAGCCACTGACGTCGATCAACAGTTAGCCGATGCCGACGGTATCATCGATGTCAGTTGTTTAAAACCAAATTCCAACCTCAGCTGCAGGGCGGAATGCAAAATCTCTTGCTCCTGGGATCTGAATTCTCTTGCTCCTTGATTCTTTGTAGGCATCAACATTCTATCATCACTCTCCAGCCTAAGAAACTCTACATCAGTCACTCCATACCTGATTGAAATGTTGCACAAGGTCTTTGACACCAGCCATAACGGAAACAAGTCTTCTACACTTTTGGTTCTCCACCAAGAGCTAAGTATTCTTCTTGGTTTATATTTCAATATTTTTAAAATGCATTGGTAATTAGTCCATTGGATATTTCTGAGTACTATTGAGACAACCTGACTTTCTTCTTGGAAAGGCTGAAAAGCCTTCTTCTCATCCTTATTCTCCTTCCACCCCAGTCCCGTACCTTTTGTCCTTCCTAAGACTCTGTCCACTGTCCTACATCCCAGCACAACCATTTTAAATTTCCCAAAGCATTTTTTTGACCACAGACATCAACCAGAAACCCGTCTAAGGCTCATTACCCCCATTGACATCGGCATCAAGGCCCATTGTCCCTATCAACGTCGATAGCCTAACCGACGTCGGCAACCTTGACCAACTGACACCGGTATAACTACCGACATCGGTGACTATGGAAGACTAATTGCAAAATTCATGTACGCATTATCTATTTCTCTTTCTTTAAGTCTTTCATTATTTCTTTCTATTATGACATTCTCTTTATCAACTAGTGGACTACCATCCCTCCAAGAAGTCTTTGCACTTCTAGGACCGAGCTTTGCTTGGCAGTCCACTATATATCTATCTAACATTTTCTTTGTTTAAGTCTTTCTTATCTATAGGTGTCATCCTCCATAGCCAAAGAGGGGCTCCTTCAATCATCTGGATATGGTGTGCAACTTCATTTGGGTATCATCTAACCCCTGACCATTATCTTAGTTTCTTTCATCTTTTGAATGTAGAAAAATGAAAACAAGTAGAAACATTCTGGCACGCCCGGTGGGACCCTAGAGTTTTCCTTGGGTTCATTTCTTCTAAAAGGCCAACATTCATATAGGTGCATTAGATCTCTTCTTGCATCCTTTGCTTCTATCTCTTTATTTTGAAATGAAACCATAAGCACAAGTTAAAAAAAGAACTTTATTTTTCTTCTTGTCACCTTTCTCTTGCATTTTAGAGTAGTGAAATTCATACTCTTAACCTTTTATCCACTTGTATGCATCTAAACGAACATTTCAATTTGGGTTAAAAACATATTGCATTTCATTCCTGCCTAAATGCATATTTAGCTCATCTAGTAATTAACCGCATTATGAATAAATCATAGTGCACATATGTTACACGACTAGACCACTTTCACAACTAAACATCTAAACATACCTGAGACAAGGTCTGACTAGGATTTCATCACCTGGCAGATACCTTACCCTTCTTGGCAATCCCACTTGGACTTCACTACTAAAGGGAGAACCCACTCTGTTCTCTGGCAGAGTATAAACTCTAGGGGAAGTATATATTGGCTAAGTGACCCAGCTTGTCTCTGGGCTCGTGAAGTGAGGGGAGAAAGCTCCTAGCACCAGGCCACGTACGAAACCTAATACAGATTTTGAGCACTAAAACTTAACCCAAAACCAACCTTAGACTGCCTCTTTTAGGACCCATTCTAAAAGCCCAACTTCCCAAACACACTCTTCTAAGGCATAAGCCAAAATGACTCTAAAATTTATTCTTAGGAATTTAACGTTTAGGGTTTGCTTGCCTTCATCTACTTTTCTATTTTTATCTGGTTTTTTGAGCTGGTAAGGACGTTTTATTTTGAGCTCCAAAAACAACTAACAACTTTCTTCTTTCCTCAAAAAACTTTCAATTTTCTAAGTTTTCAAAAATACACAATAACTGACATCGGTTTTTCCCACCGACGTTAGCAACTTTCTTCACCGACATCAGTTTTTCTACCGATGTCGGTCACTGTAAGAAAATTCTCTTCTCAAATAGCAAGCTTAAAACCTGCCCCTTTTGCTGAAAAAAACAAATTCTAGTTTTTTGAGGCTGAAACATATAGTTTTTAGAACTTGAATCTATTTTGCCTTGGATGGTTTTGACACGTAGTCAAACCAAAAACTCTTGTTGACCATGCAAGGCAACAACTACTCCCACCTTCGCCTTCTATATCAAGTCCCCAAATGGAGTATAATTCAGAAATTGAATGAACTCCTATCCAACCAACCCTAACTCAACCCCCTATTATTCCTAAAGGGGACCAAGACTTTGAAAGGTTCCTTGACCTCAATGTCAAGGCTCTTCAGCACTATCTTGTGAGAAGTCAAATGCAAGATCCTTCAGGCAACCCAGTTTATGGGATGCCAACTTCCTTAGTTGAGATGGCAATCATATCAATGGCCTCCGTAACTCACCCCATAGATACCCAGGCCATTGCCTCAACTAACAACCTGACCATGACCAATCTTCAAAGTGTGGCCTCTCCTATTTTTGGACATACCTCCATTGGGGTTTCGGTACCTTTTCAGCCACAAACCATTCAACAAAGTTCTACACCATTCCAAAACGTAATTGTCTACATCCCACCTACTCTTGCACCCATAAATACAAGAGTGACTACTTGTCCTTTGGCTAGTGTTGCCACCATCCAACCACTTTTGGTGACATAAAGCCAAGTTGTGCCTTCTAGCTTTATGATGTAACCCCCCTTGGCTTCAACATCAGTCCCTATGACTAGTTACCAATATGTTGCGCATATACAAGCGCAACCAACTATGTCATACGCCCCTCTTAACACCTTCCAAGTGCCTTACAACCTAGGGGGCACCCCACCTACAAATCCATCAACCAATCTAATTAAGATGTTGATGGATAAGATGTCTAATCTTGAGACATCAATTTCAGGTTCAAGAAATGTTCTCTCATATGAACAAATCTATAATGAACCTATTCATCTTTCAGTCCCAATCTGACCATATCCTAGTTAGTGAGAACTTCCCATGTTTACTTGCTTTCAGAGTAAGGAGGACCCACAACAACATCTACGAGCATTTAGACATGTTTGTTACCTTATAGCACATGATGATGCGTTATTACTACGCACATTTCCCATGTCACTTTCTGGTGCTGCCCTCGATTGGTATAGCTCTATTACTAGTCACTCTCTTTTCACATTCACTCAATTAGCTCAACTTTTCTTTGACCACTTTTCGATCAACATCACCAAAAGGGTCTCCATCACGGACCTATACTCTATCAAAAAATTTGACGATGAATCAATAGTTGATTTTATTGCCCATTGGAGAGGCTTAATCAACCAACTCTCCTTTTCTTTACCTCAACCCAAGCCCATTGAGATCTTTTCACAAGTGTGTACCAAACACATTTCATCTACTTTGCGGGTCCAAACATTCTGCACATTTGACGAAGCTTTCACCATGGATAAGAAACTTGAACTCCGTGCTATCAAAGAAAATAAAATCAAATTGTGTAGTAAAAACCCCAACACAAAATCAAATGACCCTTCTTCCAAATCTTCTTCCTCTAATTCCAAGTCTAAGGGATCAACAAATACTGTGGTACTTAGATCATCATCTTCAACAACAACCAACCAATCCGAACCTTCCACATCTCAAAGCATTACATGACAATTCTAACAATGATATGTACAGCGCCAATATACTCCAATAAGAGAATCATACACGTCCATGTTGGATAAACTTATCAAACAAAGAGTCCTCAACCTCCCCCAAATTTGACCACCACCTCAATTTGATCCCTTGCATGCCATCCCTACATGGTATAGGGAGAATGAATTCTGTATTTATCACCGTGTCAAAGGCCATGACACAGATAATTGTAAAACCCTCAAGAATGTCATTCAGGACATGTTAGATAAAGGTGATCTTGTCTTGGATAACCCAAACGTGCTGCCTAACCAAAACATAGACATCTTTAGACAACCATCCCCCTAGCCAAAACAACATACAGACCATGGCCGATGACTCCCAAGAGCGTGATATACACACGATCGACATAGTTTCTAATCAACCTCTCCCACAGTCTGAAGAGGTTAGTCAACCTATTTGTCCATCACAGGTATAAGGGCCTTCTTCTCCTATTTGTCCATCACAGGTAGAAGAGTCTTCTTCTCCTATTTGTCCATCACAGGTAGAAGAGCTTTCTTCTCCTATTTCTCCTCCACAGGTGGAAGAACCTTCTACTCTTATTAGTTCTCCATCAACCTCTCTTATATTGGAGGACGCTTTGACCATACCAATGCCACTGGCCCCACCTTCATCCTTCCTACTACCAATGGAGGACCTTACCTTTCTTGCTCCTCAACCACAAGTAGAAGGCACAATCATCCCTGCCCTTTATCCTCTTGAGGAGTCACATTCTCCAATTCCTTCTCCACCAAGAGAAGGACTTGTCTCTTCACCTACTTCGACTGAAGATGATCTAGTGATGGCTCTCTCTCACCTTTAGCCTGAGATTGCCGCATCTAACACATTCCCACTCTCACAACCACCCATATCTTCTAAAAAACCAAAGCCTCATCCAACATCTTCCAAACCATTCTCTCAATTGGCTAAGAACTTAGGATTTATCCATTCAAGGAACTTAGAACATGAGGCATTATGGGAGCGACTCAAAGCTCTTTACCTTATGCATCTCGCTTCATCTCGTACTGTCAACCCTTCTATGACAAAATCTCCAAAAGTCTCTGATGAGGACCAGGCTTCTACTTCCAAGTCTTTAGAAGCTCAACTATCCACATCTGAACCTAAACCCTCACAAACATCCACCATACCAAAACCAATTAAATCCCTTGGTGTTCACCCCATATCTAACCTCACTCACCCACAAGTGAAGGTAAATTTGAATCTCGCCCCCCATAATAGTAGTCCTCACACCGTATTAAAGAAGGCTACTAAGCCACGTTAGAGAAATCCTTTCCCACCATCATCATTGCCCTCCATTTTGGGCCCACATCCTTCTACCTTAATAGGAGTGCTCCCTAATCCAACACCTAAAAAAAACAAGTTGCCTCCATTACTCCCTTTACCCACTAAAAACATACCTCCTCTAAAAAATTTGGCACCCCTCATAAAGAAAGTGTCGTCTACATGAGTGGCCACACCACCAACCCAAAAGGTGGTATGAAAATCTACCTCAACAACTCCCATACAAAAGTCATCAACACCTAGTGCATCAACAAGCACAGACCCCTTAGTGGGTTCATATGCTTTGATACTACACCAACTTTTGCAAACTTATAGCATCACTCTTCCACCTATTAAACCATTTCAACCTCTCGGATCAAAACCATTATGGTTTGATGACACCCAAATTTGCCTATATCATCACACACCTAGACATGACACTAAAAATTATTGTGCCCTCAAGGTTGTCATTTGCCAATACATGGAAAAAGACAGCCTTCTTGTTGAGGATATTGTCAACAAATCTCTAACACCATCTCATGTCTCTCAAACCTCTTCACCTTCATCAAAATCCCATCATCAGACTATGGTCCCTTTACCTCCTTCGCCCCCTTTATTCGAGATTAACACCATCAATGTGTCCACTAGGTCACAAAATTTAAAGGATAAAGAAAAAGAGAAAGTTGCTATTCCTTGGACCTACCCATTTGTCAAACCTGCTCAACCACCCAAACCCAAAATTTCTATCTTGGGTACATCCCAACCCACTTCTTTGGAGGCAATCTGTGATTCTATGGTGAAATAGCTTCACCAAACCCCCATGAAGATGACCTTATATGACCTCATTCAAAGCTCTCCACAACATCGTCAAGCTTTAATCAAAGCTTTATAGGCAGTGGAGGTCCAACCTAAGGACCCCCAACCACTAGCTACCTTAGTCCAATCATTACCCACCATCGCCTCTATTACCTTTAGTGATTCTAAAATTCCTACCTCCAACGTGGAAGATCAGGATGCTGCCCTTTTCATCACAGCCTACATTGATCAAACTCACGTTAAGTGAATTATGATTGATGGGGGTGCCAACATCAATATCATTTCCACCCATGCCTATGACCAATTATCCCTCCCAAAGAATTGTATGTCAAAGACTGACGCAATTCTTTGATCTTTTAATGACACCACTGCCACTACCATTGGCACCATCATCTTACATATTCATGTTGGCCCACGAATAATCCCAGAGCTCTTCTACATCATTAAGGGAGAGTTCCAATACAACATGTTATTAGGATGACCTTGGATCCATGCCATGGCCTATGTCCCTTCTACATTACACCGTTGTGTCAAATTTGAACGCGACGGTCAAGTCCATGTCATTCCCACAAACCCCTCCCCTTTCAAGACATGCAACACAACGTATTGACCCAACGATGTTTTCATTCCTTTAAAAACATCAACCCAAACACCACCTCCACCTACGAAAGCTTTAAAAAGTATGCAAATAGTGGTTACACCTACACCACCTCCTCAAGTGACAACAAAAGACCCTATGGAAGATACCTTTCAAGGACTTTCACTTGGAAAGTATCATTTGCTCACCTTGGACATGTTCCAGACTCCTCAAGGGTATGGACAACTTCATCACAATACTAGTTATGACCATCATATCAGAATGGTTGTCCCTTATGGTCCTCCCAATCTTTAAACAAATCTCATCTATAGAGGGCTAGATCAAGCTCCCACTGATGGGAATCCTCTTTTATCACCCCAACTATTTATGTCTGACTTCTCTTTTCTTGGAAACCCAAACTTTGCTCATACCTATATTTATAGGTGTGCATGGAGGGGCTTTAGCTTTGGGCGCTATGAACAAGGCTCCCACCAGCCCGTCGAACCACCAAATGACGAGGCCATAAAGAATGCCAAGAAGCGACATGGCCTGGGTTTTGAAGAACCTACTAAAACTTCTAAAAACCCTTGCCTTGAACCTATCATGGAATAACCACCTCTGAACTCACCTATTCCCCCATCTTCACCTATGGAGTCAGTGGTTTCCATCCCTCCTAGTTTTTTTTTACATAAACACCATTCGCTTGGAACCCCTAACCTATCAACTAGGTGGGGTATCCAAGTCTCTCCCTCTCATTTATCCAAACATGATAGACAATGAATCTGCTACCATCAACACTATCCAATGCGTAGATGATGATGCCATTCTCACCTACATGGGTGCAGATGACTCTTTCATTCAACATCACTTCCTTCAGAAACACAGGTTATGTTAAATGAATCGACCATTAACATTAACCTTCCATCTTCCAATGTTCCTCACATTTTAAAGATTGGTCAATCTTTAGATGCTCAGGAACAAATTGACTATACCAAATTCCTATCAAATCATAGAAAATCCTTTGCTTGGAGCTATAGCGATATGCCCAACATCGACCTTAACATTGTCATTCATAACATTGTCACAAACCTAGAGGCTAAGCCCGTCAGGCAAAAGCTTTGCAAGATGCATCCTCAAGTTGCACTTCTTATCAAAGAGGAGCTTCAACATCTTCTCTCCGTCTCCTTTATCCAACCCATTGATTATCCATAATGGGTGTCAAATATTGTCCTTGTCACCAAAGCAACTGGGGGGATCTGAATTTATACTGATTATCATGACCTTAACCTGGCTTGCCCAAAGGATGATTTTCCTTTACCCAACATCGACCAACTTGTTGATCTTACGACTGATCATGAGATGCTATCACTCATGGACAGGTTTTCAAGATATAACCAAATCCTGATTGCCCCAGAAGATCAACACAAAACTACCTTCATCACCCCATGGGGGACTTTTTGCTAAAGGGTCATGCCTTTTGGCCTAAAGAACGCAGGCGCCACATATCAACGCGCCATGACTTACATCTTTCATGATCTCCTCCAAAAAATCATGGAGGACTATGTGGATGACCGATTAGGCAAATCTGAACTTCATCGTGACCATTTAACCATCCTTAAAATAATCTTCACTTGCCTTCTACAATACAATGTTCGCCTTAACCCCAAGAAATGCATCTTTGGGGTTCTCTCAGGGAAGCTTTTGGGTTTCATCATTTCTCTTCGTGGCATTGAGATTGATCCCGCTAAGATTTGAGCTATACTCAAGATGCCACCTCCTACCAATCTAAAGCAACTTCACAGCCTGCAAGGGAAGCTTCAATCTATTCATTGCTTCATCTCACAGCTTTCTGACCGATGTCAACCCTTTCATCACCTCCTCAAGAAAGACATCTCCTTTAATTGGGATAAGGATTTCCAAGAGGATTTTGAAGCCCTTAAATGCTATCTTGTCTCTCCATTAGTCCTTATTCCACCTAAAGACAACCAACCCTTCTACCTCTACATCTCAGCAATAAATCATTTCTTAGGTGCCATGATTGCGCATCGAGATGAACAACACCGTGAGCAAGCAGTTTATTATATAAGCCGTAACACACGTTGACTATGAAACTCGATATACTCATACCGAAAAACATTTCTTGGCATTAATCTTTGCCACTACCAAACTCTGTCATTATCTTCTCAATCATAAAACTTACGTCATCACTCACACTGACCCCCTCAAATACATGCATTCCAAGCCATACCAAAACCAACATATGGCTCGTTGGCTCATGCTTCTTGCTAAGTTTGACTTAGAATTCATCCAACAAAAATCTATAAAGGGGCAAACAATCACTGATCAACTAGTGGATGCCCCTCTACCCGACAACCAACCTTCTCACTGTGAATTTCTCGATGAATCTATTGCCACATTATCCACCGATGACATTTTCTATCAAATGACAATGTTCTTGGGTCTAAATGTCAACATGGTGGGGGTGCGGGGGTCATTCTCATTCCTCACAAGGGTAAGCCCATGCCTCTATCTTTCAAACTTGACTTTGAATGTACCAATAATATGGCTAAATATGAAGCCTTAATTTTGGGACTTCAAACTACCATTTCCTTAGGCATCAAGACAATCAACATCTTTGGTGACTCACAACTCATCATCAATCAAATCAATGGTTCATATCTTTGTAAAAATGAAGTTTTGCAAAGGTACAAACACCGTGTTGACACCCTGCTAGAATATTTTGACCATTACCTCTTGCAAACTGTTCCTTGATCTACGAATAAGTTTGCTGATACTATGGCCTCTCTAGCCTCATGCATACCATCTTCATCCTCTTCTTCAAGAATTTATGTCATGGTACATCATGTGGCATTGCCTTCATATATTTCCACTAACATCAACCTCGTCAACACCGTTGACTCTAGTCCATAAGATGTTTGGTATAAACAACTTGTGGACTACTTAACTTATTCTATTATCCCTCCTGATCTCTCTAGCAATGCGCGATGGGATTTTATCAAAAGCATGGCTTGATATACCATGCTAGGGGGTCTTCTCTATAAAAGAGGTTTCGATGGCCTCCTTTTTCGATGTCTAACTTCCACTGAAACATCTCATGCCATCAAACAAGTCCATGATGGGATCTATGGTGGACATTTCAGTGGTAACTCAGTTGCCAAGCACATCCTTTGCCTGGGCTATTATTGGCCCACTCTTCACTAAGACTGCAATGACTATGTTTGGCATTGCATCAAATGCCAACAACATGCTAACTTACTTCACATCCCTAGCCATATTTTACAAGTTGCCAAGGATTTCTGGCCCTTTTCACAATGGGGCTTAAATCTAATCAGTGAGATTAACCCTCATTCCTCTCTCTGACATCAGTCTATTATCATCACAATTGAATATTTCACTAAATGGGTGGAAGCTGTTCCTCTCATCTCCACTAAAGTCGACAAATTTTTTGACTTTATCAACACCCACATCATCTATCGTTTCGGTGTACCTCACAAAATCATCACCGATAATGGCAAATTTTTCAAAAACAAAACTGTCCAAAAACTTTGTGACTCATTTTGCATCAAGCTCAGCTTCTCCTCACCTTACTACCCATAAGCAAATGGGCAGGCCGAGGCTTCCAACAAAATCTTAACCAAAATTTTAATGAAGGTGGTCAATGATACTGGAAGGGATTGGCACATTCATATTCCCTTCGCTTTGTGAGCCTACCACACTAGCATCTGAACCCCTACGGGTGCTACACTTTTGTCTTTAGTGTATGGAACTGAGGCTGTCCTACCTCTTGAAGTACAAATACCTTTCTTATGCATCTCTTTACATGACATACTTTCTAATGATGACTTTTGTCAAGATCGATTAGCTCAACTTGAGTTACTCGATGAACGTCGTCTTGCTACCCTTAACCATCTCCATATCTATCAAAATCGTATCAAATGTGCCTATAACAAAAATCTGAGAGAATGAGATTTCAAAATCAAAGACCTCATCCTCAAAGAAAACCAACATGTGACCAATATGGAAAGAAGCAAATGAGGACTTATCATCTGTCTTCTCTCAAAGGATGACCAGAACCTGAGCCCCTTAATGCCTTGCATCTACGACCATTCTTCTATTAATCAAGTAACTCATTCACTTGATATTTAACTTGAGCTCGTCCCTTGAGCAACTCCTATCATCTTAATCCTCATCTCTTTCAACCATGTTTCCCTAAAACAAACACTATGTAACCTTTTTATAAAGTATGAATGCTTTGTCCTAATAAAAGGGAACCCTTAAACTTCTATAGTATTGTCCATGACTAAAAATTTTGTCAAAAATAAATTGGGATGTCAAACAAAATATCCAAAGGTCATAAACTCTAAATATAGATTGCTCCCTCAAAGGACAGCTACATCATCATTGCTGTAACTAATAGACTACTCTCTTGAAGGACAACTATTCAAAGCCCTTAAAAACATATAAAGTAACTATAGACCATTCCCTCAAAGGATGGCTATGCCTAAAAATCTTGCTACAAACAACACTCTCTCAGAAGCTTCCCGCATCGATCAGCTTCACATATGACCACAAAACAAAACAACATCCCCATGTAGACTTCCCGCATTGATCAGTCTACCAAAAAAAAAAGGGGGGGAAATTGGCTGACAAACTATTAAGTCATGGGCTTGCCTATAGTCATTCTCAGGGTCACCTATAAAAGGGGCAGAGTTATCCCTACTAAAAAGGGTTACCCTATCCTAACATATCACATTACCTATCACCCCAATATACTTACAGGATTTTGAGCTCATTTAATGTCAAAGTGATTCGATTACTTCTCTAACACGACTAATGGTGAATGATGCAATGCATGAACGGGGCTTTTATTTCTAAAAACCCCTACCTATGCCACCATTATGGTTCTTATCAATGAAAGAGCAACAAGCTTTTCACTTCCTGCCTGACTTCGTCACATCCCAACTAACACATACTTTTTCAACAACAAACATGACATCATAGACCAATCACATTAGTTTCTATGGAAAACAATACACATGAAAACTAACAACCAAAACACAATTTATGTTAAGCATATATCATCACAAATATGAAAAAGTGCTGACACATGAATAAACTCAATTCATTTTTAACATCCATCCATCACCAATATGGAAAATAATTAAGAATGAAAAACCATAAACAAATGTTACAAAATACACCATCACACAATATGGAAAAGGCTGTAACACCATCATTATCATAACATAATCATTCACATCATAATCATTAACATCATCATAAACATCATCACATTAAGCATATATCATTAAAATATATGAAAAATGCTACAAATACTAACATCCATAACAAGACACATCCATAACACATCAATAAACCAAAATCTCATCATATATCTGTACATCAATATTTACAACAGTACAATATGTCTCTCTCTCAAAAACTATGTCCATCTCACATCAACGGCTTGCAGGCTGGTATATACATAATGCCTAAAATAGCCTCAAGGCTGTGGCTGTGGTGGTGGTGGTGAGGGTCGTGATGACGTTGTATCATCTCCACCCTTTGATCGTTGTCGTCTGCGAGAATTCAAAGTAGTCGCATGCGACATAGATCTCTGCCGGCTCTGCTCAGCTCTCATCTCTAAGTATCGTTGTATCTGAAGAAACCCCCTGATGGCCTCCTCATAATATGTGATCTCATCCAAAGTAGTATTGTACCTAGATATAGGTACAGTCTGCGGTGGACCCATCAATCCTAACACCGCACCCCAAATTGAACCCTGTGGCTGTGGCTGAGCTAGCTGCTGAGATACTGACTGTGCTGGCTACTATGGTGGTGGCTGAATAGGGCCTTGCCCTCAAAAAACCTATCCTATCAAAACTAATGCCTGGGCTGTGGCCAACTACCCCTACAAAATGGTAACTTACCCTGTCAAGGTAGCCACCTGGGCTATCAAAACTGTAACCTGACCTTGTAAACCTGTGACCTGTCCCTGCAAAATGGTCACCTGTCCTCATGCTACATCCCTCTCCTAGATGGTAACATCTCTCTCTTGTCAGGCCACATCCCTCTCTCTGCTCACTACCTACAAATCAAGATGTGGTCCTCTCTAAACACTTGCGTACTGTCCTACCCACCAAGCTGAGTAGGCCTCTGTACATCCTGGATCTACTATACCAGGTCCTGCAGGTAGCTCCTCAAAATTTGGCTGCTCTGTCTCCTCTGGTAATGGGAGTAGCACCTTAATGTCATCACGTCTATACTATGGGAAGGCAGGAGGCACATCCTATAGTAGCCCATACTGGTGCCACACTCTCTTTGCTAGCACTCTCTCGAGCTCACATGCTCATCTATCCCTAACTCACCTCAAACTCTTAACACCCACCAACTGCTCTACCTAGTCTCTAAATGTTGGGTACACTAGGTATGGTCTCTAGATGATATCTATAGGAATAAGGGCCTCTAGTACCCCTTTATAGTAGTCGATGCCCTGACTACGCCATCCATGCATGTCTGTGCTATGACCTCCCTCCACCACATAAAACCAACTCTGAAGCCAGCCTAAATAGCAACTGGAAGGCCGAGAGGTTGGGTGACCATGATATGCTCGTATGCCCAATAGTGCAAGAGGTGGCCCACACAAAAACTATACTGCCACCGCTGGCTGATCCCCCACAGCTCTCTGTACAGCTGTGCCAAAAATATGGGCACCTAGGCAAACACCGTCTACTACTCTAGCATGTCCATCAAAACTTTGGTCATAAAAATTAGGAATCTACCCCCTCTACATCTAGAAGCACGTAAACTGTGATCCTAATCATCATCAAGATGGCCAACTGATCCACATCCTCATCTACTGCATACAATGGCTCGTATGCAAAACTGGCTGAATGGTAAGTCACCTCAGCAGTGTGCTCATCAAATAGCATCACCATCTGGATGTCATGCACCTCTCTCGAGCATGCATATAAATTTGCTCTATGTATTGGTAACCAAAACATCTGGTACACATCCTCGACGGTCACAGTCAACTCACCAGTGGGCAAGTGGAAGGTGTTG
The DNA here is from genome assembly GCA_037957365.1 of Torreya grandis. Classification (NCBI taxonomy): domain Eukaryota; kingdom Viridiplantae; phylum Streptophyta; class Pinopsida; order Cupressales; family Taxaceae; genus Torreya; species Torreya grandis. Next base: position 1,086,301 of record JARHVA010004553.1, read on the forward strand.
GTGGAGTGATCCCACCGCTTGATTAATGCCACCATAAGGCTAACATCCCTCACCACTCGACAGTAGCACCGCAGCCCACCTAGTCCCACTATGGTAATGTAGGTCCACTCATCACCAGTGATCTCATGATGCATCTGCATCAACAATGTTGGGAGATGATCCCACAACATCAGTGTTTGCCTTGCCTGCATCCAATCAAAATCACAACCACATTAACAAATTGAATACCAACCTTTATGACCACTCTTCCCTTTTGGGAGAACTACATCAGCCTGAGGCCCTTAAAACCAAGGCTATGTAGGCAGCACTCAATTGACATGGGGTCTCTTGAGGTTAGCTTAGCCATTCACCCATCCATCTACCTAATGGACCCACTAATTAAACCTACATGACTATCATTATACCAAGAAGGCCTCGACATGACTTAGGCCCTCTAAATTCTCATTCTCAACACTTTTTTAAGCCCTAGACACATTTACAGCAGCTGACATCAATTAGTGTACCAATGATGGCACTTAACTAATCGATGTCAGCATTCACCTAACCAACATCGGTAGCTAAGTGACCAACATTGGTCACTGGTCGACCAATGTCAGTGGACCCACTAGTGTCGGTGACTGGTTCAGCCCTAGGGCCAAACGGGGTGAGCCCTAAAAATTATGGCTTCCCCATTTTTACCCTAAATCACCCCCAAAACCCTCCTAAACCTACCTAAAATGACCTATCTAGCCTATCCACCCTTCTAACTACCCCTCCCCCTCAATTTCTAGCTAAAAACACAAAAAATTCAAAAAAATAAAACAATCCAAAAAACTCAAATTAAACCTCCTACCTCATCCCGTTGCCACCGCCATGGTGGTATGATCGGTGCCGCTGGTGGTGGTCCTCCCACAGGGTCTCCACCCTCTGCCATCTCCTCTACCTCGTCTCTTCACAAAAATCCCTGGTGGCCCATAACCACCTCTACAACCTCTAATCACGCTCAACTTCACTCACTCTCTCCACTAATCACAATCTAACACCTCACGCTATTGCACCGGTCACCTAGAAGTCACTTTCACTCAATCACCTCAGAGCACAAATTCTCACTTTGTCAAATATCAAAAATGACTTTTGGTGGGCCACCAATTTGGTTTTGTCGGGTTTGGCAGGCCACCTACGTCGACAGAAAATGTACCCTAGGCCACCGATGTCAACCAATTATCACTGATGTCGGTAGCTTATTGAGACTGACATTAGTTTTTCCACTGATGTCGGCACCTTTAACACAGTCTTTTCTTTACAAATGACCAAAATCATGCCCAAAACAACTAGCCCTCATAGTAGAAGTCATCTTAGACTCCTCATGGGGCACACTTGAGATGACTTATATCTCTGCCTGACTCAACACAAGATGTTGGAGGTTACAATTATCTCCTCAGACCATGACCACTTTCAAGACAACTCTGCCTTGGTTGTTTTGATTGCATATGCTACCTCGTGAATAGTTAGCAAATTGTCTACGACCCACATAAGTATTAGATCACACTCCAGTTGATCCCCACTATTTGTGACATTTTTGTGTTTTCCAGGAGCACTTCCTAAGCCTGGGATACTTGGAACACGATGACCATTAGAGCTACAGCTTGGATCATTTAACCCAATCAGCTACGACTAAATGTTGGGAACTGGTTATTTCAATTTTAACACTCTTTGACCTTTAACTACGATAATTTGACTTATCTATTACATGAAGTGGTATATGTGTAATCTCAAATTTTGCAGCGTTCACACTCAAACTTCACCATATCCATCCACTATCTATCAAATCAGCACCTAATATCAAGTTACCTTCCCTTGACTCCCACTTTGAGGGCGAATACCTCATCCCTTACTCGGAACAACCTACACCTCATCCCATACCTGGGACAACTTACTCCTATTTTTGTCTTGCAGTTCGTCAGAACAACTAACAAGATAAAAAGGGGCAAATGTAGACACTAAAATAGTGTCAACCGCCCCTTGGTCCCTTTCTAAACACGCCTAACCTATGCTTCATTAATTTAAAATACTTATTTTAAATTAATCATCCCCTTTAGACACCTCACCTTGGATTCCTAGCTCTTAGGCCATTTATCACCCAATAACTAATCATAATTACCTAAGACCTATTTCAACTCCCCCACTAATCCTCGCACCTATTAAACCCACCATTTGGACCGTTTAACAATGACAATTGAGCTTGGTAGATGGAAGAATGGGAAAAAGGCTAAATATAGCCTTTTTACCCATTCTTTATCCACCGACGTCGATCAATAGTTGGCCGATGCTGGCAGTATCACCGACGTCGATTGTTTAAAACCAATTTCCAACCTCGGCTGCAGGGCCGAATGCGAACTCTCTTGCTCCTGAGATCTGAATTCTCTTACTCCTCGACTATTTTTAGGCATCAACATTCTATCATCACTCTCCAGGCTAAGAAACTCTTCATCAGTCACTCCATCCTTGATTAAAACATTGCACGAGGTCTTTGACACCAACCATAACAGAAACAAGTCTTCTACACTTCTGGTTCTCCACCAAGAGCTAAGTATTCTTCTTGGTTTATATTTGAGTATTTTTAAAATGCATTGGTAATTAGTCCATTGGCTATTTCTGAGTAATATTGAGACAACCTGACTTTCATCTTAGAAAGGCTGAAAAGCCTTCCTCTCATCCTTATTCTCCTTCCACCCCAGTCCCCTACCTTTTGTCCTTCCTAAGACTCTGTCCACTATCCTGCATCCCAGCACAACCCTTTTGAATCTCCCAGAGCATTTTGTTGACCACAGACATCAACCAAAAACTTGTCCAAGGCTCATTACCCCCACCAACATTGACATCAAGGCCCATTGCCCCTATTGACGTTGGTAGCCTAACCGACATCGGCAACCTTGACCAACCGATGCCGATAGAACTACCGACATCAGCGACTATGAAAGACTGATTGCATAATTTAGGTACGCATTATCTATTTCTCTTTCTTTAAGTCTTTCACTATTTCTTTCCGTTATGACATTCTCTTTATCAACTAGTGGACTGTCATCCCTCCAGGAAGTCTTTGCACTTCTAGGACCGAGCTTTGCTTGGCAGTCCACTATATATCTATCTAACATTTTCTTTGTTTAAGTCTTTCTTATCTACAAGTGTCATCCTCCACAGCCAAAGAGGGGCTCCTTCAATCGTCTAGATACAGTGTTTAACTTCATCTCGGTATCATCTAACCCCTGACCATTATCTTAGTTTCTTTCATCTTTTGAATGTAGAAAAGCGAAAATGAGTAGAAACACACATACCTAGATAAAGTAATAAAACAAATAGAGTAAGGAAGGAGAAGTGAGATAAAGAAAAAAAGGGACCATAAATGACAAAAAAAACCAAAAAAACTTCAAAAATATGCCAATGATACGCTAATCTAGATTAATAAACCATAAACACAAAATTACCTTCTAAAGTAATGCAATTGTTTTATTATTAACTATTCCTATGCCAAAATTAAGTGTGTGAAAATTGAAATTTGGGTTAACAATACACATGATCAAGTACTAATGTTTGATTATCAACTACTCCTATTTTAGATAAAATGAAATGAAGGGGGGAAATACAGGTGTGAATTTAAATTGGTTTTAAAAATATTCAAGATAAATGATTTTTTTTGTTTTGATAGATGCTTGAGATTCATATAAAATCACTTTTCCAAGGTTTTAGTTTTCACCATGCTTGTTTCATAAGTCTTCATACTACCTGTTAGGTAGGATTTTAGTCATATTTCATTAATTAGCCATTAATGTACCCCTTAGGAATCTCTTGCCTATATTATGATCAAATACGCAACACCTACATCATATAATTAAGTTGTATCAAGTGGATATCATCAAATATGATTTGAAAATGAACCCAAAATTTTATCTCAAATGTTTTCCAAAAGGCAATGAAAATTTCTCAGTCCACTCTATCCTATATATATTTTAGATTGTCTTGAATTTTATAATGCATGTCACTAGTTTGAAAACTATTATTTGTTTTCTTTTTTTATTTCCCATATCCCCTCGCATAATATGATTAAGATTTGTGTGTATCATAACTGATAGCCCCATGTAGTGCAAAACCTAACAAAACAAAATTTTATTTGTAAAATTTCCAATACTAAGAAATGGAATTTCATAATTAAGTATGGCCAATTTTTTATTTAAAACATCTACGTATATTTTTACCACTATAATAGGGAATTCAACATGTGTCAACAAGTCAAACTCAAAATCCATATCTATGTTTAGTTTCCTATTCTTCATATACCCCTTTAGGGTTTCATTAACCAATTAATTAATTCCTTACGTTGGATTTTATACCATGATAAAAGTAATTTTTATGTTACTAGGATGTAAAAATGAGTATATGTTGAAGTAAACCATTTCAAGGATATCAAGGATACAACATATGTACACATAAAAGTTAAGTGGATTTCATAGTGTGTCTTGTACATCATTATGCCTAACACATGATTTATGTGTCAAGACATGTAGACAATAAGAGTTGTGAATTTCATCTTATGTCTAACTCACAATTAGCTACTCAATCCAAAACCTCAACAAAGGCAAATAAAATTTTGTTTTTTTCTTAGATTGGTGGACTATAGTCACCAATGAAAAAACCAATAGACAAGGCTTTGGAGTGTGGAAAACATTGGTTACTATGTATAATCCCATAGGTGGTACAAATTCAACTAGTAACTAATTGATTAAAGTCAGTAGTAAATTTTTGTCTCCCTTATTTCTCACACTACAAGAAATAATAATTTTATTGAGACTTTGTAATCACGTTTTTTAGTCTCAATTGTCACAACCTCATTTCAAGGTGGAAGAATTGGGAATAATTGATAATCCAATGACTTTTAAATACAAAATTATTAGGATCTCACCACCCCCCTACACCTCTTATGCATTGAAAATATGTACAAGATAAATGGTGTACTTTCAAATTAGTGATTATACGAGGGGATATAAATAATCATCCTTATCCAATATATGTTCTCCTTTAGATGATGTGGATGATGGTAAAAACATGAACCTTGATGTTTCCCCATGTTATTTTATTCTTTCCATGTCCATATCCTTAGTGACTCATCTTGTAAATATATAGATGGGGATAGTTATATAGTTTTACTTATATGAAGGTGTTATGTCTATTATAAGTGATTTTTTTTTGGTTTTTAGTTGATTCTATAACCATAAATACTTGGTTAGAAGTGTCATAAAATGTGTTTTACCATGATAATGATCATGATAGAGTGGTAATGGTTATTAGACCTAAAACTTTTATGCACATTTTAAGTTGGCATTCTAACCCCACTCATCAAGTTTTATTGACCCTTTTTTATTTTGATGGCCATTATCTTGGTATTTCCAACAATTACACCTCTAAATATGTTGTTGAGAATCAAGTGTTTTGGTGGTGTATTTATGACATTACCCAAATCCTATTAGATTCTCTATGGTGATTTCAACATTGTGGAACCCATGGAAAATAAAGAGGGTCTCATTATAATGGCATTGGTGTGTCATCAAAAGAGAGCATGGTTTTACATGAAAAATAATTTGGGTTGTTTGATCTTAACCACATTGACTTCAATGATCTAATTCTTAAGTTGATTTACCTGGTTCAACCATAGACATGTAAAATGATATGCTTTTTAAAATTCTAGATAGAACATTGATATAAAACATCATTTACCTACTCTAACAGCTATTAATCTCCATCAATTTTTTATTCTATATGACACTACCATTTATATTAGGATGCTAGTATCGATGCTAGTTTCCAAAATTTGATTCTAGTGTGCCTTCCTTCTAAATGACAAAGTTTACTAATCTTTTGGCATGTATGGGTTAACCTATAGTATTATTTTAACCTTACCATGAGACCATTTTAAAATGTGTGATTGAAATACAATTAAAAGTCCATTCATTTGGACATATGTCAATATCAATCAATAACTTCTCAAGATCATACTACACTACTAAAAATCATATGCACAACTGAGCCATACTACCTTATTCTTCCCTATTGACAAATTAGTCATAATATCCACCTTCTCAAAGGTTTGAAACATCAAAAAAACATACTATGAATGGTATTTATCAAGTTACAAGCTAGATAATTATATTCACTCACATATATCATATTTCACAATTGCTCACACACAATTCCATGTAAGGGGGGAAACTACATTTGTATAAAGACCTATTTGGATTACATGGCTATGTATGTAATGCTCAACATACTATGTTATAGCCCATTTAAAATATTAACATGGTTCTTGCCTTGTGGGCCTTTGCATGTGTGAGAATTGAGGTATTCCTTACCTTCCTTGGTAGATTTTCATGGTGACTATGATCGTTCAAAGAATTTTCAAGTTAGCTTGACTATAATATATTAGAAGGACTAGTGCACAATAATGTATGTTTTTAGCACTAAGTGGTTAGCCATTAAGTAGCTTAGAGAGTGTTTTTTTTAAAATTACAAGTTGACAATAATTGGAGGAGATTTATTAAATGATGTCATCTTTTTTACCATAGAACTCCCTATTATAAATAGCCCACTCTCTAGACTCAATCGATTGGTGATAGATAAATGGAAATGTACGATAAAGAAATATATATATATATATATATATATATATATATATATATATATATATATATATCCTTTAAATGATAAAATATATCCTTGTATTTTGAAATCTATTATTTTGATTTAAATATATATATTTTAATTGTGTGTATAGAATAACAAAGGAATCATAATTATATATATATATATATATATATATATATATATATATATAGGAAGATGATAAATAGTTATAGGTATGGATGAATAAATATTCCAACTATAACAAAAAAAAAGGAAATCAAGCATCATAAAAATAATCTAGCAATAAAAAATGGACATATTGGGTAAATGATTTTAGTGGATCAATTTCAACACTAGAAGCTTGTTTTTTAAATCCATAATCCATGTATTTGAAGATGCATATATGGAATAATTCAGGTCATTGATTTTATTCTTGTGGATGGTAAGAATTATTACCTTGGAATGTTAAATGGATCACTCAACACAATTATGGTGAGGAATAAGACAAAAAAGCATTAATTCCTTTTTAAATGCCAAAAAGTGTGCCTTACAAGATAATTAACTTCTAAATGGAAATTTAAACTTTTCAATTAAGGCATGGCATTAGGGTCTTCAAGTTTTTAGGTATGATAAACACAATAAACAAGGAGAATGTACCAGTGTAGAGAATAAAAATAATAATTTTCTTTATGGTTTGAATTTAATTGGCATTAGGCAAGATAAAATAGTATTATAATATGAATTTATAATTAAATCAAACAATCATAATGAAAGGATATCAATTAAGATCCATGTAATCCTATAACACTTGTGTTGGTATTTATTTTCTCCCTATCTTGCTATGAAAGAAAGAAAAAAGGGAGATTGTTGTAGTGTGTCAGTAGGAAGAATTGCCAAAAGCTTGATGTGAAGTGGTATGCCTTTCCAAGAAAGTGATTTTTTGATTACATTCAATTTTTCTCTTTGTCTTTAAACTCTTTTAGAATTCTACCCTACTTATTCAAGGGCTAGATTTATAGTTTTCTAGTTATTATTATACTCTTATTTGCCTTCCTTGAGTTTTTTTTATATAATTTGTATTTATTAAATTTGTATTTATTGCATTATTATGGGAGAAAAACATAAAAAAATGAATAAATAAAAAACATAAAAAACATAGATAATGCAATAAGAATGTTTCATCCTTAGAGCATAAACCATGGTGAAAGTTATGCATCCAAAAAAGAGGAAATTCTTCTATATGGTAGGTCATATGTGTTAATTGTGAGTTATTTATTTCTAATATTAAGCTAATTTTAGTCACCAAAAATCTATACATGATGGTTCTAAATGTCACACCTCCCCTAGACCACCTCAAGACCCCCTTCAGTCCAACATTGACTTCTCGACCGTAAACCAGATCAAACACTAGTCATATTGACCTACTAACTAGACCCACCTTTTTAACCCAACTTATCTTTAACCCTTGATCATTTATGGTCAACTTAACCATCAATGGTTACCTTGACCTTGAAAATCAGGTTCCACCATCTAAACCAACTTAACTGACCCTTCACTCCACCTTGATTTTTTCTAATTAGCTTATCTAATTTGTGTGTGAAACCATACATGCAAGAGCTAAATTTTGACAATAAGTGAGACCTATTATTAACATCTTGTTGAACCTCTCCTTCCTTCCTATCATAAGAGAGGATAAGGAGGTGAAAGGATCCCATCCAAAAATATCAAGATCTTTTGCATCCAAAGTTTCTTTTACAAATTTTATTCTAGTAATCTAGTAATCTAGCCATAATGATAGAGAGTTTACTTACAGCTACCCCTCAACCAATAACCAAGTACCATTACTCTACTAAAATCATGCCAAACTCCATCAACAAGCCAACCACCTCAATTTTTTATTAGATCAATCTATGATAAACTAAGTATTTGTTTTCAATCTATCAATTACTTTGTTTCCATTTCACAATCAGACTAGCATAAACCAATCTCTTAAAATTGCCTTCTATGACCTCATCAATCAACCCTTTATTACCTAGATCCAACCCATGGTAACCACTAATGGTCATCCTAACCATCGATGGTCTATCCAACCATTGACAATTACCTCAACTACTAATGGTCACCTCAACCACCGATGGTCACCTCAATCATCGATGGTCACTATGGTAGAAGATAATAACAAGCTATTTTTACCTACATTCCCTCAACCAAATCCAAATTTTTTTCCTTTTCTTGTTCACAAATCCCCAACCTATTTCTTGAACCACACCCAATATATTTATCATTAGTATTGACACACTTATTACTATAATTAGTCAATTTCATCTATCTCTTTATCAATCATTTCTTGTATCACATTTCATTATCTTATGTGAATTATTGAAGTAATTTATCTTCTATTTTTTAAACTTAATTGTTTAAAATATGTAGATTGATAGCCCTCAAGGAAGCTCCTACTTCTAGGATCTATCTAGTGCTAGACAATCCACCTAACTGTCTATCTAACCAACCATTTGCTTTAGTGTTGTCTTATTTATAGGTCATTCTTCCCAATCTAAAGAATATATCTCTACATTCATCTGATTCAATGTGCGCACAACCAAATAGGTTTTTAAACCATACCCATATCTAGTTTCTTTCTTCTTCCTCTCTCAGAATATAAGCTAAAATTATCTAAAACATTCTAGCATGCCTGATGAGACCCTTGAGTCTCTACTTGGGTTTCTTTCATTTGCATCTACATACTCTTCTCTCTATTCTATGCTCATAAATGATTTTTTTTTGGGTTTAAAATCAAATTGCATACATTGGTTGCTTGCAATTTTAGCTCACTTAGTTAAATTAAATCAAAATAATTTGATCATAGCATCACTTGTATCATACACATAAACCAAACCACCTACATCAATCAAACATCTAAAAAACTTGACATAAGGCCTAACTAGGATTTCATCACCTAGCAGTCACCTTACCCTTTCCCAACAATCCTACTTGGAGGTTATTACTAAGGGGAGAACCAACTTAACTCTCTGGTTGAGTATAAACTTTGGAAAGTGGTATATATTGGCTAAGCACCTAACACCCTTATCACTATGGTGTGTGAAGTGAGGGGGTAGGCCCTAATACCAAGACACGTATTGATTTCTAATATAGATCATATTTTTTTTTAGAGCTTAAACACAAGTTGAAACCAAGCATAGACTTCTTTTCTAGTACCTACTCTACAAGCCAATTTTAGTCACATGGTTTTTAAATATTAAGGTATAAGAAAAAAGAGATACTAAAAAGAACTTTAGGACTTAATATACTTTTTAGTGTGTGTTTGATTTCCTTGCTCATTTATTATCTTCTCTCTATTTGAGTGGTGAGATTGTTTTTGTATTCTCTCTCCCTTATCTTATATGTCTCTAACTTATTAGTAGAGAAAGAATATGGGAGAACAAATCCCATCACTAAACCAATCAACCTCTTATATCTCTTCATCTATGGAGTACATCTCTAAACCAGAAGACACTCCTCACCTTTTGAGAAGTCCTTATTTCCCATAGGTAGTTCCCCAAGGAGATATAGACTTTGCCACTTTTTTAGATAACAATCCTATGGACCTTCATCATTATCTTAGTATTATGCCTCACCATACCCCTACCTTGATTCCACCTATGGACCCACCTTATGGAATGCCTTCCCACCTTATGGGGAACCCTTATATTGACACAACCACCACCTAACCATTGACTACCCAAGCATCTTCATCTACCAATAATTCCTTTGATACTACTATGGAAAACCAACCTACCCATAAAACTAACACCCTTACGCTTTCCACCCCCAAAAATAACTCCTTTACCTTAGGAGCAACCCAACCATTTACCACCTATACTCTATTAAACATGAAATATATTGAGAGGGGGGGGTGTATTAGTATATTATATATCTTTTACTTAATTTGATTTCTTTTCTTTAATCACTTAATCACACATTCAAGATATGTAATAAAACTAAAACAATAATATGCACTACATGAGAGAGAGAGAGAGAGAGAGAGAGAGAGAGAGAGAGAGAGAGAGAGAGAGAGAGAGAGAGAGAGAGAGAGAGAGAGAGAGAGAGAGAGGATTTTTATGTGGAAACCTAAAGTGGGAAAAAACACAAAGAACAATCTCAAGTATATGAATGAGCACAAACTCAAATTACAAAGTTTTCAAGCACCAACTTATAGGATCACCAATCCCTTTGCCAAGCACCACCATAACAACTATGTATGAGCACAAACCCATATCATCACCAACCCATTTCAAATATTTGTGAGCACCAACCCACAAGAACACCAACCCCACTTGTGTGTAAAACACAACTATCTCTCAATGTTGCTTACTCAACAAATGATAGAACTCTATAATATCTCCTACTTTTCTCTCCTCTAAAACAAATACAAACCATGCACTCTCTTGCATATTAAAAATGACTTCTCAAGCCTTTATTTATAGATTTCCAAAAGAACTTTGACATTCACCCTTTGTGACCCTTCAATCCTCATGGAAAATGGTGCCAAACTGGCATGACCCTTCATATCTTTTCATTTGAAAAGTCACATGGTGACCCTTCATAAGCAAATGTGTTCTTTCCTCTTTTGTTGTTATCTTGGTGACTTTTTGTATTCCTTAAAGTTTACCTTCATGAAAAAATGTGGCATACCCTCTTTTGTCTTCACATGGTGACTCTTGGATTTACTCAAGATGACTCTTCATGAGAAAATGCATCCCATTCCTCTTTTGTCTTTACCCCATGAATCTTTAAATTCTCCATGGGCCCTCTTTTGACTTATATGCAACCAAAAATATATTCATTAATATTAAATAAATATTAACACACATTAGCCAAGATATGAATATTAAAAACACCATTAAATGCAATGGAGCCTTTATCACCAATACTAGACTTTTGACATCAATGATAATATTTTCAACAATCTCCCCCTTTGTCATTAATGAAAACCTTAAACTGAAACCACCATATCTTAAAACTTGCACTACACATGCCAACCTACACATACTACCATCTAAAACACATACAATAACTCCTCCTTACTATAACAACTTGTACCTATTACCTATACCTATTTCTACACATGTACCTATACCTATACTTGTTTCTATTCTTTTCGCCCTTTGACATCAATGGCAAAGGGCCTATATTAGAGCTAACACTTAGCTCCCTCTCAACTGGTGCTGATCTTCAATGATAGAAAGTAAAATAAATTACTCCCAACTTCTCCCACATATACTTAAATGTGTCTTTTGGTAGTGTCTTTATGAAAATAACTGCAATCTACTATGTAGTATTGATATATTCCATCTTAACCTATTGATATGCAACTTGCTCTCTCAAAAGTGATATCTAATGGGAATATGTTTTATTCTTGAATGCATCAATAGATTCTTTGAAATATTAATAACACTTGTGTTGTCACAAAAAATAAAAATAGGTTCATTATATTTTACCTTGATATCTTCCAAAGTTTGCTTCATCCAAAGCACTTGAGTACAACACAATACCATTGGAATATATTTTGCTTCAACTATAGAAAGTGATACTAAATTATTATTTTTGCTTAGCTATGATACTAAGCTATCAATGAAAAAGAAAGATCCTCTACTTGTACTCTTTTTGTCATCCAAAAAACCTACCTAATCTGAATCTATATAAGTAACCAAAGTGAAACCTATACCTGTGGGATACCACAATCCATAATCTAATGTCCCCTTGATATATCTAAATATTCTCTTCACCAGCGAAACATGACTATCTTTTGAATCTGACTGATATCTTGTAACCATACCTACTGTATGCATGATGTCAAGCCTCAATGCTATCAAACATAAAAGAAAAACAACCATAGATCTATACAAATATTGATCTGCAATAGGTGAATCTTCATCCTTGCTGACTTATTTCTTATACACATTGGTGTGCCAACTGGTGCACAATCCTCAAAACCAAATTTTTTCAACATTTACTTGGCATAGTTACTTTGAGATATGAATTTTTTTTAATCTAACTGAAATATTTACAACCCCCAAAAAAATGACAATTATCTATGCATAGACATCTCAAATTATTTTTGCATATTATCAAAAAATACTTTTGTCATCTTTTCAATGTTTCCTCCAAAAATGATGTCATCAACATATACCACAACAATCAATTAATGCTCACCTTCTATTTTGATGTAGAGATTACTGTCAACAAATCCTCTCTTAAAACCTTGATCCTACAGGTACTTATCAAGTCTTACATACTAAGCTCTGGGAGCTTGTTTCAATCCACATAGTAATTTTTAAAATCTATATACATGGATACTAATATTTGAGAGAATAAATCCCTCAAGATTTTCAATGTAGACCTCTTCTTCTAGATTCCTACTTAGGAAGACAAATTTGACATCCATTTAAAACACTTTGAAATTTTTAAACACTGCATATACAATAAACATTCTAATAGCCTCTAGCCTTGCCACTGGTGAAATTTTTTCTTCAAAATCTATTTCCTCAATCTGAGCATATCCTTTACATACTAATCTTTCTTTATTCCTGGTCACTTCTTCATTTTCAATCAACTTATTTATGTAAACCCATTTTTTTCCTATCACATTGTGATCTTTTGGTCTAAGTACTAATTCCAAAGTATCATTATTTTCTATCTAATTTAATTCTTCATCCATTACCTTAACCTAATGCTTATCATGTCTAGCTTCTAAAAATGTTCTAGGCTGAATTTTGGATAACAAAGAGAAATTAACTTGCTTAGATTCACTTACCATCATTCTTCTAGTGTAAATTCCTTCATTTATATATTTGATGATGTCACTTTCATTATGATTTCTTTGGACATATTTGGATGGGGTTTTGGTGTCTTTTTTCTCTTTCTTCTCATCTTCATCTAATTCTTCAAACTCTTCCTCTTCAATGATTTTAGGAATGTTTATTGGATCATTGATTCTTTGTGTTCCATCTTCTCCTATCCTGATACTTTCACTTTAAACTATTTTCTTGGTTATTTTGTTATAACATTTATTTTTTTAAGAATAACCAATAAATATACCTTCATCTACTCTGGATTCAAACTTCCAAAGTTTTTCATCAGTTCTTTTTATGAAGCATCTATTACTGAAAACTCTAAAATAATCAACTATTGCTGGTTTGTCTTTCCATAGCTCATAAGGATTCTTGTCACTATTGACTCTCAATAATGCTCTATTATGAATATGCACTACTATAGTAACTTCCTCTCTCTAATATTTATCTAGTATCTTAGATTCATTTAGCATTATCCTTGCCATCTCTTGAACTATTCTATTTCTTCGTCCAACTAATCTATTTTGTTGTAGAGTTTTGGCTACTAAATAATGTCTCTTTATTCTATGGTCTTCACAAAGCTCAATAAATTGATATGACATGAATATTCCTCCTTGATATAATCTTAGGCACTTAATCTTCAAACTGGTTTCATTATCAACTAATGCTTTGAATGCTTTGAAATGTCTGAAAGCTTCTGATTTTTTATTTAAAAACATTACCCAAGTCATACGTGAAAAATAATCAATAAGAAACATGAAATATTTATCACCTTGAGTACTTTGAGTTCTCATAGGTCCACATAAATTAGTGTGAACAAGCTCTAACATCTAAGTGGTTGAGTACTCTTTTGTTTTGAACCACCTTCTAGCCTGCTTCCCATGCTAACAAGGTCTACAAAGTATGTTGGATGGCTTTGTAATCTTTAAAATATTTTTAACTACTTGATTCTTACTAATGTTAACAAGATTGTCAAAATTTATGTGTCCCATTCTCCTTTGCTATATCCAACTTTCTTAATCTGACTCAAACAACATCTTTGACCTTTGATGTCTGATAACATATACAAATTATTCCCTATTTTTTGAGCATCTACAACCAACACATCTAAATATATTTTTTTTAATTTCACAACCTTATACATATAATTTTAGTGTGTTCCCCTAATCACATATTTGAATTACACTCAAAATATTATGCTTAAGACCTTCTACATACAAAACATTTTTAGTTTTAGTTCTACCATTATCCAAACTTAGTGTACTTTTTTTGGCAATTCTGGCAGCAGTATTATCTCCAAATTTTACTGTGCGACCATTGATATTTTTTAAGGTTATGAAATTGATTTTTTCTCTTGTCATGTGCCTCAAACATCCACTATCAATTAACCATGGCTTTTCTTCATTTCTTGCATGCAAAGCTATCTAGATCAACATAGAATTTTTAGGTTGTTTCTTCTACCATGAACCTATCTGAACTTTCTTCTTGATAAATGGAGCCTTGAAACTTTGGTCCTTCTTGACTGACTCAAACACACTTCTACAATACCAGGCTATGTCTCTAAAGTTATTGCACATGTAATATATTATGGCCTCTTCATTAAATCCTAATAGAGGAGTAAAAGAGTTGTGGCTTTTGCTTGACTTTACATGGGTTTCCTTCTCCTTATTTATGAAAATTTTAGCCTTTTTTCAACATTTTATTTTCTTATGACCATATCCATTACAATAAAAATAATAACCATAAAAATATGACCTATTTGTGTATCTCTGACTTGATTGCCTTTTGTAGCTCTATTCCTTCTAGACTTCTTTGTTTGAGATATCCTTTGTATTCTTAACTTCTTCCCTTTTTATTTTTTCTTTTGTAAGAGCTTCAACATAGCTCTTTCCTTTTTTTTTGTGTTAACCTTATCTATGAAATTAGTGGTTTTCCCTTTCTCTTTTTCAAATTCGATACTTGTCTTATCTGACATTGATCTTTGACTTTCTAACATCTTATTCAACATATTAGTGCTATTCTCAAATTTTGAATCATTGGCTACTCTATCATTGATTGAGTTATTTGTTTTTTCAAGATCTAATTTTAAAGAAGCAATTTCAATAACATACCTTTCACATTCTTCACTTACTTTTTGCAACTGTGCCATTAGATCTTTTTCATTCTTCTTGGCTTCTTTAAAGTGTGCTTGTAGACTCTTTTTCATTTTTTTCAATTTGGAGCTTTGATCTTTGATTCTTCTTCTCAAAAGATTTTAACTCTACTAAGGCAGAAATGAGTTATCCTTCTAGATTCACTTCAACTTTATCCTATTTTTCTTCTTAATTATCAATACTTTTTCTTACGGAGGTATCTTTTATGTATGGCCATGTATAAAATTTCTTCTTCCTGAATCACTGACTCCACTATGTTTAACTGAGCTAGGATCTTCAGAATATAAACTCTTCTTCTCGAATCCCTTTTTAAATTTTCCTTTGAAATTATTCTTTTATGTATACTTTCTTTCTTCATTTTCACCATTACCCTTATCTGGGCACTTAGCTACAAAATGTCCAATGTTTCTATAATTAAAATATTTAAAATTTAATTTTCTTTGATATTTATCTATGCCTTTTTTTGGTTTACAAATGAATAGATCTCCATTGTCATCTTCATCATCGCTAGAACTATCACTTGATTCTTGAATGTTAGCCTCTTCTTTCTTTGATGTCTTGAAAGTAGCTTCTCTGTTTGAGGGTTTCTCTTGTTTGGTCTGCATCTCATATGCCATAAAAATACCATGTAGCTCATCCATCTTTAGCTTGGCCAAATTATATATCTCTTAAATTACTGAAACTTTTGCATCATATCTCAATGGTAGAGATTGTAGACACCAAAATTACATCACACACATGTGTAACTCTCTATGTCAAAACCCCCCTTAAGCCTATTTTTCAATAATAATAATTAGCCTCCCTAACCCATGTTTTTACCCCTCACACATTTTATCAATTTAAAATAATTAATTAAGTTAATTAAAAACTCCTTATGCCACCTTACTTGGCCACCTCATCTTAAGACTAATTCTCACCTGATGAGTCACCTCAAGACTTACTCCCCTTATCCTAACTACCCAAGACTTATTCTCACCTCAAAATTAAATTCCTAACCAAATACATCCTTCTTAACCTCTTATCTTTACCAGTTTGTAATGGGTGCCACACTTGGCATGAGGATCAATAGAAAATAGGCCAAAAATAGTAGTTTTACCTATTCTAAGGCCATCAATGTCAGCGAACCCATGATCACTGTCGATGGGATCGCCTACATTGGTTATATAAGACAAACTCCAACCTAGTGTTCAGGTTAGTAGAAATTAAAAAAAATCATTCTTATTTGCATCCAAGCTTTCAACATTCAACATTGGACATCTTCGCTTACTGTTATCTTTCATAAGTCAACTTAGATCAGGGACCAAGCTCTTGAGAAGCAACAACACCCACTTATTTTCTCCATTCGAGACATCAGTTCAAAATCCTTGATAAGAGCCATCCATCCAACACTTATCATTTAGTTACAACTATAACTAAGTATATCACTTATTTTATAGGCCTTTTAAGATGTTACTTTGCTATCACTTTACATCTACTGTGCACTACTTTACCCATAGCTGACTAAACCCCTGTGAGGGAGTTATAAATCTTCCTCACTTATTTCCCCTTTACCTGATAGACCAAACCTTTGACCAGATATATCTAAGCCATACTCTCTCTCTCACAACTCTCCCCAACCTCCCAGACTTGACTAAAACCATTTTTTAGACCTAAAAAAGCTTTCTACAAGCTCTTAGGCAATTATTGTCCCTACTAACCTTAATAGCCTAATCGACATTGGTCACCTACCCCACTGACCTCAATAGTATAATTGATATCAGTCACACCCTCATTAACCTCGACAACATAATTGACATTGATAACTATGGATTTCTTAACCCTTCTAAAACCTACCCAAACAACTTCTAAAATACAAATAGAACATACCACATGCACTCTGTTACTTTCTACTGCACTCAGATTATGAATAACGATAACATTAGCTCTATTTTACTCTCTATTTACCTCTCTTTTATTTATTTATTACTCTCTTATTTATCAAATGTGAAAAATCATCTCTAAACAAGTTTGACACTTCTTGGAATAAGCACATAGCTTGGTAGCCCACTCAAATACCTACTAACAAAGATTTTATGGTAGTACTTTTTTACTTACAGGTAGTCCTTCCAAACCAAAGAGGAGTGATCACTCCATTTAGGTATGGTACGTAAACCAATCCAAGTTCATTCTAATCACTTATCCCTATCATTCTTCTCTATTATTCTTTAGACTTGAAATAGAAAATTTTTAGTGAAACATTTCTGGCATGCCTGGTGGGACCCTAGATTTTCCTTGGGTTCATTGCTTATTTTAAGCATTCATATAGATGTATTATAGTTAAAATTTCATTTATTACACTCTCTCCTTCCTTTCTCATTCAAAACAAAAAATTCAACATCATATTTTTAATTCAAAGGCAATAAACTAGAATCTCTTCTTCCTTGCCACTCTTCTTTTTTCTTTGCCTCTAAAGGCAATTTAACACTTTCCTTACAAGTTAAAAAGAATTTCTTCTTTATTCTCTTTTTCACATGCACATTAGGATAATGAATTTCATTCTCTCCTCCTATTTCATCTTTTTTTTCATTCAAATCTAAATATTTTAGATTTGTGTTTAAAACTTACTACACTTCATTGTTTACTTGCCTCATATTAGCTCACCTAGTTAATTACAAGCATTATGAATAAATTTTAGTGCACCTATGTTATAGAACCAAATCACACTCACACAAAAAAACATCTAAACTCACCTGAGACAAGGCCCATTAGGATTTCATCACTTGGTGGACTACCTTACCCTACCTAGCTATCCTACTTGGATTTCACCACCAAGGGGAGAACCCACTCTATTCTCTACCAGAGTATAAACTCTAGGAAGAAGTTATATTTTGGCTAAGTAGCCTAGCTTGGCTTGAGGTCCATGTAGTGTGGGGAGTAATCCCCTATAACAAGCCACATATCTGGTCTAACACAAATTTCCTCTTGAGCTCTAAAACTAATCTAAACTTGGCTCTATATTGCTTTCTAGTACCTTCGATAACCAATTTTTCTTCTCACTATCTAATTAAGGCATAAGCCAGCATGAGACTAAAATTAATCTCTAGGAGTTAATAGTTGCTTGTTGTATGTTATTTTTCTACTTTTTTAGTATCTTCTATATTTTGGAGTTGGTAAGGACATTTTTTTGTTGATTCACAAAATCAACACTATTTTTAATACTCAGTTTGTATAACCTATTATATCAAGTTTTTTGAGTGTTTTTCCTTCTTACATAGACCTCTTGCATCCTTTTTTATACCTAAATTTTACTTCTGGGTTTCTAAAACTTTAGATTTTCCATCTCCTCAATATATCATAGTGACTAACATCAATTCACTATACCAACATTGGCAAATTTTAGCTACTGAAATCAGTTAATCCCACTGACGTCAATAAACTTTTACTACTGACATCGGTCAAGTGACTGACGTCAGTGACTATGTAATTTTCATTTTCTCAAAATATGAAGCTAAAATAACCACTTACCTACACCCAAACCTAGTTTTTCCTTATTCTATCACTAATATAGGGTAGTAAGACTATTTATACTTCCTCTTGGATGGTATTGACATGAGCTTAAGCCAAAATTATTACTGATTATGCAAGTTGACAACCACTTCCACCTTCCCTTCTTGTTTTTGATTCTATCATGGAGCATACTTTAGATACAAAGCATACTCCCATCCCCAACCAAATTCCCATAACGCCTGAAGGAGATCAAAATTTTTCTAAATTTCTAGATCGCAATGTGGTAGCCCTTCACCATTACCTTGCTATGCGCTGAACCCACAATTCTTCAAGTGACATAATCTATGGTATGCCAACCTCTCTAATGAAGACAACTTCAGTTTCAGCTACCTCCACTATTTTCCCCATGGTTGTTCAAACCACTACTTCAAAAAGTAACCCAACCATAAATAATGTCCAAAATTTAGCATCACCAATCGCCCAATCCCACCTAAACCCTAGCATGACTTCCCTACTTCTGTAACTACAACCAATTTAGTCAAGTCTCACCCCATTTCAAAATTTTATGGTACTTATTCCATCTACCCTTGCACCTATAATTACCTGAGTTATGACTCACCCTTCATCCAATCTAATCATGCTAGTACCCCAACCTATAATAATGACATCCAACCAAAACATAGTCTCTAACCCAATGGGATAAGCCCCTTTTCTTTTTGTCCCTAGCCTATGACTCATTATCCTTATGTTACCCCAACACAACTTCAACAAGTTATGTCATATGCTCCCTCTACTTCCTATCAGGTTCCCTATAATTTAGGAGGTATCCCTTAGATTAATCCCCCTCCAGACCTTATTAAGATGTAGATGAACAAGATGTCTAATATAGAGACATCCATTTCTGGTTCAAAAAATATATTATCTTATGATTAGATATGCAATGAACCCATCCATCCTTTTGTGCCTATTATCCCCTATCCAAGCCAATGGGAACTCCCCAAATTTACTTGTTTTTAGAGTAAAAAATACTCACAACAACATTTGTGAGAATTTAGACATGCTTGTTATTTAATATGGCACGATGATGAATTATTACTTCACACTTTCCCTATGTCTCTTTCAGGTGCTGCCTTGGATTGGTATAGTTCTATAACTCAACACTCCATTTTATTGTTTACCCAACTCACACAAACATTCCTAGATCATTTCTATATTAACATTTTTAAAAATGTTTCTATTACAGACTTTTATTCTATCAGACAATTTGATGAGAAGTCTATCATAGATTTTGTCATTCATTAGAGAGGTTTGATCAATCATCTCTCCTTTTCCTTATCACAACCTGAGCTTATTGAGATCTTCTCAATGGCATGTGCTAAACACATCTCATCCAAACTCTGAGTACAAACTTTTCTCACATTTGATGAGGCCTTTATGATGGCATAAAAACTTAGTATTTGGGCTATAGATGAAGGTAGAGTCAAGTTGCGCAGTAAGAACCCCAATTCTAAATCAAATGATTCATCCTCTTCTAAAACTTCTCCTTCTAACCAAAAAGCTAAAGGCTTCACCAATGTGGTGGTCATTAATTCAACTTAATCTACAACCTCAAAACAATCAACTTCTCAAAATCCAACCAAGCAATTCCAACAATGGTATGAACAAAGAAAATACACTCCCATTAGGGAATCATATACATCAATTTTGGAAAAACTATTGAAATAAGGTGTCATAACCCTTCTTCAAATCAAACCGCCTATATAGTTTGACCCCTCCCATACTATTCCAACTTGGTACAAGGAAGATGAGTTTTGCAGCTACCATCGAGTTAAAGGCCACAAATCTAATAGCTATAAGACACTCAAGAACATTGTTCAAGACATGTTTGATAGGGGTGATCTCATCTTGGATAATCCTATTGCACCCATTAATCAAAATATGGACATGTTCAAATAACATTTTCCTAACCATTCACCCAATCAAAATATTTTTCAACCGACAACTAACTCAAGTGATCATAATATCTATATGGTTAATATGGTATTTCCTTTACCTCTAATTTAACCTCCTCCTCAATAGGAGGCATCCATTTCATCAACTCTTCCCCCACAATCAGTGGTATTTATTTTGCCCATTCTTCTTCCTTAGGTAGAAGATAATGTTTCACATGTTCTACTCCCATGTGAGGAAGAGCCTCCTTTACCTCTTCTTTTGCCACCAGAGAAGCCTGTATTTCCAATTCTTTTTGCACCAATATTACCTATCCTTTTACCACTTGAAGATCACACCTTACCCATTCTACAACCACATGTTGAAGCGAATATCATTCCTATATTATACCCTCTTGAGGAACCTTATTCATCTACCTCTCCTCTACCAATAGAGAGTAGTACCCCATCCACTCCACCTTTGCACCTAGAAGAGTTAGTGTTATCTACTCCCAAATTAGATGAGAGACCTATTGTACATAATCCAATTGTACCACTCTTACCCATTATTTTACCTATGAAGGATCATACTTTGCTTATTACTTGCCCACATGTTGAGGGATAAATTATACCTATTCTCTACCCCCTTGAGGAACCCTCTTCACCTACCTTTCCTTCCACCCATGGAAGACCATGCCTATTCTCCTATCTCTATCAAATAAGACCCTATTGTAGTTATTTATTGTCTTTGGCCCAAAGTAGCAGAGACCAACAATTTCCCTCTTTCTCAAACACCTCAACCTTTTAAAGATATAAATGTAAAGCCTACATCAACTTCATCTAAACCCTTCTCATGGTTGGTGAAAAGTCTAGAATTTCTTGACTCCATGAAGCTAGATCACAAGGCATTTTGGGACCAATTTAAAATCCTTATCAAACACAACAAGTTTCAACTTTTACCACTAATGCTCTCACTACCCTTTACCCAAAGGTCTTTGACAAAGTCAAAACTTCTCCACCAAAATCACCAGAAGCTCATCCATCTATGTCAAAACCCTCACCCTCACAGGCATCTACCACATTAAAGCAAATTAGGCCTTTAGGTGTACATCTCATCTCTAATATAATTCATCCATAGGTGAAATTAGATTTAACTCCTCAACCACAAGTGAGAGTTTTAGAGCCTAAACTACAAAAAAATGTAAGCTCCTTAGATCTCACCGATCCATCCCTCTTCAACCCTCAACTTTACCATTAATTTTAAGACCACACCCCTTTACTTTAGTTGGAGTATCACTGACCCAAGCAAAATAAAAGGTTAAGTTACCTCCACTACTACCTTTCCCACCTACCTAAAATCACCCTTACTAATTCTAAAAAAAAGGTGTCTACTCTTATTAGCACAACAAGTGCGAGTCCACTTGCAGGCTCTCAGAGCTTTTTATTACATCAGTTATTGAAAAATTCTATAATAAATCTTCCTCCCATTAAGCCTTATAGTCCTCTTGGAATGAATCCATCTTGGTTTGATGATACACAAGTGTGTTTGTATCATCATTCACCTAGACATGATACTGAGATTTGTAAAGCTCTCACAATAGTCATTTGACAACACTTTGATGTCGATACTTTCTTTGATGATACTCTCATTAACCTTCCTATTATTCCACCTTTGGCATCCATAATGCCTCATACTATTATACCTAAATTCAAACCCAAAGATGTGGTCATACTCCTTTTACCACCTCCTTCACCTATATTTCAGATCAACATAGTTAATGTGGCCACATGGTCACAAAACCAAAATGATAAAAGTAATGAAAAAACCACTACTCCTTGGGCTCATCCCTTTTCCAAAGACACTCCTCCTCTGAATCCCAAGGTTTCCATCTTAGGGGTCTTAAAACCAACATCTTTAGACGTTATTCAAAGGTTAATGGTGAACCAACTTCACCAAATTCTTATGAAAATGTCCTTGTATGATTTAATCCAAAACTCATCCCAACATTGTCAAGTTTTGATTAGTGCCTTACAAGTGATTGAGGTACAACCTGGTGACCCCCAACCTCTTACATCTTTGGTCAGCTCTCTTAATTCCATCTCCTTGATTTCCTTTAGTAATTCATAAATTCTACTTCAACACCCTGAAGATCAAAATTTTGTGCTTTTTATTACCACATTTATTGATCAAACTCATGTCAAAAGAGTCATGATCAATGGGGGAGATAGTATTAATATTATTTTTACCCATGCCTACAAATAACTATCCCTTCTCAACAATTGCATGTCTCAAACTAATGCGGTACTCCACTCCTTTAATGACACCACAGTTACTATGGTGGGCACTATTGTCTTACATATCTGAGTAGGTCCCCAAATAATTCCTAAGCTCTTGTATGTTATAGAAGGAAAGTTCCAATATAACATACTACTTGGATGACCTTAGATACATGCTATGGTATGTGTACCCTCAACTTTGCACTATTGTGTCAAGGCATGATTGAAAAGTACATGTTATACCTACTAAACCACCTCCATTTAAAAAAAGCAATATAACTTATAGTCCCAATGATATTCTCATTCTATTGAAGACATCATCTTCCTTGCATGATACTTTTGAAGCTTCCACAAGTTCCACTCCCCCAGTTACACACATATCGGTAAGACAAATTCTTGATAAGGATCCCATGGAGGAAACTTTTCAACATTTGTCACTTGATGAATATCATTTATTAACGCTTGACATGTTCTATAATCCACAAGAGTATGAAAAGCTTAACATGCACCCAAATTATGGTCCTCACATCAAGATGGTCATTACTTATGGGCCCCCTAACCTTCAAACTAATTTCACATATGAGAGAATTGATCAGGCTCCTACTATTGACAATCTATCTTCTTCACCATAACCATTTACTTGTGACTTCACTTTCCTAAGCAACCCTATATTTTCTCACACCTATCTCTATAGGTGTGCCTAGAAATGATTTAGTTTGGGTCATTATGAGTAGGGTGTCCATACACCTATTGAATATCCTACTAGCACAACCATTAAAAATGTCAAAAAGAGGCATGGAGTGGGTTACGACAAACCAACTAAACTCTCCAAAAATTCCAATGTAACAATTATCAAAGCACCAGTCTCTCCTTTCCCACCTTCTTCTCCACCATCACCTACTAGATCAAAGGTATCTATACCTCCTAATTTTTTTTTCAATAAATGCCATCCATTTGGGGCCTCACCTATCGCCAGGGTAAGGAAATAAGTTCCCTTCCTCTTGTTCATCTTGAAATAATTTATGAAGACTCTCCCACTATTAACACTATCCATTGTCAAGATGATGACTATACTCTCACATACATGGGTGAAAATGATTCCTATATCCAATCATTGCTCCCATCTAAAACATAAGCTATGTTAAATGAATCAACCATTGACATCATTCTACCCTCTCATGATAATCCTCACATCCTTAAGATTGGCTAATCTTTGGATTCCTCTGAGCAAGATGATTATGCCACATTTATTAATAATCATTACAAAGCC
The DNA here is from genome assembly GCA_037957365.1 of Torreya grandis. Classification (NCBI taxonomy): domain Eukaryota; kingdom Viridiplantae; phylum Streptophyta; class Pinopsida; order Cupressales; family Taxaceae; genus Torreya; species Torreya grandis. Next base: position 1,110,917 of record JARHVA010004553.1, read on the forward strand.
TTCACTTGGTCTTATAATGACATGCCTGGTATTAACCCCTCTATCGCCACCCATAACATTATCACCAATCGAGATGCTAACTTATTAAGCAAAAGCTTTACAAGATGCATCCTTGTATTGCTCTCCTTATCAAAGAAGAGCTCTAATGCCTCCTTTCTGTTAACTTTATCCAACCCATTGACTACCTGTAATGGATTTCCAATATTGTTCCTATCACAAAGGTGATCGAAGGAATCTACATTTGCACTGACTATCATGACTTAAATCTCGCTTGTCCAAAATATGACCTCATTACCAAGTATCGACCAAATTATTGATCTAACAACTAGGCATGAGATATTATCTCTTATAGATAGGTTCTCTAGCTATAATCAAATCTTTGTTCCTCCTAAGGATCAACATAAGACAACCTTCATTACCCCATGGGGGACTTTTTGTTATCAGGTCATGTCTTTTGGTCTAAAGGACACTGGTGACACCTATCAATGCACTATGACTTACATCTTCCATGATCTCCTACACAAAATTATGGAAGATTACATGGATGACTTACTTGGCAAGTCTAAACTTCACCAAGATCACTTGATGATTCTCAAAATCATAGTTTCTCATCTCCTCCAATATAACATTTGACTAAACCCAAAGAAATATGTCTTTGGTGTTATTTTTGATAAGCTCTTAGGTTTTATCGTTTCTCTTCATGGTATCGAGGTCAACCCTGCTAAGGTTAGAGAAATACTAGAGATGCCTCTACGTACTAATATCAAACAAATCTCTAGCCTATAAGGCAAACTTTAGTCAAATTTTCACTTCATCTCCTAGTTGTTTGATCATTTCCAACCCTTTCACCATCTCCTCAAAAAAGATGTCTCCTTCCATTGGAATATATATTTCTAGGAAGATTTTGACACACTCAAACAATATCTCCTTTCCCCATTGGTTCTTATTCCACCTAAGGAAAATCAGCCTTTCTACCTTTACATCTCTACAATAGACCATTCTTTGGGTGCTATGATTGCACATCAAGATGATCACCATCGAGAATAGGTGGTTTAATACATAAGCTACACACTTATTGATTATGAGATTCGATATACCCATACCAAAAAACTTTACCTTGTGTTGGTCTTTTCAGCCTCCAAACTCTATCATTATATCCTAAATCACAAAACTTATGTGGTCAACCATATTGATCCCCTTAAATACATACATTCTAAGCCATATCAAAACTAATGTATAACTCGATGGCTCATGCTCCTTACTAAATTTGACTTAGATTTTATTCAACAAAAATATATCAAGGGGCAAACAATAATTGACTAGTTAGATGTCACCTCTTTACCTAATAATCAACCTTCAAACCTTGAATTCCCTAATGAATCCATCGTAATGCTCTCCACCAATGACATCTCCTATCAAATGATAATGTTCTTCGATGGGTCTAAATGTCAACACGGTGGGGGTGTGGGGGTCATTCTTATTCCTATAGATGGCAAGCCTATGCCTTTATCATTTAAACTAGATTTTGAATGTACTAAAAATATGGCTGAATATGAGGCTTTGATCTTAAGGCTTCAAACAACCCTCTTCTTGGGTATCAAATCCATAACTATTTTTAGTGATTCTTAGCTAGTGGTTAACCAAGATGATGGTTCCTACCTATGCAAAAACAAAATCCTATAATAGTATAAACATCATATAGATATGTTATTGGGATCATTTGAATCTTATCTCTTACAAACTATTCCTCAATCTATAAACAAGTTTTCAGACACAATGTCTTCACTTGCTTCACACATACCCTCTTCATCCTCTTCCTTGAAAATCTATGTCACCATTCATTGATTAACGTTACCCTCCTATGTATCAACTAACATCCTCTTTATCAAAAATTTAACATCTAAACCACATGAATTATGGTACAAGCAAATCATAGATTAACTTACCTTTTCTATTACCCATTCTGATCTCTCCAATAATGGGAAACGTGCCTTCATAAAATGTGCCTCATTACACTATGCTAGGGGGACTCCTCTACAAGCAAGGTTTTGATGGTCTCCTTCTTAGATTCCTCCCTAGTACTGAGACTCTCTTCACTATTAAGGAGGTCCATGATAGGATTTGTGGTGGACATTTCAATGGTCACACAGTTACCAAGCGTATCCTTTAACTTGGCTATTATTGGCCAACACTCCATCAAGACTGTGCTGATTACATTTGGCATTACATCAAATGTCAATAACATGCTAACCTCCTTCACATTATGAGTCATGCCTTATAAGTCACCAAAGACTTCTGGCCCTTCTTCCAATGGAGCTTGGATTTAATCAGGGAGATTAACCCTCATTCATCCCTCTATCATCATTCTATCATTACTGCCACTAAATACTACACTAAGTGGGTCAAGTCTATTCCTCTCATCTCAACTAAAGTGGAAATAATTGTTGACTTCATCAACCATCACATCATCTATCATTTTGGTGTTTCACATAAAATTATAATAGATACTGGTAAATATTTTAAAAATGAGACTATACAAAGTCTTTGTGATACATTTGGAATCAAATTAATCTTCTCATCATCATACTATCCACAAGAAAATGGATAAGTAGAATCTCCTAACAAAACATTGAACAAAATTATCATGAAGGCAGTCAATGATACGGGTAAGGATTGGCACACACATATTCCATTTACTTTATGGGCTTACCACACTAGCATTCATACCCCTATAGGTGCTACCCCTTTTTCCTTGGTCTATGGGATGGAGTCTATTTTACCTCTTGAGGTCCAGATTCTTTCTCTTCATGTTTCTATAAAAGACATACTTACTAATGATGACTTTTATCAAGAATGTTTGGCTCAACTTGAATTGCTTGATGAGCAACATCTCATAGCCCTCAATCACCTCTAAATATATCAACAACATATCAAATGTGATTATAATAAAAACCTCAAAGTGTAAGATTTCAATATTGGAGAGCTCATCTTAAAATAAAATCAACATGTGACAAACATGGAGAAAAGCAAATGGGGTAAGTTTTCTCCTAATTGGCTTGAACCCTACATCATAACTCACAAGTATGGCTCATGAACTTGTCACTTATCTTCTCTTGAAAGAAGGCCAGAACTTGAGCCTTTAAATTCCTTACACCTTTGACCATTCTTTTGTTAACCAAGCATCACTTCACCTCGTGTTTAACTTGAGCTCATCCCTTGAGCATCCCTATTACATTCATCTCCCTTCCTCTTCACCCTTACTCCTACACACTTTGTTAACTTACAAAGTGATATGGTTTTTCCCTCAAAGTGGAAAACCCCTAAGTCTCTATAGTCTTGTCCATGACTAAAAGCAAAAAAAAAAGGATATGTGACAAGGTATACACTCTTAGGTCATAATTCTCAATGTAGACTGCTCCTTTGAAGGACATATACATAAATTCTCTTTTCTACTATTAATAGACTACTCCCTTAAAGGGTAGCTATGTAGCTTCTCTTTACTACTATCAATAGATTGCTCCCTTAAAGGACAACTATTTAAACTCAAAAACAAATGCTTAGACCACTCCCTTGAAGGATGGCTAGGCCAAAGCTTTGCTCTAAAAGGGAAATACAAATAAAAAAGCTTCTCATATTGATTAGCTTCATCTGACCTTAACACATAAAAAGTCCCATTGTAGGCTTCCCACATTGATCAGCTTACAACAACAACAAAAAAAGTTTTAAGTCATGGACTTGCCTATAGTAGCTCTTGGGTCACCCATAGAAGGGGCATATCATCCCCGCTTTGAAGGTTACACTACCCAAACATTTTTCCTCATTTTACCCTTTTTCCCTCATACTCTTTCAAGGGACTTTGAGCTCACTTAACATAAGGTGAACATGATGCTTCTCTAACAAACACAATGGTCCAATGATGTAGGGCATGATAGAGGCTCATTTTCCTAAGCCTGTTTATGTTTTGATTATGGTTTTTACCAGTACATGAGCATTCTACCTCTTTATTTCTCCATCCAAATCACATGCCAAAACTCTTTATTGAGATGCAAAACATTATTCCAACACTATCAAGCCTACTCCATTTATTTTAAGCATACACCATCATAAATATGGATTTTTTTTGAAATAAAATAACATAACCAACCTATTCATCTTAAAGCATACACCATCACAAATATGAAAAATTGCTAAGATGAAGCTCACCAATCAACTATGCATATACCATCACATATATGGGAAATTCTAGTCTAACTCAGCTAAGATAATCAACATTAATATAATCATCTACATCTATATCATCATCACAATCATAATAAATGCATCTCAAAATCATAATAAATAAACATCTCCTATATATATGCTCAAAATAAATGTACAATATCACAATAGACATCTCTCATCTTTAGCTTGTAGGCTAGTGTGTGTGTGTGTATATATATATATATATATATATATATATATATATATATAACATATGTAACAAAACACAAACTATGGCACTCAGAGTCCTCAAGGATCTTCATGTGGTCGTGAAGAAGCCATGTCATCACCACTCTCTGCTTATCTACATCTATGTGAGCTAGAAGTCATAGCCCGTGTCACTAATCTCTCATGTTCTCTAAACTTGGAGTACCTTTAAATCTATGGGAACTCCTTGATGGCCCTCTTGTAATAGGCAATCTCATCAAGGGTAGTAGTATATCTCACCAAAGATATAGTTTGTGGTAGTCCCATATCACTTACTAACACCTTGGCCTGTACTAGTCCCTATGGTGGAAGAGGAGGAGTACCCTAACCTACTACTCTCAAATTATCCCTCTTCACTATTAGTGTAGTAACCTAACCTTGTAACACCCTAACCTAGCCCTATAATTCCCCAACCTGGCCCTATAGTGCCCCAACCTATCCCTACAACATCACCACCTATCCCTATAAGGCTAATACATGTGCCTAAGCTATATCTCTAGCTTGCACTACTACATCCCATGCTTATACAACTACATCTCTCTCTATTAAAAAACCTTATAAATTTGATGGTGGCCTCTTGACCTTAATTGTGGGATGTAACCCTATCTACCAAGTTGTATATGCCACTGTGCACCCTAAATCTACTACACCTAGCCCTATTAGTAGCTCCTCAAAATCTAACCCATTTGTCTCCTAGGGCAAAGGTAGGGGTGCTTCTATATCATCCCTCCTATATCAAGGAAAGGTAGGTGGTACATATTGTAGTAAGCCAAATTGCATCCTGACCCATGCTATGGGTACCATCTCTAGCTCACCATCTCATCTCCCCCTAATCCATAGTGAGCTCTAGAAACCAACTAGCTACTCTACCTATCATTTAAATTAAGGGTAGGTCAAGTAACATCTCCAAAAAATATTGGTAGGTATCAATCCCTCCATCATATGCCTATAATATGCAATGTCATGCACTACACCATCAACTCAAGTCTATGCCATACCCTCTCTCCACCATCTAAAACCAACCTTGAAGCTAGTTAGAATCATGGTAGGTAGCCCCAATGATCATGTCACCATGATATGCTCATATACCCAATAGTGCAATAAATGGTTGACACATAAATTGTATTGTCATCGTAGTCTCAAACCCCATAGCTCTTTATATAATTGAGCTAAAAACACTAGTCCCCATGCAAAAATAGTATGATACTCAACCATTTATGCTAGAACACCTATCAATGTGATAAAAAATAACCCACCATCTCCATTTAGTAAAGCATACACAATGATCCCTATCATCATCAAGATGCTTAGTCGATGTTACTCCTCATCAGCACTATATAATGGCTCATAGGCAAAACTTACTGAATGATACATCATCTCACTAACATGTTCACCAAATAATTCCACCATGTGTATGTCATACTCCTCCCTCAAGCATGAGTAGAGCTCCTCACCCTAGAGTGGAAGTTGTAATATCTTGTATACATCCTTCTGGGTCACTGTCAACTCTCTGGTTGATAGATAAAAGGTATTGGTGGTATAATCCCACCTCTTGATCAATGCTATCATTAGGGTCACATCTCAAGTGAATCTACAAGATCATCTCACTCCTCCTAAACCTATGACTACCATGTGCTCCCACTCATCTAGAGTGACATCCCTCCTCATATGCATCAATAGCCTCGGTAGACAATCTTGTAATGTTAGATCCATCCTAGCTTGCATTCATACACACACAACTTAAGTCACATACTTTCTAATATAACCTAACACCACCTTTTTCCCTTCTCTTTGGGAGAACTACATTGGTCTGAGGACCTCAAATAAGTTATGTAGGTAGCACTCAACCAATAAGGGGTCTTCTGAGGTTAGATCAGCCATATACCCACCCAACTATCTAACCTACTCTCCCCTTTCTACCCTAGGCTTCATTACTTCTCTCTCTCAACCCTTGGCCCAACTACCTATCATAAATTTAAGGCTCATGGCTTATATTTATAACCCTCACCCTATGCCCTATCTTTTCAGCCCCAAGCCTCTTAACCTATCTCAACTTACCCTTTTTTATCCATTTCCCCTAGCACACTTTTAACCATACCTTAGATCTTGTCCCCTAGGCTCTAGGAGAATTACATTGGCTTGAGGCCCTCCACCAGGCTATGTAGGCAACACTCAATCAACACGGGGTCTTCTGAGGCTAGCTCAGCTATTAGGTTAGTTGACTACTTCAATTAGTGATCAACACTAACCATTTCTCCTATTTTTTGGGTCCTTCATAGTCATCAATGTCGATCTAGTATGTCGACATTGATGATTAGTATCAGTCGACATTGATAGAAACCTATCAACATCAGTGGCCTATTGACTAACATCAATGGGCCCCATTGATGTCGATGACTGGTTTGGCCCTAGGGCCAAATGACCCATCTCCCACATTTCAAATTTTCACCTAAAACCTACCCCAAACTCCTCCCATCTTAACCTAAACCTCCCCTACCACATTCCCTACCCATCTATTAACATTTTCTTATCCCCCCACTCTCAAATTAACCTACCAAAGAAAATTAAACTACCAAAGCAAATTAACTAATTCACATTCACAACCAAATCATAGACTCTTATCTCATCTCTCCATCTCCTTCGAGCTGACACAACTAGCTCTTATGGTGGTGTACCTCTCACTAGGTCCCCTCCTAGCTCTACCATCTCGATCATAGTCAAATCTCTATTTTCTCTCTAATGAAATGTTGCAAATGAGTTTGGTGGGCTGCCAAACCCCCTTTTATTAGGTTTGGTCAACCACTGATATCAGCATACTTAACCTAATTCATCAATGTTAGCACTTACACCCACTGATATCAGTAACTTTGCCCTAAGCTACCAACATTAGCACTATTTACTACCAATGTCAGTGACATCACTAATGTTAGCACTATTGCATTAAGAGTTTTCACCAACCAGTGCAATCCTTTAGACTCTACCCATGATTTGGGGTAATTTGGAGATCACATATATATTTTTGACCACAACAACCAACCTAGAGATCATATATATATCCCAAACCATGACAACCACCCTTAGAGATAACTTACATATCCACCCATGATGACTTTGCTTGGAGATCACAAATATCTCCTTACTCATTGACCTTTTTACACAAACCTTGCATTGTTTGTCTTGATCACTTATGCTATTCTGCTATAGTTGACTATTATACAAATGTATGTATATTAGGTGTTTTAGATAGCGACCAAGCTCATCCTATCACCTGCAACCTTTTTCTATTTTTTAAGGGCACTTCCTACCTCAGATACCTAACACACATAGACCATTGGAGCTACAACTTTGATTGTTTTTACCTATCAACTATCACTTACAAGTTATGCTTTGGTTATTTCTATCTGAGTCCTACTCAACCTTACATGTTCTTAACTTTGTTAACTTTGTCAATGATACTAGGTTCTCCTCCATTCACCAAATTCAAATCTTATCAAACTGGTACTTGATTCTAGTTTCTCCTCCCTTGATTCCTATTTTGAGGGGGGATAACTCATCAAATACTTGGAGCGTCTAACTCCTATTTTTGTCTTGCAACTTGTTAGCAAAAATTACAAGATAAAAAAGGGTAAATGTAGACACCAAAATTATGTCACACACATACGTAACTCCCTATGTCGAAACCCCCCTTAAACCCCATTTTCAATAATAATAGTTAGCCTCCCTAACCCATGCTTTTACCCCTTGTTGTCCCCAAAAAATGACTTCTCATTTTTGGGACAACACACGGACTATTTTGTCCCTACACAGACCAAAATTTCTCTCTTCCCTTCTCAAAATTTGTTCTAAGCTTTCAAATTCCTCATTTTTCAAGAAATGGATTAGCAGGTTCAATAGGCTCAAAGGCTTCTATAGGGGAGTCCAATCAAAAGATTGAACCATTAAACCATTGAATCGTTGAACCTTGAACCATTTTGGTTCAATGGGTTCAAAGGTTCAAAGGCAGCCTCAGTCAAAGAAAGAAGCAGTGAAACAGATGGTTCAATCAAAGTGTGTGAAAAAGAAAAGGATGAGTGAAAGCTACCAAGTGTCATCTATTGAGACACATTATACTTTGTTTCTAAAAAGCAATGGATACTTCCACATGTCCCTTTTGAAGCTTGTCAGAAGCCTCCAAGTGTCAATATCCGCATTCCCTTCCTTTAGCTTCACTATATTGAGCAAGGACTTTGATGGGTCCTAGGCGAGTGACTAAAGTAGGTGGAGGCTGACAAGTGTCATCATTTGTGAGAACTCAAATGAGCTCCAAACATTTCTATGGTGTTGCAAAAGCCTGAGAGTGGAAAGTGCCAAGTGTCAATGGTGGAAGGTTGTAATAAGATGTAGTGGAAGATACCACATGTCTCTAGTTAAAAATGGTGGAATGTGCCATGTGTCAAAAGTGGGGCACTCCCAAAATAGAGATGCAGAGTCAAGGAAAGATTTCCTTCAGACAAATTGTCTGAAGGAATTCTTTCAAACATTTTATACAAAGGAAATAAAGGGTTGAGCCTCAAAATGCAGCGGAAGCTACCAAGTGTCACAAACCAAGACACAGCCTCCAACAAGTTTCAAGGCCATGAAACTCACCACATTTTCCATCCCAGCACAACAGAAGCTGCCAAGTGTTTGCATCCATGCCAACAGTCTCTAACAAGTTTCAAAGCTTATTTCAATAAGCCTATTTCAAAGCTATGGATGCTGCCATGTGTCCCCACCCATGTCATAGTGAAAAGTGGCCATAACAAGTGAAAAAGACACAAAGGGAGTTGCTGAGAAGAATGATAGGCTTGAAAATGTCAAATTTAAGATGACTGGCTAGCCGATAACTTTCAAAAGATAAAAGACCTATAAGCAGCAAATTTGCTATGAGGAAGTGTCTATTGAGCTTTAAAAATTTAAAATGCGGACTCGAATGCATTCAAAGACCCTAAAGCCAGAACCAAATGAGAAGAGACAAAGAAGGAAACTCAACATGAATTAATTCCAGTAGGTGAAGCAGTTTGCTGGGTAGATATTTGGGGCTTGCAAACATTGAAAGTGTAGCCTATTTATCCCCTTTGGAATAAAGGTAGAGTAGACAGTTACATGGCTAGCAGGTGATGGAATGAGTAATTTAGGCCTAGGAGTAGACAAAGGAGAGGAACCAACATGCCACAGTTAAGGCAACCACCCTGTCCCAGCATGGCCCTTCCTGACAGAACCAAGAATGCATCCAAGGCATTGATTACACAACATGGGTCACTCCATGGGAAAAAGTGCCAAGCCTCTCTTTGCTTATATATATTGTAATCTCTCATTTGATGCAAGGGAGATCTTCTCATTACTAGAAGCAAAACTCTACCCAAATTGAAAGGCATTACTGAGACTTTGAGCTCAGATTGTTGTTCATATCATTTTTATCTGAATGAGAAAGCAAGTTGTTTACAGACTTTTTGATGTCATAGCTTGTATCATTCTAGGAGATTGTTATTATGTCTATCTTTTGAATGTGTTCTTGTTTATTTAATTTGGCAAGTAGAACTAGTGAAAGTAATTAGGAAGGTGTCCTGAAGCCAATTGTGGAGAGACTTTGTGCCCTCACAATTGCCTTTAGTGTGTTTTCTTTCTGTTTTTATGTAAAGGATCTTGGGATGACTTTGTGCCCTCATTATCCTTCGTATCTCACTCTTGGGCAGTTAAGGTGGAGACTTTGTGCTACATCTCAGTCTATTGGTTACTATGCCCTTAGTTACCAGTTACTTATCCTACCAAAAAGATTCTTGTTGTTTGCAAGAACAAGCACTTTTGAAAGAATAAAAGTGCCTTCTATCACTTCACTAGGATTTCTACTATCCAAGAAGGGATCTGGCTCTTGGCTAAATGTTACTTCTAAAAGAAGAGAAGTACCTTCACCAATCACCTAGGATTTCTCCTTTTTTTTTTAACATCATCTCTAAAAAAAGAGAGATGGATGGCTTATCTCACCCTTGTGTCTTACTTTTTGCTTATATATATAGTATATAGCCTCCGTATATTTAATAGGGAACCTCCCCTTGATGAGAGGATAGATTTGTCCCCTGTTGATGTAGTAAAACTACACACCTGGATGACCAATCTCCCTATGTTGTGGTGATAGGAACTATTTTGCTCACCAGTTAGTTGGTTGACAAAATATTCACCCAACACCCCTCACACATTTGATTAATTTAAAATACTTAATTAAGTTAATTAAAAAACCCTTATGCCACCTTACTTTGCCACCTCATCCTAAGACTAATTCTCACTTGATGAGTCACCTTAAGACTTAGTCCCCTTATCCTAACTACCCAAGACTTATTCTCATATCAAAATTAAATTCCTAACCAACTACATACTTCTTAATCTCCTATTTTTACTATTTTGTAATGGGTGCCACACTTGGCATGAAAAACAATAGAAAATAGGCCAAAAATAGTCATTTTACCTATTATAAGGCTGTTGATGTCGATCAACCCATGATCAATGTCGATGAGATCATCAACGTCAGTTATATAAGCCGCATGCCAGCTTGGTGTCTAGGTCAAAAAAATCAAGAAAAATCATTCTTATTTACATCCAGGCTTTTGGCATTCAACTTTGGACATCTTAGATTATTTTTATCTTGCATAAGTCAACGCAGATAAGGAACCAAGCTCTTGAGAACTAGTAAAACCTACTTGTTTTCTCCATTTGAAACATCAGTTCAGACTCCCTGATAGGAGCCATCCATCTAAAATTTATCATTTAGTCACCACGATAGCTAGGTATATCACTTATTTTGTAGGTCTTTTAAGCTGTTACTTTGTTATCACTTTACATCTATTGTTCACTACTTTACCCATTCCTGATTGAACCCCATGAGGGAGTTATAAAGCTTCCTTATTTGTTTCCCCTTTACTTGACACACCAAACCTCTGACAAGATCCATCTAAACTATAATCTCTCTCTCATAACTCTCCCCAACCTCCCAAACCAAACTAAAACCATTTCCCAGACTTGAAAAAGCTTTTTTTAAGCTCCTAGAAAATTATTGCCCCTATCAACCTTGATAGCCTAACCAATATAGATCACCTTCCCCCATTGACATCGATAGCATAATAATTATTGATCACACCCTCACCAACCTCGATAGCATAACCAACATTAGAAACTATGGATTTCTTAACCCTTCCAAAACCTACCCAAACAACTTCCAAAATATAAAAAAAACATACTACCTACACTCTGTTACTTTTTATTGCACTCAGGTTACGAATAATGATAACATTATCTCTCTTTTACTCTTTCTTTACCTCTCTTTTAGTTATTTATTACTCTCTTTTTCTCAAAAGTGGACTATCATCTCTAAGGAAGTTTGAAACTTCTTGGAATGAGTGCATATCTTGGTAGCCCACTCAAATATCTACTAACAAACATTGTGTGGTAGTACTTTCTTACTTGCAGGTAGTCCTCCCTAGCCAAAGAAGAGTGCTCATTATGTCTGAATACAGTGTGCAAGCCAATTTGGGTTCATTCTAATCACTTATCCCTATCATTCTTCTCTATTTTTCTTCAAAATTGAAATAGACAAATTTTAGCAAAATAAAGATCTCAAAATTTTTTGTACCATAATTGATTCTTCTAACTTTTCCCTAAGACCTTGAATCTGATTAACTATTCGATCAACCCACAAAAGATAACTTGTTATATTTTCTTCCTCTTCCATCTTCAAACTCTCAAACTATCTTCTGAAAGTCTAAAGCTTAGCTTGCTAAACCTTTCCATCACCTTTGTAAGTATTCTCAAGTTTTACCTAAGTTTCATGAGCAAATTTACATTACATAACTTTAACAAATTTTGATTCACATAAACCATATAAAATAACATTTAAAGCTTTAGCATTATTTTCACTTACCTTCTTTTCCACTGGAGTAGTTATAAGTGTCTTTGGATATTCATATTCCTCTACCATTACTTGCCAAATATTGAATCTAAGGGCCATCAAATAAGTCTTCATCCTTATGCTCCAAAAATCATAATTTGTCCCATCAAACAAAGGTGCCTTATTTGTAGAAAAACCTTCATGTGATCCATCCATCATGCTTTCTCAAACTACCTTCAAGCTGTAAACATTTTTCCAAAGGAATCTGCTCTGATACTAATTGTTAACCACAAAATATACTAAGAGGGGGTGGTCAATCAGTATATTATATATCTTTTACTTAATTTGATTTCTTGTCTTTAACTACTTAATCACACATTAACGATATGCAATAAAATTGAAGCAATAATGTGCACCACACAAGAGAGAGAGAGAAACTAGATTTTTACGTGGAAACCCAAAGTGGGAAAAACCATAACAATCTCAAGTATATGAATGAGAACCAACTGAAATTACAAAGTTCACAAGCACCAACTTGTAGGAGCACCAACCCCTTTGTTGAACACCAACACAACAACTATTTGTGAGCACCAAGTCACAGGAACATCAACCCCTTGCAAAGATTTGTGAGCACCAACACACAAGAGCACCAAACCCTCTTATGTATAAAACACAACTATCTCTCAATGTTTCTTACTCAACAAATGATATAAATCTACAATATCTCTTGCTTTTATCTACTCTAAAAAAAATACAAACCATGCACTCTCTTGCATATTAAGAATGGCTTCTCAAGCCTTTATTTATATCTTTCCAAAATACCTTTGGCATTCACCCTTTGTGACCCTTTAATCGTCATGGAAAATGGCACCAAACTTGCATGACCCTTCACATCCTTGCATTTGAAAAGTCACATGGTGTCCCTTTATAAGCACATGCATCATTTCCTCTTTTGTCTTTATCTTGGTTACTTTTCATATTCCTCGAAGTATCCCTTCATGGAAAAATGCACCATACCCTTTTTTGTCTTCACATGGTGACTCTTGAAATTCCTCAAGATGACTCTTCATGAGAAAATGTGTCCCATTCCTCTTTTGTCTTTACCCCTAGAATCTTTGACTTCTCCATGGGTCCTTTTTTGATTTATATGCAACCAAAATATATTTGTTAATATTAAATAAATATTAACACACATTAGCCAAGATATGAATATTAAAAACACTATTAAATACAATGGGGCCTTTATCGCCAATACTAGACCTATGACATCAATGACAATATTTCCAACGTACTTCCCTCACCATGGGAACACATACTACTAGCATTTCCAACTTCCTTCGACTACCCCTAATTCATTAGTCACTACTCCACTTCAAAATATTGTTTTGTCTATACCTTCTACCTTACCATTGATCAGTTCAAAGGTCACCACCTTTCCTTTAGTTAAAAACCCAACCATAGATCTTACTCAAGCCACCTTAACCTCTTAATAGGTGCTCATCGCACCCAACATAGTTTACATCCATAAGCCACAAGGACATGTACATCTACCCACTACCTAGTTAGCTACATCCACCTACCCCTACATGACATCCAACCAACCACCAGTGTCCACATATAAATATGTGGAAGCTCCTTAACAACCTACCAATTATCAATATGTCACCCAACCACAACAACACTATTTACCTTACAACCTTTTAGGTGCACAAGCCCAAATGGATCTAATGAGAATGTTCATGGATAAAATGACTACCTTAGAGTCATCCATCTCTGGTGCTCACAACATCTTATCATATGACTAGATCTATAACGAGATGATTCACCCATATCTCCCTACAAAACCATATCCTCTTCATTGGGAGCTTCCCAAGTTTTCCAAGTTCTAAAATAAGGAGGAACACCAACACCACCTCAGAGTATTTAGGCATTCATGTTATTTAATTTCCTATGATGATGCCCTCCTTCATACCTTCTCTATGTCCCTATTTGGTCCAGCATTAGATTGGTATAGTGCCATAACCAAACATTCTCTCTTCTCTTTTACCCAAATATCCCAAAATTTCTTGGATCAATTTTCAATAAACATCTCCAAAAAAGTTTCCATCATTGACCTTTACTCTATCCAGTAATTTGATGATGAATCTATTACTGATTTTTTAGCCCATTGGAGGAGCCTAATCAATCAACTTTCCTTTTTTTACCCCAACCTAAATTGATATAATTTTTTCTCAGGCATGTGCCAAGTACATCTCTTCTACATTTCATGTCCAAAGATTCATAACATTTGATAAATATTTTACCATGGTGCATAAGCTAGAAAATAGAACCATCGATGAGGAAAAGTTAAAATTGAAAAAAAAAAACTCTACCTACAAATATAATGAGACCTCTTCTTCTAAAACAAGAAATCAAACCAACACCAATGCAAAAATAAATGGAACTACGAATGTGGTTGTCTTTAAGACCACTTCACAATCAATCAATCAACCAAATTCTTCTAACTCCTCAAAACAAAACATGAAGAACTAAAACTGAAATAATCAGAAGTAATTTACTCTGCTTAGGGAATCTTATGCTTTGGTCCTAGATAAGTTTATGAAAGCTAATATCATATATCTTCTTCCCATCAATCCCCCTCAATAATTTGATTCTTTTTGTAGTGTACCTAGTTTTTACAATGAGAATGATCTATGTGATATCCATCAAGTAGTGGGGCATGATGTTAGTAGGTGTAATACCTTAAAAAACATTGTCTAAAACCTCATTGACAAGGGGGAGTTTGTGTTGGAAAAACCTAATGCATCTCCAAACCAAGCCCTTGACATTTTAAAACAACCTTTTCCCAATCATGTACCTACCAAAAATAAGAACAATAGAGCTGAGTCTTCTCATGATGCCCATACTGTTAATATGGTTCTTGACATGCCCATTACTGAAGAACTTACCACCCAATCTACCTATTCTTCACCCTCTCTACTTATTGAGATATAAGAATTACCTTATCTTCCTTTGGATACCTAGACCATGGAAGTAACCTTTTCACCTCAACTTATTGAGGTAATGGAGTCATCAACCCCTCCTTTAACTGATATACCTAAGTGACCATCACCACTTTACGTCCTCCCTCAACTACCAAGAAATTTAATTCCCCTTTATAGAATATTCCCAAGGAAGAAACCACCATATATACACCTCCTATAGAGTAACCACCCATAAAAACCTTTCATCTTTTGATTTAGGAAAAGGATGAGGTCACTATTCCCCTTTCTCAACCTATGGGTTTATCTTTTGAGTCCACTGCCTAGGGAACAAGACCAGTTTATAAACCATTCTCTTGACTAGTTCAGGGATTAGAGTTTGTCTTCAAACCTGACATGGATCGAGACACTTTTTGTAAATAATTAGGGATCCCTTACATCACCAAATAAGAACCTCTGAGCATCCTATTGATGGACCAACCCACCACTTCTATTATCCAACCCCTATCTTATCATCCAAACCAATAAAAACCTTTACCAACCCAACCATTTCTCAAACATCCAAAGATCCCAAATCTCAAATAACCAAATCATCTTTTACCACTTCAACTAGACCAACCCAAAACCTTGGAATCTTCCCTACATAGAGACTTAATCACCCATTCTTAGAACTGGAGCTCACCTCACTAGACCCACCAACAAAACACCAAACTAAATTAACTAAGAAGGTAAAACCACCAAAAGGATAGAAATCTAGACTTTTACCCCCCTCAACCTTGCCCTCTATATTGGGGCCTCATCCTTATACTTTGATGATGAATACAACTAATCCAACCAAAACCCAACCACCACTTTTGGTTACCCCATCCCTCTTGCTTTATGACATGCCCATCTTTCCCTAGCCATCAATAACCAACCTAGCTACCTTGACATATCCTACCTATAACTTATCAAATTCCTTACCTAAACCAAAATCACCCATTAAGAACACTACCTTACCCAAGACCTCCACCACCAAGCCTATTTATAAAAAGACTTCCATGCCACCAACCAAGGTCAAAACCTCTAAAACCTCACCACCTTTAGCTAAATATTACTCAAATAATTTCCAAAGCTTATTTCAAGATTCTTGCTTGACCTTACCTCCTATTAGATCATTTTAACCTCTTAGTCCAAAACCCATCTAGTATAACTATCACCAAGTATGCACCTACCATAGGACACTTTGACATGACATAGATAACTACAAAGCTCTACAAACCATAATCCATTAGCTCTATGATGAAGATGATATATTAATAGATGAACCTCCCATGAGCCCACTACCAGTTCAATGAACAATATCCAATAACCAATGCTTACCTACTCCCCCACTCTCACCTCAGAGTGATGAGGAACCACACCAATCTCTTGTAGACACCTAAAACTGGCAAACGATAACTTCCAATTAGGCTTTTGACTAATTTCTACCAAAATGCACAATTTAGCCTAAAAACACTACAACATGTGAAACTGGCATATTCAAGTGCCGATTTTGTCTAGAGTATCATTAATGGGGTAGTGAAATTTATGGGATAGCTAACTTTTATCAGATTTTTTTGAGTCAAAATGCTAATTTTACACCTAAGTGATCTAGAGTCATTTTTCCTATCAAATCTTGTACACAAGACATGTGCCTTTGTTATTTTCTATTGGTAACATCTTGAATGGGAATAAGGTTCCAACACATCAGACATTGACTTCCAACTCTAATCTAGTGGAATTTTAGACCAATAACAATGCATTCTGATCAATTGAGTAATTTGTGCACAAAGTGCTTAATTTTGCTTAGAGATAATTAGTCAAAGTTAGATCCTAATTAAGAATTCAATGAAAACTTGTTGAATACTTGTTTTTATAAATAAATATTTAATATCTACATCATTAGGTGACCGTATTTCTTGGGAAGACATCCTTAGGCCATAAATGCCACAAATATTAGGATTCATGCCTCCCATGCCTCTATTAGTGTAGGTTTTTATTTTTCCCTATTATTTAATTAGGAAAATTATGTATTTGTGCATACATGGATTTTTCCTACATTTGTGGGATAGGCAAGCTTATGTGGAGATGTGTGTCATAGATGTGTCATAGGTATCATAAAAATGTCATAAGTAACTCCTTTGACTAAATATTCTAGGTATGGGAGTTACTTCTCTATTCTTAACACCTTGTCACCACCTTTCATGGAGGAGTTACAGTCTATTCTTGGGGTGCTTTGACCACCTTTTATGGAGGAGTTACTTACGTGCTCTCCTATATGTATTCTTCACTTTAGCCATCTTATGTTAATGGAATATTAGCTTTTATACAAATTGTCTATGCAATTGTCTCTTGTTTGTTTTCATTTACTTTAGCATTTTATGGTATTCACTTGCTTTGTCCAGTGCAACCACGACTAGTGCATCCTTGTTATTCAGACCTTGGTGAATCCTTCGATATGGTATCAGAGCCACCCCGATAACTGGTTGTATATGTTGCTATTACTTTTATTGAAATATAGAGCTTTGTTAAGGAATTTTTTTGTGAAATTTGAAAATTTCTAGGAGATATTGCTAGTTCTATGTACTCTTGTTCCTTCCATGGCTTGTTTAGTCTCTCTATATACATGCAGGTAGGATTTAGCAAGATCCAATAATCTTGTTTCTATCAATCAGCTTGCATATTTTGTGTTTTAATTAGAATTGCAAGTTGTCACATGTCTTTACAATCTCTTGGTAGCTGATTCTACCTTTGCATGCCATTTTTTGGTTGCTGGGGTCATTTTTTCCAGCTAAAGGCATCTGTTTTACACTAGATCTACGTCTTCTGTACATCAGCAAGAAAAATGCCTTCTGAGTTTTGTTCGCAGCCCAAAAAAACCATTTGGATATCTTTTAGTTTTTGCATACATTCTATATAATTTGTAGAAATGTGCTCAGAAAGCTACAGCAGGACCCCTCTCCGTTGGCAGTTGCAATTTTGAAGGCAGTTTTCAAATGCTCCGTTCTTGCTCATACGGACTCCTTTTCCCACAAATTTTTCTTTTGATTTTGGCTATTTTTTTCATGATTTATGCACTAGTGCATATTTTTTTTATTTTGATGCTAATATTTTTCAGAAATAACAGATTCTCAGTCGTGACATTGCACAATTCTCATTTTGGGAACTTCAGAGGATCATAACTTTCACATAAGACCTCGTATCGAGATGATTCTTTTTTTGAAAGTGCATGATTTTTTGAGTATATCACAATGGTGCTATTTATTTATTTGGATATTATGCCAAAGTTGTATTTTCATCATATGCTCTTCATGAGGGTTTTGTAATGCATTAAAATCAAGACCACTTGGTATTTCTTGCTAGTGGCAGTTGTAAACGCACTAATATAAAGTGACAAATCATATTTTTTTGGGGAGCTTATTTGATTGAGCAATATTTGAGTTTTTTTAAAGCTTGTATATTCGATTATTGAAGATGAAGGGTAAGGCTCGGGTTGGCAGGAGGCCAATTCCCCCTCACAAAGACCTCCTTTGGATTCCTCGCTCCATGCTGAGTCCAATGAGTGGTTGGAAGGCCACTTTACCTCTCAAAATAGGCATTTTAAAAATGTTTTAGTGTTATTTTTTTTCAAAAACACTAGTTTATAGGAAATTTAATCTTTAATATCTTACAAACGGTAGCTCAGATTCGGGTGCCATTTTTACAAAAGTGTTTGTATTTAAATTCTCCACAACGTAAGTTTGTTATTTGTTAAAAACACACTAGTTTATAAAGTGCCTAAAATTTGGGTCTCCTGGGATGCATTTTCAGCTGAGTCTGACGTCCTATTTGTTTAAAGTCTTCCACTGATTGATCTAAGATGCATTCTCGACTGAGCCCGATGTCTTTTGAGCGTGCACTTGTATATTTGGGGGGACTCAACATTTTGAGAGGGTGTGATTGCTTTTTAGCAATTATATTCTTTGCTTTCATTCTCCTTTTTGCATAATTTCACAACTTGCAATCAACAAAATTTCACCTAAATTTAGCTTAAAATGGATTATTTTCAACTTAGAACCCTAACACCCTTTAACTATCATGAATGGGAGGTTAAAATGTCAATCATTCTTAGAAGTAAAGGGTTGTATAGGATCACCATGTGTACTAAAGTAGAACCCAACACTGATGCTAAAAAGGTCAAGTGGTACAACAGTAGTGATGAAGCCTATAGATTATTGAGCTTGTTCATGTCTCCAAAACTTCTCTTCCATTTAGAAACTGCCAAGACTCCCAAAAACATATGGGACACCCTAGAAACCTTATTTGGGAAGCTTGATGAGATGAGAGGTCATGAGCTCAAAAATGAACTCATAAGTCTAAGTCCTAACAACTTTGACACCCTAAAGGACTTCTTCACTAAGTTTAAGGCCCTTAGATTGTAATTGCAAGAATGTGGGATAGAGAAGAAATATGATCAACTCATATTTTCTATTCTCGCAAAGTTAGGTCCAAGCTATTTAGTCTTTGTCTCCACTTTCCATGCCACAAAAAGTGCCCTTGGTACTACATGGAAAATGCTTTCTTTGGATTCATTCATTACCGACTTGACTAGGGAGAAAGATAAGCTAATTCAAATGGGCACAATGAAGTCTACTCAACCCCAAGCTTTGATAGCTGAAAATGGTAAGGATAAGACTTTAACAAAGGAGAAGAAGAAAAAGAACAAGGACCAGGAGAAGAAGAAAGAAAACAATAATCCTACCAAAAACAACACTGAGTCTTCTTCCTCTAATGATAAACCTAAGAAGGAGAAGGTTAAATGTGCCTATTGTAAGAAGACAGGGCATGATGAACACAAATGCATGAAGAAACAAATAGATCACCAACTCATCTTCTAGAGAAGCACAACATAGGTGTTTTTGAGTCCATCAAGTAGAATTCATCCACCTAAGATTCTACTAAGGCAAAAGGCAAGGGTAAGGAGAAAGAAAAGGGCAAGGCCCTTGTAGATACAACAACTTCTACATCTTCATGGGTCATAGAATCGGGTGCTTCTCACCACATGGGCTCTTCCCTAGTTGAGTTTTCATCTTTAGAGCCTTGTATTATGACTTCAATTAGTTTGGGTGATGACACATCAGTTTCCATTACAGGGAGAAGGTTAGTTGAAATGGAAGGAGGAACATTCAATAATGTTCTAAGTGTTCCTTCTCTTTCAACCAATTACCTATCTGTGTACCAAATCACTCACATTGGTCAAGGCATGAGAGTTGAGTTTTTACTAGATTTAGTGGCTATTAGGGAGTTACATAGTGATACTATAGTGGCAGTGGGTAGGGCAAATCACCAAGCAAGGCTATACACCTGCTCACATTTTACACTTGATTCTTCTCCAATAGCATTGCTGACTCATTCAGATGAAGTTATCAAATTATGGCATGAGTGGTTTGGCCACCTTAACTACTACTACCTTAAAAAACTTTTCAAAAATGACATGGTAATTGGCTTGCCTCGTGTCGAATTCTCAAAAGGACTTTGCAAGGGGTGCTCCCTTGGAAAGCATCCCAAAGCAAAATTTGACAAAGGCAAAGCTTGGAGGGCTTCATAACCTTTGGAGTTGGTCCACAGTGATGTATCGGGACCCTTTCCCAGACCATCTTTCACAAGGGCCAAGTACATCCTCACTTTCATTGATGATTTCTCTAGGTACACTTGGATATATTTTCTCAAACAAAAGTCTGAACTATTTAAAAAAATTTTAGACTTCAAGGCTCTTATTGTGAAACAAAGTGAGAAATCCATCAAGGTTATTTGAATTGATTATGGAGGGGAGTATGTCAGCAACAAGTTTGAGTAGTTTTGCACCATAGAGGGGATTGATTTGCAACACATAGTCACTTACAGTCCTTCACAGAATGGGGTTGCAGAATGCAAAAATAGGTTTTTGAAAGAGATGGGTAGCTATATGATTCACTCCAAATCCTTAGCACCACAATACTAGGCCGAAGCCATCAATTGTGCTTGTTACATTCAAAATAGGGTTCCTCACAAAGATTTGAAAGGGATAACACCCTTGAAGCTTGGCATAAAAAGAAACCTGATGTTAAGCACCTTAGGGTTTTTAGATCCCCAACCATGGCCCACATACTGAAGAAGAAACACAAAGCTATAGAATGTCAATCCAAGCCTTGCATCTTTGTAGGATATTCAGATGGTGTTAAGGGGTATCACCTTCTAGATCTAGTCACTCATGAGTTGTTCATCAAGATAAGTGTCCATTTTTTGGAGAGTCCTAGAGACTCAACACTTGGCACTTCTTCTCCCTCATCGGATCTATTTCTTCATGACGATTCCTCATCAGACTCAGATCAGCCACAATAGGTTTCTGAGCTAGAGACATCTTCTTCTTCTTCAAGTTTAGATAATGAGGACAGTGATGCCATGTCATCCACCTCTAGTCAGTCAGAGGATGAGGAGTTAACACCTGACTTGCCTATTTTTAGGCCACTTTGGGCTAGACAGACACTTGAGAGTGCTGGCACTTGGATAGGAGATCTCACAGATGATAAACATACTAAGGTGGATTTTTAGAGAGATCCACATACCTTCTTTACCTTAGTTTTGTGTCCATAGACTTTTTGACAGGCATCAGGGGTACCTAAGTGGGATAAAGCTATGGAGGAAGAATATTCTTCTTTAATCAAAAATCACACTTGGGACTTGACTTCACTTCCTAAGGGAAGGAAGATGATTTGATGTAGGTGGATATATCAGACCAAGTTTGTAGCAGATGGGTCAGTTGATAAGTACAAGGTGTGACTGGTTGCCAAGGGTTTATCACAGGTGGCATGTATTAACTACTCAGAGACCTTTACACCCATTGTAAAGATGACTTCTATTCGACTCACCCTAGCTATTGCCATATGACATGGTTGGGATGTGCACCAGATGGATGTGAAGAGTGCCTTTCTTCACAGAGACCTAGAGGAGGAGATCTACATGGAGCAGTCGCTAGGATTTGTTCAAGATTCTTCCTTAGTATGCAGACTTAGGAAATCTATGGCCTCAAACAGGCCCCTCAGGCTTGGTATGCCAAGATGGATTCCTTCCTTCTCACATCGGGTTTCAGTAGGTGCCATTCTAACCCCAATGTCTACTTCTTGAGGTAGGATGATTCACTCCTAATTTTGGTTCTATATGTTGATGACCTTTTGATCACCGGGAGTTCTTCATCGGCTATGGCAGTAGTGAAGGCATCTTTCCAACATAGATTTGACATGATAGACTTTAGTTTGTTACACTACTTCCTTGGCATCAAGATCTCATAGTCAGATTCATGGATTTCTCTTGCATAACCTAAGTATGCTCTTAATTTATTGGCTCAGTTTCACATGGCTGATTGCAAGCCACCTCCGACTCCCTTTCTATCAGGAGTCAAACTTGAGGCTGATTGTTCTTCACCATTGGTTGATGCCACTCAAAATCAAAAACTTGTTGGTAGTCTCATCTACTTGACTCACACCAAGCTTGAAATATCATATATAGTGGGACTTGTCTCCAGATTTATGCAGGAACCTCATGAGCTACATTAGAAAGTAGCTAAGAGGATCTTACATTACATACAGGGTTCACATAGATATGGGATTTATTACATTTTTGGCATAGAGGTTTACTTGGTTGGATATACAAATTTAGATTGGGTTGGTGATTCACAGACTCACAAGTCTACTTTTGGTTACAGTTTCTCTCTAGATTATGGTCCTATCAGTTGGTCTAGCAAGAAGCAGAATGTTATTACTATATCATCCACAAAGGTAGAGTACATGGGAGCTATTAATGCAACTATTAAGGCTATTTGGCTTTAGGGGATTCTTTTTGAGTTTGGCATTCCTATCAAGTAGCCCACCATCATTTATTGTGACAACCAAAGTACCATTTAGATTTGTAGGAATCTTGTTCAACACCAGTGGATGAAGCACATAGAGATTCACATGCATTTCATTTGGGAGCTTATTCATAGTTAGGTCATTGACTTAATCTTTTACTAGTATTTAGAGTAGGTTGCAGACATCTTCACCAAACCTTTCATCGAGAGCAAGTTCATTCATCTATGAGCTCTTCTTTGGGGGGGCCATTAGCCTCTTCAATTCTTTTACATCTCTCTTTTGGGGGGGAGTTTTTACATATGGGTTTTCTCCTTTTATTTATCTTATGGGAAATTGCATTTGTACATGGGTACCTCATCAGGCCTAGTTGTCGGGACCCATTTTATATTTCCACGCTGTCCACCTAAGCTACACTTATGGGGGGTATTAGTGTAGGTTTTTATTTTTACCTATTATTTAATTAGGGAAATTATATATTTGTGCATACATGGAGTTTTCCTACATTCATGGGATAGGCTAGATTATGTGGAGATGTGTGTCATAGATGTGTCATAGGTGTCATAAGAATGTCATAAGTAACTCCTTTGACTGGCTATTCTGGGTATGGGAGTTACTTCTCTATTCTTAGAACCTTGTCACCACCTTTCATGGAGGAGTTACAGTCTATTCTTAGGGTGCTTTGACCACCTTTTGTGGAGTTACTTACGTGCTCTCCTATATGTATTATTCACTTTAGCCATCTTATGTTAATGGAATATTGGCTTTTCTCCAAATTGTCTATGTAATTATCTCTTGTTTGATTTCATTTACTTTAGGATTTTGTGGTATTCACTTGCTTCATCTAGTGCAACCATACTCGTGCATCCTCATTATTCGGACCTTGGTGAATCCTCTGAGGGCCTCAGCAATGCCCTCCATGCCTCTTAAATTTCTCCTTTATCCTAAATATTGATGAGCCTATTTATCAATTTGATTTACATAATTGGATTAATCCTTAGCCACACATCTCAATCTTGAGATGGATAATTTAAGTTGATTTTGATCAATTTCAAAAATCTATAAATAGAGAGGCCATGAGCATCATTTATAAGTCTTGATAATGCAAAGTTATAATGCACAAATGATTCCAAAAGCTATTGAAATTAGTGTTACTATGCCAAATTGATTCCAATCTAAGCTAAGCCACAAAGCCAAAGGTGCCAAAGATAGATGGAAGTAGACAAGCTTCCATTACCAAGGACTTTATGAGCACAAAATCAAGAAAGCCACTACTGCAAAGGCATTTGGAGCATCCAAGGAAGGTGAAGGAATTCTTGTTGTTTTTCATTAATTTTTAGTTGTGTTTGTCATTTATTTTTTTTACTAAGCTCACCCTAGTAACTAGGCATGAAGATGTTAGATTAGTGTGTTTTTGATTTGATTTCATTCACTAACACCATACTAATCTCCTCTTCTTAGTCAAATTTCTAGTTCACATCTCCTACCAAAACTCTTCCCTCTATCCATACTATAAATGTGGTCACATGATCACACACTCATCAAAAGGATAAGGGGAAGGCTAAAGTGTCCATCCCATGGACATACCCATCTTCCACCTCCCAACCAAGTCAAAATAAATCACCTTCACATTTATCCAAACACAAGGCATCTATCTTGGGTACCTCCCAATCCAACCCTTCCAAATCAAGCAAGAGAGTGGTGCTCAAACAACTTCACCAAACCCTAGCAAAGATGAGTCTATATGAATTAATTTATACTCTACCTCATCATCATTAATCAATTATAGAGGCATTGTAATCAATAGAGGCCCAAACTGAAGAGCCTCAACCTCTAGAAGCCTTTGTTGGTGCTCTCCAAATTTCCAACCTTAACACCTTCAAGGATTTGGAAAAATCTTCTATCCACCCTGATGACCCATATCCCCCTCTTTTCATCACTGCCTACATCAACCAAACCCACATCAAATGGGTTATGATTGATGGTGGAGATAGTATTAAAATCACCTCCTCTCATGAATATGATCAACTTAAACTACCAAAAATGTCATATCCATAACCTCAACTAACCTTAAATCCTTCAACAACACCATGGCCACTACTTTGGTAACTATTGTCCTTTATATCTATTTAAAACTTTGCATGCTCCCCAAAATCTTTTATGTAGTGGAAGGTGAATTACAATATAATGTTTTGTTGGGATGACCTTGGATCTACTCCATGGGTTGTGTACCCTCTACCCTTCATCATTGTATGAAATTTGAGCATGAAGGTTAGGTTGTCACTATACAAGACATTCCAAATCCCTTTTCATAATGCAACATGATGTATCTCCTAACAACTTCCTCCTACCTCCATCTAACACACCCTCATCAATAAAATACAAGCTCTAAACCATGAAGGATGAATCCATATATTTTTCTACCAAAGATGTATCTACTAGATCATCAATACCCTCAGATCAAATCCCTACCACAGACCACTTGGAATAACCATTCTAACATATTTCACTTGGGGAATATCACCTCCTAACCCTTGATGATTTTTGTACTCCCCAAGAGTATGGGAAAGTTGACCACCAACTTGGGTATGATCCCAATATCAAAACCATTATCCTTTTTGGAACTTTAAACTATCAAACCCATTTTATATATGGAGGACTTGACAAATCCCTTGGCACTTCCATCACCTCTTTTTCACCTCCATAATTCACCTATGGTTTCTTCTACATGGATAAACCCAAGTTTGTCAAGACATACCCTAATAGGTGTGATTCAAAGGGATTTGGTCTTGGTCTATATGAGCATGACCTACATGATTTGATTTAAATTGAGACCAAAAATCCTCATGAGAAACATGACCATGGATTCATTCCACCCACAAAGAAAACCAAATTACCCACTATCACCATTGATGAGGAAGACATCCATTCCTTACCAACTTTGCCTCTACCTAAATGTGAGGATGATGACATTATCCCACCTACCTTTTTTTCATCAACATGATAACCCTTGGACCCTTGAATTATCAAAAGGATGAGGTAACCATAACCTTCCCTATAACCCATCTTCAGATGATAGGAGATGACTCTCCTATCATTAATACCATTCATTATCAGGATGATGATTCTATTCTCACATATCTTGGTGTACTAGATCCTTCCATCCACAATCTCTACCTCTTGAGACTTCAACCATGTTTAATGAATCTACCATGAATATCAACTTGGGTACTTTGAATAACCCTTGTATTGGCAAAACTGACCAATCATTTAATTATGAGTAACTTTAGGATTTTCCCTCCTTGCAAGATTAAATCAAAGCATTTGCTTGGTCTTATAGTGAAATTCTAGGAATTGACCCCTCCATCACTACCCATAACATAGTCATCAACTGTGATACCAAGCTTGTTAAACAAAAACTTTTATGAATGCACCCTTTCATAGCCCTTCTTGTCCAAAAAGAGCTTTGACATCTACTATCCATCAATTTCATTCAATGCATTAATTACCCCCAAAGGGTCTTGAATGTCATACCTATCACCAAAGCCATAAGGGACTTTGCATCTATGTGGAATTTCATGACCTCAACTTGGCTTGCCCAAAAGATGACTTTCCTTTACCAAGCATCGACTAGCTAGTTGATCTTACAACCAACCATGAGATGTCATCTCTCATGGATAGATTCTAGGGTTATAATCAGATCATAATTTCCCTCAAAGATCAACATAAAACCACCTTTATCACCCCATGGGGGATCTTATGCTATAGGGTCATGCCTTTCAAACTAAATAACACTAGTGAAACTTACCAACATGCTATGACTTAAATCTTCCATGACCTTATACATAAAATCATCAAGGACTATGTGGATGACCTTCCTTAGAAATCCAAATATCATAAAGATCATTTAGCCATTCTCGAAATTATCTTTGAGTAACTCATCCATTACCATGTCTGCTTTAACCCCAAGAAGTGTATTTTTTGGGTCTTTTCAAGAAAACTCCTTAGCTTTATTGTCTCCCTTTGAGGAATCAAAGTCAATCATACCAAAATCAAAGTCATCATTGACATGTTTCTTCTAATCAAACTCAAGCAACTCCATAGTTTGTAGGGTAAGCTCCAATATATTCTTTACTTTAAATACCAATTGTCAGATCGATGCCAACCCTTCCATCACCTCCTAAAGAAAGATATCTCTTTCAAGTGGAATGATGACTATAAAAAATCATTTAATTCACTCAAATAATACCTTTTATCTCCACTTATCCTCACCTTTCCCAAGGATATTCAACATTTTTACCTTTATATCTCTACCACCAACCACTCCCTAGAGGAAATGCTTACTCATCAAGATGAATAACATAAAGAGAAAGCCATCTACTACATCAATCACATGCTAGTAGAGTATGAGACTAAGTAAACCCATATCAAGAAACTTTGCCTAGACTTGGTCTTCATGGCCACCACACTTCACCACTACCTTCTTAACCATAAAACTTATATCATAACCAATACTAACCCACTAAAGTATATGCATTCCAAGCCATAAAAAAAATAATGTATGACCAAGTGGCTCATGCTTTCAGCTAAGTTTGACCTTGATTTTCTTTAGTATAAATTAATTAAATGAAAATTCATTTCCAACCAATTGGCTAAAGCACCTTTATTAGATAACCAACCTCCTCTTGAGTTTTTAGATGAGTCCATCATGACCCTCTCTCAAGAAAACATCACCTATCAAGTGACCATGTTATTTGATAGATCAAAGTGTCAATGTGGTGAGAGAGTTGGCATAATCCTTATTCCCCTTCATGGTGAAGATAGATTTTGAATGTAACAATATTATGGCTAAATACAAAGCCCTGGTCATAGGCCTTGAAACTATGTTAGCCTTGGGATCCAAAGTGACCAACATCTTTGGTGACTCTCAACTAGTGGCTAATGAAATTAATGGATTTTACCAGTGTAAGAATGATGTTTTATTATAGTAAAAACAACTAGTTGATGAACTCTTAACATCATTTGGACACTACCATATCCAATCCACCCCATGATCTACCAACAAGTTTGCTGACACCATGGCTTCCCTCACCTCTCAAATCCCATCTTCACCCTCATTATCCATAGACTTACCCATCCCTATTATGTTAAACTATATTCTCCCATCATCTATTAATGTGGTAGAGAGCCAACCTGACCCTTGGTATCATCAGAACTTTGTCTATTTTAACCTAGTGATCACTCCTTCTAGTCTTTCAAGGAATGCTTGAAGAGAATTTATCTATAGTACCTCATGTTATACCATTATGGGGGGAATTATTTATAAATTTAGCTTTGATGGTCTCTTCTTTTATTGTTTCCATAGTCATGAAGCCTCTCATGTTATCAAGGAAATACATGATGGGATCTATGTGGACACTTTAGTGGCCCTGCCATGGATAAATGCATCCTTCACCTTGGCTACTACTAGCCTACCCTTAGCCAATACTATTATTATTATGTGAAAAATTGTGTTAAGTGTTAACAACAGACCAATTCGAATCATTCACCTAGCCATAGTCTTCATGTATCTATGGATCTATGGCCCTTCTCACAATTGGGTCTAGAACTTATTGGTGAAATTAACCCCTGTTCTTCATAGTGACACCATTATATCATCACTAAAATTAAATATTTTACTAAATGGGTAGAGGTTATTCCTGTTGTCTCAACCAAAGATGAAAATATTGTCAACTTCATCAACCATCACATCATCTACCATTTTGGTGTTCCTCACAAAATTATCACCAATAATGGAAAATATTTTAAAAACAAACAAGTTCAAGGTCTTTATGATACATTTGATATCAAGTTAAGTTTCTCATCACCCTATCGCCCTTAAGTCAATGGATAGGTAAAATCTTATAACAAAAATCTTAACAAAATGCTCACTAAAATCGTCAATGCATCTAGTCAAGATTGGCATTTGCACATCCCATTTGCCTTATAGGAATATTGTAATAGCATTTAAACCCATATGGGTGATACCCCATTCTCTCTTGTGTTTCTAATGGAGGTTGGCTTACCTCTCAAAGTCCAAATTCCTTTGCTTTACATATCCCTATAGAATATAATTTTTGAATATGATTTTTATCAGCACTATTTAGCCCAACTTGAGTTAATTGATGAGCGTTAGCCAACCTTACCCATGTTCATGTTTGTCAAGAGTGCATCACATATGCTTATCAAAAACACCTGAGAGTGTGAGAATTCAACATCTAAGAATTCATCTTAAATGAAAACCAACATGTCACCAATATGGAGAAAATAAATCATGGCAAGTTTGATTTCAATTGGCTTGGACCTTATATCATAACCCACAAGTATAGATCAGGATCTTACTAGTTATCTTCTCTCAAAGGTAACCCAGAACATGAGCCCCTCAATGTTTCACATATACATCCTTTCTTTTTTTAAGGAGGATCAAGCTCAACTTTTATCTAACTTAAGCTCATCCCTTGATTTTAAACCATATTCATCTCCCTATTTTAGGTGAAATTGATTAAAACTAGATCATGTGATTATCCATCATAATCATGGTCTAATCTTGACTAATGGGTACCATAGATCTACCCATGGCATGATTCTCATGTTACTCTCCACCACTTTTAAAGGATGAATTCCCATGATCATTATCACCTAAACCTATTTACACCTATTCAACCTTCTTATGATTTTAGATTTTCATTCATAAAGGTCAACCTTTAAGCCTATAAAAAAATTAAATAAGAGAAGCAAATTCATAACCAAAAACAATCATGGGTCATTCCTAGTATTCATAGACTGCTCCCTTGAAGGACAACTACTACAAACTTATCAAAATTTCTTAAAATAAAGTAGATTGCTCCCTTAAAGGATAGATATAAAATTCATTAAGAAAATCACACAAACTTAGACCACTCCCTTAAAGGATGGCTGAGTAAATCATTTGTCAAAGTATAGAAATTTATTTGAAGTTTCCTACATCGATCAACTTCCCCAACCCTCCCATGCAAAAAAATAAGCAAAAGACCCATTATCAAGTAAAAACAAAGTAATTTTGAAGGCCAAAATCAGCCCTCATAAGTGATAATTTTTAAATTCACAATAATATCTCATAAGTAGACTTCCTACATCGACCATTCTACACCTTATAAGACATAGACTTGTTTATACTAACTCTTTGGTAACCTATAGAAGAGGCATGCTAATGTCACAAGAAGGTTCCATTTTCATCCATCTCACCTTTATAGACTATATTCAAGGGATTTTGAGCTCACTTGACATAATGTGATCAAGACACCTTTATAACCAAATAACAAACTCTAATACGAAGCATTGAAAGAGCTTAGGTTCCTTAAGCCAATCCAACTCTGGTTTGTTTTTGTCCTTGATAAAGAAGAAGCATCATTCTGTCTTCTTATCCTTCCATAACTAGTTGATATATTCACTTAGATGCTTTGTCTCTTTATTATATTATTGCTCTCACATTTTTATTTAACTTACTTTATGTGATTTATATAACCATAATCATAACCACATCATATCATATCAATATGTATCATGAACAAAAATATACATCATTAACATATCCACCATCATGTCAAAATCATACCATCCATGAATAATAATCAATAAAACATTTTCACCATGTGTTTAAATCTAAATAAGGAAACATATACTCATTAAATTTTATCATAAGAATCATCATCATAAACATACATGTCATAAACATCTTGATAACCATAATAAAGGGCCATCTCATCACTTGCCTAGATAGGTGAGTCCACATTCATATCCATATCCATAACATAAGCATAATTAATTTAACATCACCAATTATCAATATGAACATCACATCATAAACATGAAAGCAAACCATGAACCATGAGAAATATACAAGGAACATATCTATAAATCATAAGTCTATCATCAATAACATCATAATGTATACAACAATATACATATATCCATCTCAATATAGACATCTCACTATATCAACTCGTAGGATGGTATCAAAATGATATACAATAAAATATAATATCCCATAACCATAATGTAACTATGCCCCTAGGGCACCACCATCTCCTGGGCTACCGCTGCCTCTTAGTGTTAGTCCTCCCAAGGTACTTGCCTATCCACCTACAAAAGCATCCCATTAACCTAGTTTCACAATGCTAGTACCACCTACCAAAATAAATTTATACTCACCCAATCAAGACTCATCAAGATAATGTCTTAGGACTATGGCCTCATGATAGCGTAGTTCCTCCACTGTGGCTAGATACTATGCCATGGGGATAGTTTTCAATGGTATTAAAGGTGTTAATATTCCTCATCTAGTCTATCTCAAATATTCTCTCTCTTGGGTGATCAAGTCTAGCTAAGCTCTAGCCTGGTCCCTCTCACCTATAATCATAACTATCTGACCCTGTACTATCACCATTTGAACTTGTAAAACTTCTACTTAAGCTTGTACTATGGCTAATGCCATTCCTTTTTGTGCACCTAGGGTAACCCACTTTACCTATACCCTTTTGCCACCTTTACCAACTGGGTCAACATCCATTGACTACCTACCACCACCATCACCACCAAAATCCACTACCACATAAAGAGCCTAGTACCATGTAGGGTAACCATCCACAAAACCTACATCTTCTATCTCTATATGCATTGGAAACTCCTCTCAATCAAGCAATATTAGGACTAGATATGGCTCAGGTAGTAGGATATCTACATCCTCCTACCTAAATCTTGGAAATAGGCTTGAGATACCCTATATCAGGCTAAACTGCCTCCACACTCTATCAAATGAGATGAGATCTACCTCCCCATCCATCCTGGTGAGGATCCACTTGTAACTCTGTAAGGATAATATGTGTTTCATATATCTACCCCAATCTACAAACCTTACATATGGCCTCCAAATAACATAACCTATAATTAAGACATCCAATACACCTTTAAACTAATATGTGTCATACACACCTCCACATAGTCCTAATAAGGCAAAATTGGCTCTCCATCACATGAACCTAACTCAGAAGTCCATCTAGGCATAACCTTCCCATGGAAACCCTATCTATTATAGCACTTGAATATGCTCATATGCCTAGTAGTGTAACACAAACTTGATGTTGATTCCATATCTCTTGTGAGCTCTAAAACTCCATATCTCCCTATATATCTACACTAAAATCATAGGAACCTAACCAAACAATATATGGCCTAGTAATATCTAGACTAATACCCCTAGTAGTAGATATGGAAACCTCTCACTGCTCAAATTTAGAACATCAAATCATGAACTATGATTATCATCATTGTAAGTAATCTCCTCTCAACCCTCTCCCTCTAGTAAATTAGAGTGTAGTTAAATCCTCTAGTATGCCATCTAACAAACTCATGATCATCCCCATATAACATATATAATATCTCATCTCTCTCCTCTTGCTCAATGTGATATATCAAAACAACCTATATGGGTAGTTGAGTGATCTTATGCACATCTTTTGGTAAGATCATCATCTCACCAATTTATAGAAGAAAGGTGTTCATGGTTGGATTCCATCTCTTGATGAGGGCTAGGATCATCAACACATCCCACAACATGTGCTAGTAATGAAACATCACTCTAAAACCCACCTCCTCCATGTGTGCCTAGTCATTAGCAATCATCCCCTAGTGAATCTTAGTGCATATATGAAGAACCTGATCATGCATCTAGATCTACTACCATGCCTATAAGGTTTGATAGAAAAAAACTTATTTTTCTCTACTATTTTTACCCACTAACTATAACCTACCCTCTTTTTTACCACTAACCCTTAATAATGACCTATATCCCTTAACCCTTACATTCAACTATTACCCAACCATCACTCTTCTAACAT
The DNA here is from genome assembly GCA_037957365.1 of Torreya grandis. NCBI lineage: Eukaryota > Viridiplantae > Streptophyta > Pinopsida > Cupressales > Taxaceae > Torreya > Torreya grandis. Next base: position 1,144,059 of record JARHVA010004553.1, read on the forward strand.
TTACCTTTACCTCATCGACCTACCAAAACTAACACATTACCCTTGACATCAACTTGAAGCTGACATTCAACACATCTATATTACCTTTACAAACTATAAAAACACCTTTTTTTCACCCTACACAACTGCTGATAGTCATGATGACTGCTAATGATCAGGAAACCAACTATCAATGGTCATCGACTACCGATGGTTAGGTATGACCATCGATGGTCATTATGCATGACTAATAATGGAAAATTCCCAAACCTTACCACCAACAAACCCACCCAAACCACACACCCTACCCACAAATTTACCTCAATCTCACTGTTAACCTTACTTAACCTACCCCACCCCTCTAATTTGGAAATTTAACCACAATTTCACTAAAATCCACATAAACCCTAAATACCTAGGTTAAATTGAATCTACCCTCCCCAACCCATGACACAAAAATCAAATTCCAAACTAAAATCCATACAAATCACCAACTAATCTACAAATTTGAATAAAAAATACCTACCTCCTTCCTTAACCGTCATCGAGGAGGAATCTGGGGACCTATTGCCTAATTGTGTGCTTATCTGAATCCACCATGTATACTCACCAGTCCACTCAATCCACTTAATCAACCAACTAATCACATACTCATCAAATGCCTCTTTATTAACTTCACCCAATATGCCAAGAAAGTTCTAGATGCTAAAGTCACAAAAGTAAATGCATGAAAATGACTCATTACAATATTTTTGTCGCTATGATTGTAGGGTTTGCCCCTTGACCATCGATGGTTAGGGTGACAACCAATGATCGACCCAAGTAGACCTAACCATTGATATTCAAGAAATTGGGATCTATTTTCACCCACCACACAATTTTGTTTTTAAAGCTTTCGGCACATACCCAACTCAAAGCCCACCCATAAAGACTACCTTCTATGCCTACCATACATTCCACCTCATTACCTCACTATTGGTCTATTTTATCCCAACTCATGCACATTTTATGATGATATTTCTTGATCTTTTTGACCATAATGACAATAATTAGCATGTTAATGTTTTTTGAATTTGCACTACCTTACGGTCACTCGCCCAACTTGTGTCTTCTTGGGAACACTTTCTACCTTAGATACCCATGACTTCTAACCAATTTATGTTTTTTTGGGAGCACTTACTACCTTGGATACCTATGAGAATATATACCTTGCCTAGGAAACTTGAATTTATGAGTGTTCCTAATATCCATGCCTACATGTGGTCATGTGGTCCACTTTTCAGTTATCCTTATAGCACTAACCTTTATTTTTATCAACTATGGCAACCTAGTTAATGTGAGATCTTGGCTATCACACTTTTTTTGTACTACATGTGCATGTTTTCAATTTAGTGACCAACCTATTACCCACCTTTTATTATCACCTTCACCACTTATCAAACCTACACCTAATTCTATTTTACCTCATTGACTCCTAGTTTGAGGGGAAACACCTCCTCCCATGCTTAGGGTAATCAAACCTTGACCCATAACCATTTTTGTTTTATAGATTGTTGATATAAAATGTATAACAAAAAGGGGAAAAATGTAGACACCAAAAATATGTACATGATGGTTACAAATGTCTCACCTCCCTTGGACCACTTTAAGACCCCTTTGGGTTCAACCTTGGCCTCTTGACTATAAACTCGACCAAACCCTAGTCATATTGACATACTAACAAAACCAACCTTTTAAACCCAACTTACCTTTAACCCTCAACCATTTAAGGTCACCTTAACCATCGATGGTCACCCTAACTACCAACGGTTAGGTTACACTATCAAAACCAACTTAATTAACCCTTTACTCTACCTTTATTTTTTATAATTAGCTCATCTAATTCATGTGTGGGCCCATACATGTGAGAGATAGATCTAGATAATAATTTAGACCTATTTTTAACATCTTGTTACACTTCTCATTAATTTTTGTAAGAAGAGAGGATAAGGAGGTGAAAGGATCCCATCTATAAATATTAAGAGCTATTCCATCCAGAGTTCCTTTTGCAAGTGTTCTTCCAACAATCTAGTAATCTAGCCATCATGACAAAGAGATGACTTACCATTGTCCCTTGATTGACAACCAAGTACCGTTACTCTACCAAAATCATGTTAGACTCCATCATTGAGCCAAACACCTCAACCATTCATCTGATCAACCTTTGGCAAGATAAGTATTTGTTTTCAATCTCTCATTACTTTGTTTACATTTCACAATTAGCCCAACATAAACCAATCTCTTAGAATTACATTTTGTGACCTTGTCTCTCAAATTTATATTACCCATATCCAACCCATAATATCCATTGATAGCCATCTTGACCACTAATGATCTATCCAATCATCTACAGCTACCTCAACCACTGACAGTCACCTTAAACATCGACAATCACCTCAAGTGGCGATGATCACTATGGCAGAAGATAACAAAAAACTATTTTCACCCACCTAACCTCAACCAAATCTATTTTTTTTCCTCTACCTATTCACAAAGCCCCAACCTATTTCTTGAACCACACTTGATATATTTAGCCTTAGTATTAACCTTCTTATTACTATAATTAGTTAAATTCATCTATTTCTTTATCAAGCATTTCTTGTATTAAATTTTAGTATCTTCTATGATTTATATAAGTACTTTATCTTCTATTTTCTAAACTTAATTTTTCAAAATTTGTGGATTTACAACCCCTTAGGAATCCCCTATTTCCAAGATCTAGCTAGCAATAGGAAATCTACCCAACTATCTATCTAACCAACCATTTGCTTTAGTGTTGTCTTACTTGCAAGTCATTCTTCCCAAGCTAAAGAGGAGCTCTCTAAAATCATTTGATTCAATGCATGCACAACCAAATAAGTTTTTTAACCATACCTTTATCTATTTTATTTCTTCTTCCTCTCTTAGAATATATGTGAAAATTCTCTGAAACACCAATTTATATCATCGCCCTTATTGTCCATAATGTCTCCTTTGAGTAAACTCTTAACATTGTTGTCAAAATTCCAAATCATCCTTGGGTGGCTGCATGGTTAAATTTATGATGCCTATACCTCATTCTTCTGAGGTGGTTGCATGATTATGTTTGTTGATGCCTATGTATTATTGTCTAATTGTTATACATGGAGTGAAACTTCTAAAATTTTATGCTTCTCTTTGCCTTGCTTATATTTTGTCCTTATTTCCTTTGCTAAAGCCAAAATTTTCACTTTTTATAGATATAAATGGAATAATCCCTTCATATAAATAGACATGCAAATATAAGAGTAAGAATAATTCAAAGTTAGAGATTAATTAGTATATTGCTTTAGAACTATGATTTATTGCTCTCTAATTTATAAGTACGTTTAGACAAGCATATTATTTATGATCTATTATGTTAAACATGAGCACAAATATTAAAATAAGTAGATTCCATAAAATTTCTTAATGTAAATAGGTTTATTGAAATAGTAAGAATGAGATTATTATTATAATAATATTATCATTAGATAAATTCATCAAACTGGAGCCGAGGATGCATTCTTGTCTTAATTATCTTATTTTATTACATATTCTCCTCATCAAAGATGTGTGTGAGAAGAAATTGTATGCTATATTTTGGGTATGACATAGAACCCTTAATTAGATGTGGAAAATTTATATCTTGTCTATTTTCATAACATATTTTAGATGTTTGAATAAAATTAGGGTCTCTAATGGCATGGCAGTCTTTTTTTACAACTGTAATTTCTTTAGTATGAAGATACCTTATCGAACAAGGCCTCCGTTATGATCATTATAAACTTGTGGGATCTACCATTACACCCTTTATGAATATAATGGAGGTGATACAACATATTTAGTAAGGTATTGAACTGAGATATAAAATTATGAGGTGAGGGTGGGCCTTTTTGGACAAATCAGTGTAGGATGAAGGTCATTGGCAAATGAAATATAAATTTTTCTATAATTGAGTATTTGAAATATATTGGATAGTATTAAGACTTACTAGTTGTATTCATGATGCCATTATAGATGAGGTGATATTTTAATATAAGTCCCTTGAAAGAAAACACATTTTACTCAACTTGGCATTATCTTAAGGTAAAAGAAAACAACATTAAAAAATAATAATTTGTCTAATATAATCTTACTTATAAAAATGTGTGCCTTAGTATATATTTTATGGTTTAAAATAAACTTATTCCTCTTAAAATAAGTTGAGAATTTTATTTTGGGAGTTGTATATTATTATCATGAATATTTTTAGGCAAACCTTGCTTGTTTGGAAACAATTTTTATAATTTGAGATATGAATTTATATCAAGTGGCATGAAAATAACATAAACTTTCTTATTGAAGTATGTCCCATTTCCCCACTTGGATTGTTTCTAATATTATTATGTTAAGTAGCATAGAGGTTATTCATATTAATTTAGGCTATCATCATCTAGATTCATACATATATTGCATTTATGGGAAAAAGAAAACTTCTATTGTGGAAAAGAAAACACTACCAGCTTAGTGCTAACACAACCTGTTTGTATTTTAGTATAGGGAAATGATGAATAAAGGTGAATGAGATGCAAGAAATAAATCTCTTTGTGATGATTAATACTAAAACATGTATATCTATCTTCTTCTCTTCCTTAAATTATGGAAATAATCTCTACCACATGGATTAAAGTTATTAAGCATACTTTTGTACTTGAAGAAAAATCATTATTTGTATTACCAAATCATTAATTGATTGTTGTGCTACATCATCTATATTATTATTAGTTAGGAATAAGTGGATCAAGTATAAAAATAAAATATATTATGTCTTTAGGATTGTTCTTAAGTTGTTTTAAAGTGGATCAAGCATAGAAACTTATTTTATAGATACTTGGGTTCTTTTTCTTAGTCTTATGTGTAATACTCGCAATGATCTTACCCTTAAAAATTAAAACTCAATATGTTGTTTTATTTCAATAATAATTAATGTGAAGCAAAAATTTGTGGACTTGTGAAAAAACCTTAAAATAAGTTGTGTTTATTATAATCTTTAAGCAAACCATAAGTTCTAATGGAAAATTTGTTAATGAAATAATGTTATGTATTTTAGGTACTTCAAGTGCTTTACCCTTATTACCCTCCTTATGACTCAAACTCCCATTCATAAAATGAATTGGTAACCTCTCATATAAGGAGATAAATCTAACCTTAAATTGGTATGCATTAATAAGGTGTGTATCCTTATGGAATATAATTCTTAAATAATTCCTCCTTAAACACATGTAAGAAATATGATGGATTATATACTTTAATATCTATTATAAAGTTCTATTTAGGGTGTGAAACTATCATCTATGCGACACCATATTAGAACTAAATTATCTCTCTTATTTTCCAATTTATTATTGATCAATTGGGTGAAAATATTCTTCATATCACTTCTTGTAAGCCTCTTCACTTATGACATATATATACCTGATAAAATATATCAGATGCCTAAGAAAATTATGTTTATACCCTTGAAAGAGGGACTTTAAATATCCATTCAAGGTTAAGACTCCATTAGAATATGTCAACTTGATAAATAAAAGTTAAGATGCATTCTACTAATATACCTACAATGGTGTGATTCTTTATTGGATGTGTGCTATGTCCTTAACTGTTAGCGTGTCTAGGGATATGTGTTATTTACTTGTGGCTTGCATTGCCCTTTTGAATATTATTTTACATTTATTTATGCATTCATATACTTATTAGGTCATTATATGGGTGGGACATGGCCTTGTTAAGCTATATATAGGAGGTAGGGTTAGTTATTCATTATCATATTGGAGTATTCATTCTTATTGAAAGTCTTTGGGAGGTTGCCCCCTCAAAGTGGATTATTTATTATTCATATTTTATTCTATTTTATTTACACCAAATAAATAGCTCTCAAAAGGTGGTTGTGGTATCTTTGTATCTAGCACCTGAGCCATTCATTTGGTATCATTGGTTTTGTGCTTAAAAGAAGAAGACCAGTACTCTTGTTACTTGGTTAGTATTATCTAATGAATTGATGTCTCATTATTAGGATAATGTTTCTAAAAACTACTTTAACCAATTAGCCAAACTAAGAAAAATAGGAATAGTGAAGGATTATATTCATCAATTTAAAAATCTATCCTTATGTGTGGAGGATATCACTGAGGTAAATATGAATGAACTTTTTCTGGGTGGACTAAAATATAGTATTCAATTGGAGGTTCGTATGTTCAACCCCATAATTTTATTTGATGCTATACTAAGGGCACACTTGGTAAAAGAAAAAGAGATGATAAAAAATTATCCTTTCACTAATAATCAAGAACACACCTTCCCAAATCCATCACAACCTCAACCTATCAGATTGACACCATAACAAATTGAGGAAAAGCGTGTCAAAGGGTTATGTTATGGTTGTGATAGTAAATGGAGCAAAGGTCATAGATGTGATAAAAAGAAGTTATTTTACATTGAAGGGGATGATGAGGATGAATAAGATGAGGAGGAATTTGTTTAGGGTTTTGAAGGACCTAAGGATGAAGCTATATATTCTCAACCTACTATCTCCTGTCATGCCCTTGCAGGTATTTCTACTCCTCATAATCTTAAGGTGGTGGGTTTTATTAAGAAATTTAAGGTCATATTGTTGATTGACTTAGGTAGTACACAAAATTTAATTAATAGTAAGTTGGATACCCATTTAAATTTTTTCATCTACCCAACCCCAAAATTTTAAGTCATGATTGTTGATGATGGTATAGTTAATTATTTTGGAAAATGCCACAGTATTAAGTTAGTAATGGGGGACTATTTGCTAGATTATCCTATATTTGCTATTCCTATGGGTGGGACTAACATTGTTTTGGGAGTAAAATGGATCACCAAATTGGGTACTATTGATGCAAATTTCCATGAACTGTGTAGTTAGCTAAAACTGGCCACTAATAACATCTAACTAGGGTTTTAACCAATTTCCACCAAAATGCACAATTTGGCCTAAAAACACTAAAACACATTAAATGTTTGAAATTGATATAATAAAGTGCTGATTTTGGCTAGAGTATCATTAAATGGTCCAATAAATTTTATGGACCAGCTAACTTTGATCAGATCATTTCGAGTCAAATTGCTAATTTTGCACCTAGGTGCCCTGGATTGCTCTTTTTTTTATCAAATCTCTTGCACGAGAGATGTGCATTTGTTATTTTGTGTTGTAAAAATCCTAAATGATAATATGGTTTTAATGCATCTAATAATTTATCCCAATTCCAATCCAGTCAAATTTCAATCCAACAACAAGACATTTTGACCAATTTGATTAATTTGTGCACCAAGGGCCAAAATTTACACCAAAATTTATTAATCATGTTTTAGGATAATTAAACCAAATTAAGGCCTTAAGTTAATTTTACATGGAAATTGTTGAATAAATATTTATTTAAAATTGATGTTTATTAACTGTATCATCAGGTGACATCATCATATGGCATGACATCTATAAGACATAAATGCACACAATATCAAGATTATGGGTCTCCCATGCCTCATTAGGACCCTCCATGCCTCATTAAAACCCTCCATGACTATTAAATACCACTCTATCCCAAATATTAATGGATATGTTTGTAGAATACATTTCATATTTGGATTTATTCATGGCCACACATCTCAATCTTGAGATGGATGATCATGGTTGATCCTCAAACCATTCCAAAAATATATAAATAAGAGGCCTTGCATATTGAATTTTAATCTCTCACATGACAAAGTTATAAAGATAAATTTATTCCAAAGTTTCATGTAAGTTAGTGTTATAATGTCCCAATATTGATCCAAGCCAAGCCAAGCCAAGCTAAAGACACAAGGTGCCAAGGAGAGATGGAGGTAGCCAAGCTTCCATTAATGCGGACTTAATGAGAATAAATCAAGCAAGCCAATACAATAAATCATTTGGATAATCCAATTAAGGTGAATGATTCTTGTTTTTCCTTACTTTTTAGTTGAGTTTTCCATTCATGTTTTATTAACTAAGCTCCCCTAGTAACTAGGCCTAGGGATGTTATGCTAGTGTGTTTATTTCAATTTTGATTTAGTTTTTGGAAATAATACCAAAATAACCATATTATCTCAAGTAAAATTCATATTCTACATAATGGCATGCCCAGTGGGACTATCTTCATGAGAGTGCAACCCACAAACGTTTTTGTATTTCATAGTTTTAATTCATTTTTTTTGTTTTTTTGCTTTGAGTAAAAATGACCAATAAAGAATTCATAACTTTTTATTTACTTAATATTTTTGTCTAAATTTTTGTATGAATATATATAAATATGTCATTGATATGATCTAAACATTTCACAAAAAAATATTTATATTTTATAATTTATAGCTATTTTAGTGACTATCACTTTCTATTTTTTATTTTTTTGGTAAAAATGGTAAGAATAGAGTTAATAAAATTTTTTATTGACTATTTTGACCTAAATTTTTTTATAGACATGAACCCTATAGTTATAAATAATCTCTCAAAATTTCATGCTAAACTAATCTATATTTTAAAATTTATGTTAAAAATACTGACTACAAGTTTTTATGTGTTATGTTTTTTATTTTTAGCCTTCTAATTTATTGTTTGCAGGTTTTCATATCTTTAATATTTTATTGAGAATTTTATAACCAATTATAATATAATGCATATTATTTCTTGAGATTTTTCCTTTGGATTGATAGATTTTTCCCTTCAAGATTACCTCATTTGATAAACGTGCTTCAAGGCTAAACAAAGTGTTAATAGTTTTCTTGCAGGATCTACATGGAAAGTCATCTAAGAAAAATAAATCAGTGCCTTTCACACTTCATTTGAGTGTTTTAAAATGAATTAGGAACTTTATTTTTGGGTTTAATGAAAAATTTAGAGGCTTAAGTGAATGCTTTGATAATTGTGCTTTCAAAGTTACAACTTAAGACCAAGGGGTCAAAAGAACACCACCTAATCTTTGTTTTGGTGCTTAAAATTGAACACACATGTTAATTTTTGTTTTCAGTAGTTATTTATTTATAAATTTATTGGAAAAATAAGGTTTTCACATGTATGCTTTTCCATTTGTCCCTTTTGGGGAAACTTTGGAATTAAAAGCGCCATCCTTGTTGCAAACATGCCCAGTCCAAGGCATATAAAGAATGTTGTCTAAAGCACTTCCCAAAAACTCGTAATAGTTTGGTTGACCTTGAAATGACCTTAATTTTTTTAATAATATCTTTTATTTCATTGTTGCTTTACTTTTAAGTGGGATTTCATCACCTCCCATGAGTTCTATAGGGTTAAAACACACGGGACGTATTTACACTTTGGACATCACACTATACTGAGCAAGCGATGGATGTAGTGGTTGTAAAAAGGGAAAGACCTTTTTGAAATAAACCAAATGACGTGAACACCTAATTAAAGTGTGTTTATTTTTCATCATTTGGCATGAAGTTATTATGTAATTAATCTATCTAGATGTTCATAAAATAATTAGTTTAGTCAACCCCACATTACCATACCCTTGCTAGGATTTGGACGATTATACTTAGTGTATTTTAGGCATTTTTTGCTTGGTATGTTTTGAGACTAAAACTTGGTTGTTTGTTTATAAACCATGTAAAAAATATATATTTGAGTTCAAGAAGGTAGTGTTATGTTGTTTAAACACATCAAACCATTTTTGCCTTTGAGTCTTTTGAAACATAACATGGATCACATCATTCGAGCATGTTTATGCCATTAGGCTGTGCAATTTGTTTCAAGACTTGTTTACCATTGTGCCAAAAATTGTTTTTTTCAAACCATGCCATGTATACCATCTTGACCTTGTTTATTCACTGTCATACTTGTCTAGCTTGTTTGGTCAAATGCTAGTTTTCAATGTTGAGTTTTCAATTAACTTTGTAAAGTTTGGATTCAAACATTGATTGATTTCTGTTTAGGCCTTAATTCATGGGGCTAATACATATATCTTTCTCTTTTGGGTTACATAAATTTAGTTAATCAATTACCCAAATTTAAAAACTATTGATTGTTTATTTGTTCAAAGCTTATCCTCATGATCATTTATGCCTTTATTTGGGAGAACACAACCTTTCTCCAAAAAGCCTTTTGCCTTATGCCTTATGCCAAATAATCATGTTTATGTTTGATTCCATGTGTCGATCCCATGTCAAATTTATTTCCAAACTTTTTAGATTAAATAAAATCACATCATGCCTTTGTTTCAAGCCTAGCTTTTGATGTCATTTGGCCAAAAGTCCTAACATGCCTTGTTTGAGCTTAGCTTTTGAATTCACGTTTGGACAAAAGACCAAGCGACTCTTTTCCATTTCATAGTTTAGACCTTGTTTGAAACACTTTGACCTAGACCTTTGACATATCTTGTTTTTATTCAGATGTTTGACCTTTTGTGCATATGATATTTGACATTAGACATTTGATGTTTGACTATTTTATGCCAAGTCCTAACATAAACCATTTCAGAGATACAAATCCATGATCAAACTATTTTGGAGATACAACTCCATGATCAAATCATTATTTGGAGATACACCTCCTCTTTTGACCAAGTTAAACCAAGTTTAATCCTTTTTTCCTTTAAACATTGTCTTTCAAAGTTTGTATAACTCAGCCTTTTATTTTAGAGCTTTCATCATTTATGCAGATATGTCTAAATACACTTATGGTGGAGTCATGCACAATCCAACTTATGATATAATGGATGCATAAAATGAATTTTATGGCTTTAGTCAAGACCCCAATGATGATGATATGGTTTGTGAGATAGATTTCTATCCACCTCATAATAAACATTTATGGGAATAAAGTCACAAACCAACTTATGATTCAACTTGAGACCTTGATTGGTATGAATAGGCTTATGAGGAGAAATTTGAATACCTAACTATATATAATGTTGTTTGGGATATGGATCCATACCCTCTTTATGATAATCAATACACAAAACATAGTCAAGAACTAGCTTATGATCCAACTCAATATTAGGATGATATGGTTTATCAAGAGGACTTAGATGCTTTGGCTTATGCAAGCAATCAAGCTCTACAATGTATTTTTTTATCCAATCATCAACTACCCCTAACCCTCCTTTGGATTATACAAACTACCAAGCTCCACAATATCCAAGGAATACCATTACCATTATAAAGCCTCATCTTTTGGCTTGTGTGAGTAATCAGGCTCCAAAACACCCAAGCATTTCTATACCAAGACATCATCCTTTAGATTATACTAGCAATCAGGCTCCACAATGCCATATCATTTTTATTTCAAGACCTAATCCTTTAGATTGTATGAAAAATCAAGTTCCATATCACCCTATCATTACCATTTAATGGCTTCATCCTTTGGTTCATGTGAGAAATCATGTTCCACAATGCCCTACCATTATCCAACCATAAACACTTTCTCATCTAGTACCAATACCATCCAAACCTCAACTGATCCAATCATTCAAAGATTAAGATGTGTTCAAAACTGGTAAATTCCAACTCATTAGAAACCAAGGCCAAGAAAACCAACCAATCTAACATGTTTTTGTCAAACCAATCACTTGTGATAAGTTAACTTATGATGAATCACCTATTGATCCTATATTAGTTGTCAAGGAGTCTCACTCTGATGGGCTAGTATTTATTGATTCACTTCTTAATGATTATAACTACCTTTAGGCAAATCATTCCCTTGACCATATGCCTATTTTTCAAGAGCCACCTATTGACAAGTTAGTTTCTAAGGAGTTATCTCTTAACCTTTTTTCCATCCTAAAGTAGTCCCACTCTGACAAACCAATTTTTTTGGAGCTCATTATGCCATCACAAGCCATTACTTATCCAATACTAAGTATTCAATAAGACATCATTCTAACAAAGTACCCACCAGATGAAGAATTAGAATTAGAGTTAGGTTTTATTCTTGAACTAACATCAAATTTAGCATTAGAATCAGAATCAACATTAGATTTAGAGTCCTTTGAGTTAGAATCAGATTTAGAAACAAAATACATTCATGACTATTATAATATTGGTTATACATGCCTAATAGATCTATACGAATACATTTATGATCCTTCCATAGTTTTTGAGGATGGTTACTTTAGCATTGACATAAGTTCTCATAGTATATTCTACAAGGATAATGCATTCTCTCCCCATTCCATTATCATTATACAATCCATTACCACCAACTAATATATCCATTTCAATGGCATTCCATCTCCCATAAGTGTCAATTGGGACCAACAGAATCACACTTTGTTGAACTACATCCATGGTGACATAGAATTTGAAGAAGAGAAAGGAGGATAAGACCACATTCATGTAGAAAAAGAACACTCTCCTAGTGAAACCATTTTAGAGGCACTAGGGGACAAACAAAGTTCAAATTCAGTATCTTCTAGTGAAACTTTTTTGGAAGCACTAGAAGACAATCAAAGTCAAAATTCAATGTTCTTTAGTGAAACCTTTACAAAGGCATTATGAAACAATCAAGAAAACCTCATTGGTGAAAACCTCATCGAGTCACTGATATCTAAACACAAAATTCCTTCACTGCTTGATGAAGACAAAATCAAAAATCAAATCAAAATAGCTTCCAATCTACAACATAATCAGATGGTAGTTACTTTCAATATCAAGCAACAAAATAATTTTGTGGTCTTATCAAGAGAATATTTAGAGGTATTTGAACTACCATATCCAAATTTATGTCAAATCTGACATCAACAACATTACACGTGACTAAAAGTCTTGATCTGCATTTGTTTCCCCACCATTATACATTTCATTATCATCTACCATTCCATTTCATAAACAAACCTACCATCCATTATTTGTCCTTATTTACCATCCATGGTCACACTTTCCTTTGAAAAGGTTACAAAGATACCTTATCTTGATGCTTGAAGGAATCAAAATCAATGACCAAATGATGATCACAAAAACATTCTTGACAACCAAGTTTGCATCCATTTCTTGATAAAGCAACTATTTAAATGAGGTGTGGGCTAAAAATTAACATGATTGATTATTTTGTTTGTATCATTTGTTGATTAGGATGTGCATCTCATGATCAATAAGAAAAATAGAGTCAAAAACCACACCTAGGCCAAAAACATGTACTATACCACTTCATTTCCATGTCATTGCCATTGTTATATATCATATTTGCCATTGTTGCATACCCTACCATTCACCCTATCACTTAGGGTAAATATTCTCACCATTTTATCTAATCTACCATACTATCATTATCCTAAACAATGTCATCCTATCATATCATTCTTATCTAGACCAAAGCTTGTTTTAAGTCATCCAATCCAATCCTATTTTGATCTTGATTACTTTGGTTCTTTCTGCTCTTTTTATGTAGGAATTTTGATCAAGTTTCAATGATCAATCAAAATCATGTTTACAATGACAGTGTATGAAAGTAGTGTGATATTTGATTTGGAAATATATCTTTCACTTTTCCATCCTATCAAGTTTGTTAATGTGAGCTTGATTATAACTACGTATGGGCAAATCAATATTTCACTAGTCTTGCTACTAATTATAACTACCTATGGGAAAATTAGTATCATTGATCTATGTCATTGTATCTTAGTTATAACCACTTATGGGTAAACTAGGGGCAATATTTGTTTATCAAGCATTGCCGCATCACCTTGCCACCACTATTTTCATTTGACTGGCCATTTGTCAGATTTGAGAGCTTGTTGGGACCTAGTTGGTTTTTCCTCACCTTTTATGTAGATGAAATTACTATGACTTGAGGTCATTTTAGGACTATGTAAGTCATGCTCAATTCATGTCAAGGTTACCTCAATCTTGCTTTCCATACGCTCTCACCATTTTGTGAGTAACCTAAGCCAAATGCTCTCATCATTTTGTGAGCATGTATATTATCATTCTTGATTAAGTTAAGATACCTCAAAATTCTAGAAATATTCAAATATTTCAAAATCCAATAACATTTGTCCTATCTAAGCCTAGTCATTTATCCTTGATCTACCTTACTGAGTCATGGTCATTATTAGGATGCTTTCTTTTTCTTTTATTTTTAGTATTTCTTCTTGTTTGTTTATTCCATGTTATTTGTTTGTTTGTTTTCTTTCTTTCCTATTTATTTACTTTTAGAACTATTACCTTGACTCAGTTTATATGTGTTCATTGGGTGATTCCTTGCACACATTATTATTGAGTCCATCCATATTCATATGTCAACATTATCATCATGGTTTTTATCATTGGTGTATTATTTTTGAGTGTTTATTAGATTGAGAGTCAGTCCTTTTGCATATTTTAGTTAGGTCTTCATGGTGTTTTATCATGATGCCTACCATCACATGCTACAACAAAAATCAGATTCAATAATGTCTACAATCAATAAAGTCATAGAAGTTTCTCCTTGGCACCTTGGCAAATACTTCCATGCTACCCTTGATCAAATTAACCCATTGGTCATTCTAGTTGTATCATTGCTAATAAGGATGAGCATCTCCTTATTGGTAGGCACAACTAAATTATTTTCTATTAATCAATCTCATTCCTCTATCCATATTTTTCATCACTTTACACCCACTCATATTTAATCTATATTCCATGTTATAGCCTTGAGTTATTCTTGTTAATCAACCCTAACTAGGGCATAATCATCTTTAGCCAATCTAGGTTCTCTTAATGATTATAACCACCTATGGGCAAATCATTATTTTGAATTTTATTCATAATTATAACCACCTTTGGTCAAATTCATGCCTTTTAAATCAATGCATGAAAGAATTTTTTCATTTGGATTAATCTCAACCATGGGTTATATCCACCCTTTCTTCTTGCTTATTTTTGAGGGACCATCCATCAATAAATATGATGGCCACTCCCTCGAGGGGGCATCATCATAGGCTTCCCAAAACCATTTGGAGATTTACTCATTAATCATCATCTTGTTTTTGGCATACATGATATTTATCATTATTTGAGAAGATGTTACAATGCTTATATCTTGAAACATCTTCCCAAATAGAGGCAAACTGTAGACACCTAAAATTGGCCATCGATAACATCTAACTAGGTTTTGACCAATTTCCACTAAAAGGCACAATTTGGCCTAAAAACACTAAAACACATTAAATGAGTTGAAATTGATATATTCAAGTGTTGATTTTGGTTATAGTATCATTAAATGGGGCAATTCATTTTATGGGCTAGCTAACTTTGATCAGATTATTTTGAGTCAAATTACTAATTTCACGCCTGGGTGCCTTGGATTGCTCTTTTTTGTCAAATCTCTTGCATGAGACATGTGCCTTTATTATTTTGTGTTGGTAACATTATAAATGGGAATATGGTTCCAATGCATCTAACATTGACTACCAATTCTAATCTAGTCAAAATTTGAGCCAATAACAAGACATTTTGACGAATTTGATTAAGTTGTGCACCAAGGGCCAAAATTTGCACCAAAGTTGATTAATCATGTTGTAGGCTAATTAAACCAAATTAGGGCCTTAAGTTAATTTTACATGGAGCTTATTGAATAAATATTTATTGAAAATTGATTTCTATTAACTGTATCATCAGGTGACATCATCATATGAGGTGGCATTCATAAGCCATAAATGCACAAAATATCATTATTATGGATCTCCCATGCCTCATAAGACCCTCCATGCCTATTCAATACCCCTTTATCCCAAATATTAACTGGTATATTTGTATAATGGATTTTATATTTTGATTTATTTATGGCCACATATCTTAATCTTGAGATGGATGGTCATGGTTGATCCTCAAACCATTTCAAAAATCAATAAATAAGAGGTCTTGCCTATTGAATTTTAAGCTCTCACATGCCAAAGTTGTAATTCTAAATTGATTCCAAAGCTTTATGAAAATTAGTGTTATAATGTTCAAATATTGATCCAATCCAATCTAAGCCAAGCCAAGCCACAAACACATGGTGCCAAGGAGAGATGGAGGTAGCCAAGCTTCCATTGATGCAAGCTTCATGAGCACAAACTAAGCAAGCCACTAAAACAAAGCATTTGGAGCATCCAAGGAAGGTGAAGGATTCTTGTTTTTTCTTACGTTTTAGTTGTGTTTTCCATTCATGTTTTGTTAACTAACCTCCCCCTAGTAACTAGGCCTAAAGATGTTATACTAGTGTGTTTATTTCAATTTTGATTTTATTTTTAGAACTAATACCAAACTAACCATCCTCTCTTGAGTCAAATACCAGTCTACAAACTGTTCATTTATTTTTATTCTAAAGTCAAGCTAGTAGAACTATGAGGATTAAGATTTAAATCTCCATAAATGGTTAGTTCACATCAGATGACCAAGATGATGAAAAATGTGTAGAAGGATTTGTGGCACACTTGTTTTCCATTGATGTTCAATAAACTAAGGAGTCTACCCATATTGAGTTGCAATAATTATTGGATGAGAATTCAATTGTTTTTGGACCCATGCCAAAAGGTCTTTCTTTTAGTTGTACTCATTATCATGCCATCAGACTCATTTTTGGAAGTACACCACCCAACAATAGACCATACAAATATCCTTAT
This sequence comes from Torreya grandis, assembly GCA_037957365.1. Taxonomy (NCBI): domain Eukaryota; kingdom Viridiplantae; phylum Streptophyta; class Pinopsida; order Cupressales; family Taxaceae; genus Torreya; species Torreya grandis. The sequence continues at coordinate 1,160,696 of JARHVA010004553.1, forward strand.
GCCTAGAAGAGTGAAATTGAAAAAATGGTACATGAATTATTGGGGTAGGTACCATTCTCCATAGCCAAAGTGAATATTATTCTCCAGTAGTCATGGTATGAAATAAATATGAAACTTGGGGGATGTGCCCAAATTATAGAGATCTCAACAAGTTCACTATCAAATATAAATTTCATATTCCAATAAATGATGATTTATTAGATGAATTACATGGTTCTATTTATTTTATCAAACTAGATCTTTGCTTTGGGTATCATCAAATCTAGATTTGTGAGGAGAACATTCCTAACATAGCCTTTCATACTCATGAAGGCAATTATGAATTTTTGGTCATGCCTTTTGGTCTCAACAATGCATGATCTGCCTTCCAAAGTTTGATGAATATGGTTTTTAGGCCATTTTTGAGAAAGTTTGTACTTATGTTTATTGATGACATCCTTATTTATACCAAAAATTTGGAAGACCATTTACATTATGTGAAATAGGTACTCTCAGTTCTTGAGAAACATTAGTTGTATGCTAAACCATCCAAATGTGCTTTTGAAGTTTGGGAAGTGGAATATTTAGGTCATCACTTTCAGGTAAAGACTGATCATGATAGCCTTAAATATTTTTTGGAATAGTGTTTATCCTCTAAAGAACAAAAAAAATGGGTGATGAAAATGTTAGGTTTTGATTTTAGAATAATCTAGAACAAAGGAAAAACATGTTGTTATCGATGCACTATCTAGGTGAGATGAACCAATTGAGTCATTGTTATGTGTCATGACCATTTGACAAGTAGACTAGTTGAAAGAAACAAGGGCATAATGGGAGAATGGTAGTATTACCCATGCATTTATTCATAATTTATAGTAGGGTCTTGATGGGATTGAAAAGCTTACATGGAAGGGGAATGCATTATGGTACAAACATAGATTATATCTATGTCAAAATTCTCTTCTCAAATAGATGATCCTTCAAGATCTTCATGCATCTTCACTTGGTGATCACTCGAGGTTTTTGAAATCCTATCATAGAGTCAAGAAGGATTTTTTTTGGAAAGGACTCAAGGGGGATGTACAAAAAAATGTGGCTGAATGTATGGTCTGTCAGAAAAATAAAGGTGAAACCATTAAAACCCCAGGTCTTTTAAAACCCTTATCCATCCCTAGTCAATGATGGGAAGAGATATCTATGGATTTCATTACTGAGTTACCATGATTTGAAGGTAGAAATTTTATCATGGTTGTTGTGGATAGACTCATAAATTATGATCATTTTTGTTTTTTACCTCAACCATTGGTGGTTATTATAGTAGATTCTACCTTCCTTAATATAGTTTGAAAATTACATGGTCCTCCCAAGATTATTGTTAGTGATCGAGATCCCATATTCATTAGTAATTTTTGGATAAAATTATTTACATGTTTGGGAACCCAATTAGCTCATAACCTATCCTATCATATTTAATTTGATGGAAAAATTAAGGTAGTAAACAAGTTTTTGGAAGGGTACCTTCATTATTTTGTATCAGATAAACAAGATAGATGGGTTTAATGGCTACCCTTAGCTGAATGGTTGTATAATAATTCAATGCATAGTTCATCCAAAATGTCTCCTTTTATGTCATTATATGGATACCATCCTCCATCCCTCACTTCACCCTTAAAAACCCACCCAAAGGTACGTGTAGTGGAGGAACACCTTCAACATCAATAGGAAGTCCTTGCTAGTTTGCATGAAAATTTAGGAGTGAAAGGCATTTTGAAATTGGTGATTGGGTGTTTGTTTTCTTACTTGAAACCATATAATCAAATGTATTTGAAGTAAAATAAAAAGGATAATAATCTATCTCCCAAGTATTATGGCCCTTATTAGATCTTGTAAAAAATTGGTAGTGTTGCCTACAAGATGGAATTTACTCCATCTACTTGCATTCATCCAATATTTAATGCATCTTGCAATAATAAGGTCATTGGATAAAGAGTTACCATTCAAAATGAGTTAATAGAATTAGAGGAGGAAGGGAGGGTTATTATTTATCCTAAAGTGGTCCTTCAAACATGCATTAAGTAGCTACAGTCTAGACTCATTATTGAGTATCTGATCAAATGGAAGAATATGCCTTTTGAAGATGCTATCTGGGAGGATGAATCAATCATGCAAAAACATCTGAGATATATTCAACATTGAGGACAACATTATTTTGAAGGGGAGGGGCATACTATATCCTTAACCATTAGTGTGTTTAGGGATATGTGTAGTTGACTTATGGCTTGCATTACCCTTTTGCATATTAATTTACATTTATTTATGCATTCATATACTTAGTAGTTTGGCCTATGGGTGGAACATGGCCTTGTTAGACTATATATAGGAGGTAGGGTTAGTTATTCATCATCATATTAGATTATTCATTCTTATTGAAATCATTTAGGAGGTTTCCCCCTTGAAGTAGCTTATCTATTATTCATATTTTTTGCTATATTTCCATATAATTGTGATATACTACTATATATATATTCTTATTTGGTGAATTAATATCATTCTAATGTGAAAATTTTCTTGCCTAATTGGAATAGGGAAATCATCCTTGAAAGGTAGTGTTCATAGGATAATTCCATGACTCTTATAGGAAGATAGTTAAAAATGAGAAGAGATGGTTGAGTATTCTTTGTGGTTGAGTGTGGCAACATGAATTATATTTTAAGTTTAGGGATTGAGGAATTGATACATAATTTATTCATGGGTTAATCCATTCTTAAATGGAAGCTCTTGAGATCTTCTCCTTTTTGTAAACCCTAAGTGACTCCATCATATGGATGACATATACTATTGAATAGTCACCTACGGTTGGTCATGGTCAAAGACTCATAAACATTAATTTACTCCTTGTAAGATAATGTAAATAATCATATGTATGTTCCTAATGGAAAAAAAATAGTAATCATTGTAACAGATTATATTCTATATAAATGTTGACATTCTCTCCATTATTATTATCTTAATGTTAATGTGCATGTGTGGTAAGTTATTAAAATGTAAATAAATAAATTGTCATGTTTTGTGTGTGTGGTTGTAGATGGTATGTTACACTTGGTATCAGAATACAATTGCAACACTAAGAGCTCTGGATGAATTATTATCTTGGTTCATTCACTTCCATGGTGAACAAAAACAATAATCTTTATGATTATGGTATTTTTATAATGGATATTATGTCAAAGAACTATATAAAAAATAAGTTAACTATTGAAGTTTTATTTATTCATATGCAAACCTTGAACCTTGTATATCATACCTTCATGATTAGGAATATTATTGTGTCAAAAATATTTATGATAAGAAATGATAGTTGATATTAATGTTATTTCTAGCTTATGTATCTTGTGCCTTGTATGTAACAAGGAACCAAGTAGACAATTTTTTTTGATAAGTTTGTTTGTCATAGAGTTTAGAGGAATTATTTTCTAACAATCATTTTAACAATGCATGATTAAGGATATGCTTCCCTATTATTCTATGAGAAATGATTTGGCATTGAGAGATGCATTTCTTATTCTAAATTGAGAACATTAGTTATAATCATAAACTATTATTGAAAAATATCTCATTCCATTGTCATAAAATGCAAGATAAATTTGCTATTCGATGGTTGTAATAGAGAATGTGTATTGACATGATGATGGGGAGAGGAACTTTGGGCCATGGAGGCTACATACTAGTTCCCTTCCTGTTATTATGATAAGTATATATACACTATTAGATGAACATAAATATGAGAAAATTGAGTTGATTAATGATCTTATTCTTCCATACCATTATGATTTGATCATGATTATGAAATCTATTGACATGAATATCTTATGTTATGGGTCTACTTATCTTGTATGGCTAATTTACTTTATGGTCCTATAGATTTTATTCATGATTATTATGATAAATCATTATGTGTGATCTAACCAGTACTGACTAAGGGGGTATTTTCATAGAGTTGTATTGATGGTATATTCAAGACTACCATGGTGGGTGACATTGCCACATCCACATGAATTATTGGTCACTACTCTAATGACATGTATATGGGTAATGGAAAAAAGGTGCATTACCATGAGGCTTTAAAGTGGAACTTGGGGCCATGAATGGTTTCTTGTTTGTTCCCTTCTTATCATTTTTTTATACATGAAAATTATTATGAGCTCATGAAGGATAAAATTGGGTCCTAATGGGCTACTTGATAAATTCCCTTCTATATACTCAAAGGAAGAACTTGGGGCCATGATTGGCTATTTACTAGTTCCCCTCATTTTATTACTATGATAT